>VYXH01010818.1:1814340-1842440 GCA_013397275.1 Burhinus bistriatus | reverse complement strand
ATCACCCTGTCCTCACTGTGCCCCTTTATCTCCAGGAGCTGTGTGAGACACCATGGCGCAAACACTTGCCTCCCCAGGACTGTTCTCCGATTATGATGTTGCAGCCTCCCCTGTTCTTGAATCCACAGCAACAGGGTTTGGGGCTGATGTGTGTAAGGACCTGCTGTCGGAGTTCTCTGCCATCTCTCCAAATCTGCAGGACTCCCAGGAGGTGAGGTTGGAGCTCTTCTGTCACACACAGGGTAGTGTTTTGAGTTGTGGCTGCTGTGTCTCTGTACAAAGTTGTTGTGATGCAGGGCCAACAGAGGCTCTTCAGAAGAGGCTAGAACAACATGTTCCATTGTGGGGAGCAGTTCCTGTTATGAGCACCGTACTATTAAGGGCACAGTCAGTAAGCCCCTCTTAACGTGATGCCTCTTAGTGTGGCCCTTGGTCTGGGGCCTGGTTTTGGTGTCAGGTCTTCAGGTTGTTGGTCTAATTCACTAGATAAAGAAAAGAGATGCTGATGTGCCTGGAAATGCCCAAGAAAACTTCTGGCATTGCTGGGAATTCTGGGATCAGAGAAGTGTCCATTAGTTACTGAGCACTAGTCAGGGTAGCCCTGTGTGTGTTGTATGCTGTGGTTCCTGTTAAGTCTTCTGACAGGTGGTTGTATACTGTCTCTCTGGCTACCATGTTTAACCTGTGCTGATTTTTCAGGCTGTAGCTGAAGACGATGGAAAATTAAAGGTGTATCTCAGAGTTCGACCCCTGAAATCTACAGAAGTCGAAAAAGGGGAAGACCAGGTGAGACACTGAGTGAAGCAGTCTCTGAGCTGGTTGCCTGTGTGCCTGCTGCGAGATGCTATTATCATTTGCTGCCTATGCTATGGCCATTGTGGTGATGGGGTTTTACTTGTTCTTTAGGGCTGTGTCTGCATTGAGAATTCGGAGGCCCTTCTTCTAAAAGCCCCTAAGGACTCCTTCACCATGCGGAGCACAGAACGTGGAGTGGGACAAGCAGCGCACAGATTCTCTTTCACCCAGGTAAGTGACTGGGACAAACAACTGATCTGCAAGTTTTTCAAGCTTAAACCAGCCTTGCAGCTGGAAAAGCTGCCTTACCTAATACACATGGATTCCAATGCACTGTGTGAACTATATAGTCTCGTACAGTCCTCTCAACTTAAGTTTGTTTCTGTTGCTGTTTCCTTAATTTTTCTTTTTAATTTGATCCTGACAACTTTTTTGGCAGCAAATGCCAAACTCTTGTTTTATTCATGAGGCTCTAAACACACTAGAGGCTGTAGGGTATCAGATGTTACTGGATTAAGCAAGCGAACAGCTTGTTTTTCTAGGGGGCTTGGACTGGAATTACTGGTGGGTCTGTTGCTCATGATGTGGGGGTAGTGGAAGGAACAAAGGACTATGGACTATCACTTGAACAACCATCAGCAGTCAAAAGATAGGACAGATCTACATGAGGGCACTTCTCATCTGTCTTGTTTGCAGATCTTTGGACCAGATGTGGGGCAGAAATTGTTCTTTGATGAGACGATGAAGCCGGTGGTAAAGGACGTACTGAATGGACAGAACTGGCTGGTTTACACCTATGGCATTACCAATTCAGGGAAGACTCACACTATTCAGGGTGAGGAAAGCACTAGGTGTTAATAGCCTGTTAAAGGAGTTGTCTGCTTCTACATGTGAATCCTCAGCTTGCTGCTGCTGTTCTTGCTTCAGGAAGCAACAAAGACGGGGGGATTCTGCCTCGCTCCTTAGCAGTCATCTTCAACAGTGTGGGGGACAGGCTGTACCAAGCTATGGATCTGAAGCCTTCCCTCTCCAATGAGGTGATCTGGCTGGACAGCAGGCAGGTGCGACAGGAAGAGGCCAAGAAGCAGATGATGCTGCGAGGGGGTCAGTGTGAGGTAAGCATGCAGTTTTTTGGAGGCTTAATAATAGTAACAGGGACAGGATGGCACCATACTACATGTTCATGTTGTTTCCTTCCAGGAGGAGCTGTTAACGCCACTGAAGAGGAGTCATAGTGCCGAGTCTCAGCTCCAGGCCACCACCAGTGGCAGTTTTGACAGTGGAGTTGCTGGACTCTCTTCATCTAGCCAACTCACCAACCATTCAGACATCAGCCAGACAGAAGGTATATCTGGAAGCCTGTTGTGTATTACCCTGCTTTGCGGTGTTAAGAGGATGGGGGGAGAAAGGGTGATGGCCATTTAGATGCTGTGTTATGGGTAAGGGAGCAAAGTGTTGTAGTCTCACAATTCTCCCTTTGAAAGATAAGGATGTTGAGCCTGAAGAACTTTGTATGTATGTCTTGCCAACACACAAAGAACTCACCACTGCATAGGAACTCAAGCCTTATGAAATGAAAAGTTACTTGATACCCACTTACTTCATTCATGAGGTATGGTTATTGACCAGATGAATGCCATGCAGTGGGCATGGCTGGAAAGCAGGGTGCTAACATGCTGTGTTGCACTGAGCACTTGTGCTCAGACTTTCAAACTTAGGAACTACTAGCTGATTAGGTATCCAGAAGCATGGAGTGACTGAGGTAACAAGGACTAAAACTTCACTTACACTGGGAAGAGTTCCTGTTTGAAATATCTTATATATAAAAAGTCCTTACACAAAGGAGGATACTGTCAAAGGAAACCTTAGGCTGTCTGACTGAGGACAGGCATTAGCGTAGGCCCAAATGGGAGCAGGTATATAGAATAGACTTGAGTCTGTGATAGGACTCCTGCTGAAGAGATACCTCAGTCTATAGCTAAACTATTCAGGTTGGCCCTGTGAAAAGCTGCAATCATGATTTTTTGTGGTTTTTTTTTTTTCTTTATCTTTCCCCCAGAACTGGGCCCTTGCTGGGCTGACTTGGATCGTATTTCACTCACCAACACAGAAGATGTGCAGTTCTCCATCTGGGTCTCCTTCTTTGAGATTTACAATGAGCTAATCTATGACTTGTTAGAACGAGCTTCACCTGGTCAGAACCGCAAGAGGCAAACGCTGCGGCTCTGTGAAGACCAGACTGGCAACCCCTATGTGAAAGGTAGATTTGCCTGACATGTTTTTAGTGGCCTGCTAGGTGGATTGTACTTGAGGGAGACTTGAGGTGGGTGGCTGGTCTAGCAGTGATGTGTTGGGGAGCATGATGTCCTCTATGGCCCCTCAGAGGTCTCTGATGTCTGGATTATGGGAATGTTAAGTTTGTTGATGTCAAGGAAATGCAATGGTGAAGTTGGAGCTGAGAGTCTCCTAACTGCCTTGCCCAACGCGTGCCTGCTTTTTCCAGATCTAAACTGGATCAATGTCCGTGATGCTGATGAGGCCTGGAAGCTTCTGAAACTGGGTCGGAAAAACCAGAGTTTTGCTAGCACCCACATGAACCAGAACTCCAGTCGCAGGTCTGAAGGAGGACGGGGGTTGTTTAGGCAGAAATACAATTCTAAGGGGCTTTTAAAGGTTGCATTTCCCTTTTAAAATATCTGCATGTTTCTTTACAGTCACAGCGTCTTCTCCATTCGGATTCTGCACTTGCAAAGAGGTGGCAGTGAAGTTGTTCCAAAAATCAGCGAGTAAGTTTCATGCTGTCTGGGATTTGGGGGGTGTTCTCTGCAGACTCAACTTTCCTGTCTCTTTTGTTGTGGGTATGGGAAGTATCTTGAGGAAGGTCTTGTTGAAAGTACTTGGAAGGAGTAAATGTTCCCACTCTTAAGTCTTTCTTGAAACTCACCGAGGAGTTTGTGAGGAGTAGTGCAAAGTACAACCTGAGGTAGTTCTCAGGCTTTTTGAATGAAGGTAAATGTGAGTAACTCTGCCCTTGCAGCAGGGCTTATTTGAGTGCTGCCGATGCCTGTTCCTGGGATGCAGTTATCTGGAAATGTGTTGGCTCAGTACCTGGCAACTGGCTGTCCTGAGGACTGGCAAAGGATCATGGAACTTGACACTGCAAAGCTCGTGTTGGTGTTGTGTAACCCCTACCTTTAGGGTAGGCCTTTCTGTCCAGCAATAGCCCATAAGCTCCAAAAGAGCTTTCTGTGCCCTTATGCGGAAGCTGGGAAGGTGAGCAGCGTAGGTGATTGCAGGGCATCTGAAGTATAAACCTGAATAGAACAGGACAAACCTAATAGGTCATCTGAGTATCGCCTGTTTTTTCTTCAGGTTATCCCTGTGTGACCTTGCGGGGTCAGAGCGCTGCAAAGACCAGAAAAGTGGGGACCGAATGAAAGAAGCAAACAACATCAATACCTCCCTCCACACATTGGGTCGCTGCATTGCTGCCCTGCGCCAGAACCAGCAGTCCAAGTGAGTATCCAGAACTCCACAGGGAGTGTGTGCGGGACACTGATTTGCTTTCCCATGGGCTCACTCTTGTCTCTCCCCATAGATTGAAGCAGACTGTGGTTCCCTTCCGGGACAGCAAGCTAACCCGCGTGTTCCAGGGTTTCTTCACTGGACGTGGGCGCTCTTGCATGATTGTCAACATTAATCAGTGTGCATCTACATATGATGAAACTCTGTACGTAGCCAAGTTCTCAGCCATTGCCAGCCAGGTAAGTAGCACACACCAGGTTCATGGCATGCTCAGAATATACCCTGCTTCTGTCAGAACGAGCCCCTTTCCATCACAAGACAGGGGGAATGCTTGCAAGCCTTCCCTATGCTTCTCCAGTGGATTATTACCTTTACAGTTATCTCCAGATTCTGCTAAATTGAAAGGGCTGACAGGTTGCAGAGAAGTACCATGTTTAAAGACTACACAACTTCCAGGCTTTGTGGACTAGTACTGATGGCCCTTTCCCCTTCAGCTTGTTCAGGCGCCTCCCACAAAGCTGAGACTTCCATCCATCCAATCAATCATCAAAGAGCACAACAGGCGAACCAGCCAGGGTCTAGAGGCAGCGGCAAAGGAAGAAGCAGAATCAGAAGAGGACAGTGAGGATGAAGCAGATGTCACCATGTATGAGAAAGAGGTGGGTTGTGATTTGTTTCACAGCCTTTTATGGATGGAGGGGCAAGAACATGACTGTTAGCTTTGGCCTGGGAGGTGTGGCTGGAGCTCAGCACTGTACTAAGAGATAACAGAGAACCTTGGAAGGATATGGGACCCAGCAAGATGGGAATCCATGAGGAAACCATTCCACAGTTGGTCTAAATCTGAAGCATGTACTGAATTTAGAAACACTTTGCCATCTGTGGAACAGGGACAGTAAGAGCTCAGGTGCAGGTCTATAATCCCTACTCTGCAAGGGAAATCTAGAGATCAGAAAACATACAAAACAAACGTCTAAATTAATTGAGGAAGAAAAAAAAATAAATCAAACTTCCTAGATATTCAAAGTGGCCAGATGGAATAGCTGAAATATCAAGATGGAAGTCTTATGCCTACAGAGATCTGAGTTGTAATGCATCAAGGTAGCAAATGCAGGTACAGCCCTGGGCAATGTAGTAGGATAAGCTGCTCTGGAGACAGCTCCATGTGGAGTGCAATGTTTAAGCCATCTTATGGGAGAGGAATTAAGAGCAAACATGGCAACTTCTCTCTTTGCAAGTGAGTGAAAGAATCTTAAACCTAGATCACCCCAGCCTACGGATATGGGATCAGCTAGCTGCTTCTAGGTCTTCATTCTGTTGTGAAGTGTGGGCATTGGTGTTTGTGTCCTTGCAGGACTTGTTGCGTGTAGTGGAAGCTGCACGGGAACTGCTGGTGCAAGAGCGGCGGGAGAAGCTGCAACTAGAAATGCGCCTCCGTGAGGAGATCTGCAATGAGATGTGGGAGCGTATGCAATGGAAGGAGCAATGGTGCAGGTACAGCTTATGCTGATCTCTCTCTTTGTTCAGGGTGAGCTACAGTACAAAGAACTGCCAGACCCTGACATGTAGATGTTTGCTCTCTTTGTAGCCAATACGTGGATACTCAGGAGCGGATGCTGGAGGAACTCTATGAGGATAAACTGAATAACCTGAAGGAGTCACTAACCGATTATTATCAGGATGAGATCCAGGTTTGTTCAGGGCAATGGAATGACACCAGGAAAAGAGGCAGTGGGCTGGGAGAGGACTTGGGGTATTTAAGTCGAGGAAGGTGACTTATGCAAACTGAGAGGACAAATTTTGCTTTTTGTGGTATTTTTTGTGATATTATTTCACAGTGTGATCTGCAGTTTTTGCTTCTTGTCTACTGCTTTACGTAGTTCACTAGGCTTTCTAATTTTCAGCCCTTAATCTAGAAACTAACGTGCAACCATTCTGACTCATATATTTGTTCAACAAGATTCTCTCCTCTTTTACTCTTTTTGTTAGTGGTTTGCTTTGCACTCTTCAGATTAACACAAGTTCTGTGAATTTCTCTTCTTACTCTAGTTATGATGACGGGTATAGGCCTGTCTGTATTTTTCATGCTATGGCATTTGAATGGCCTTGTTGCAGACCTCTCAGAAGATGCCAGCTTTCAAAAAATCTCGTTTTTAGAGGCTGGAAAAAAGTGGTTTTAGGCTTCCAGGAAATGGGTTCACTGTTTTCAGTTAAAGGACATTAAAGGCTGGGTCCAATGTATGAAACGTGATTGAGACAGTCTCTGGGAAGTCAGACATTGAAAGTTTCAGATAAGCTGTGTTATGAAATCTTGTTTGAATATTTGAACAAACTTCCTTTTTTTAAGGAGCGTGATGAGAAGATAGAGGAGCTCCAAGTTGCTCTGCAGGAGGCAAAACAAAAATTGGAAAGCCTGGATACTAAGCAAAAGGACTCAGGGCAAGGCTTGCGTCGATCAAAGCGAGTGGCTACCTCATGCGCTCTGCAACAGGAGCTGGTAGATACTAAAGCTAAACTGGAGCAATGTCAAATGGAGTTAAATACCGCAAGAGCAGGTAAGGTAGTGACGCTGCACTGGCTCTGAACTACGCCCAAGCAATTCTTGCAGAGAGTTAGTGATGATACTTTTTTTTTCAGTAGAGTACACTGGATTCAGACATCCTGAAACCACTATTCTGACTTGTAATATGAATAATGTCCTGAATGGGAGAGGGTTTTACTTCATTTTCACATGAAAATGGCAGGATCCATCTCCCTGTTCACATCCTAAATTCCCTTTGTGTAACTGAAAGGGAGAAGTCTGGAATGTTTGTGCATGTCTGCACAAATTCAAAAGCTTTTCTCAGCTTGCCTGTGGCAGCTTGTCTCAAGGGAAGTCCTGACTTCAGAAAAACTGAAAGCTTATGAATATACTGTTGCTCACTACTGTTTGTCTGTTCCTAGAGTTGTGCAAGTACCAGAAATTACTGGAGCCACCTCCATCTGCCAAACCTATTACTGTGGATGTAGACAGGAAGCTGGAGGATGGACAGAAGGTAACCCCTTCTCCGTGTTACAGAAAGGAACATCTGCAGTGCAAAGTGGTTGTCAGTTTAAACAGTGTTTGGAGCTGCTGGCTCCAAGTTTTTTTAAAAAAAAAATGGTTGAAGTTGAAATGTCTGTTAAAAACAAACGCTTACTAGAGATGTGGAAGGTGTTGGTATCTGTGATCTCAGTGTATGTCGCTCAGAGGGGATCCTCCCTCAGTACTGCATGTCTGAATTACCCTGGAATGGCTTTGTTTGCAGAGCAATGTCAAAGCTAGCTGTTGTATTACATCTCTCCCTCCTGCAGAATGTCAGATTGCTGCGTTCAGAATTACAAAAACTTGGGGAGTCTCTTCAGTCTGCAGAGAGGGCGTGCTGCCACAGTACAAGTGCAGGGAAACTTCGAGAAGCCCTCTGTATGTGTGATGACATTCTGGCTAGACAGGTAATGTGTCTGTTTTGTTGTGGGTTGCAGGGGGATTTGGTCTATACACTTTGCCCTAATCAGCCGAATAATCTAGGTTCTTGCAGCTGCAAATAAAAATGACTTATTCTCTAGACACATATTCTGTATTACATTAAGGGAGCTATATTGCTGATTTTTTTCAATGGTTGAGTCAGATTGCATATTTAACTCTCCAAAAGGCACCAAATTGTTCCTGTTCGGTTAACTGACAGCCTGCACTTAAAGTAGGAGAATTCAGAGTTCTTATCTCCTTATCCACTTCACTCTATCACAGTTGCTATGGCAGCGTGTTTGCAACAGGATGGATTCAGCTTTTTCCTAGCCTTACTGTCCCTATTTTGTTATTGAACTGCTACACTGTTGACAAGTAGAAGCTTTTATGCATGGCCTTATTTAGCATACCAGTTAGTGAATTTTGGCAAAGACAATTTATCTTCTTCAGTTCATAGTAACCAGGGAGTTAGGCAACTTGTCATATCTTTATATATATTGCCTTCCCTTTCTCAGGACCAAACACTTGCAGAACTGCAGAACAATATGATGCTGGTAAAACTAGACCTGCGGAAGAAAGCAGCTTGTATTGCTGAACAGTACCACACTGTGCAGAAGCTCCAGGCTCCTCCAACATCTACTGTAAAGAAACGGTTCTGTGCCAACAGGGAAAACCTACAACCTAATCAACCTCCTGGTAAAAAGCCCTTCCTGCACAACCTTCTGTCATGTTCAGCTACCCGTCCTGTTGCTGGCAGAGGGTGGCAACTTCGTTCAGTTGCTCAATGACTTTTCACAGAGACCCCTGCCCTGCTGTTACTGGGAACAGGTGGCAAATCCAATATAATAGTATCTATTTTTTTTGTGTGCCTGTTTATTGTTATTGTAGCTGCTTGAGAGCTTATGTAAACATTTTTTGATATGTATGGTTAAACTTTTAATTGATACCAAAGTGGACAAAATGACCTTTTGTAATTTAAACAATACAACAAGGAAAGTCTTTAAATATAATGCGGATGACAAAGTTGTTTAACAAAAGGACAGTTAAAAGTGAGTTCTCATCTTCAACTATGCTGGCACGTAACTAAAAATAATTTCACAAGATCCTCCTTGAAAGGTATTTTCCCTTTCTTGAATTATAATCCTTTATTAAAGTATACACGTTCTAGGTCAGGGCTGTTCTCTCGGATCTTGGCTTGCAGTTCTGGCTCCAAGCGTGTTACAGACATAGAACTAAGCAAAAGAAAAAGTAAAATGGTTATATATAACAAGCACTTGTATGTAAAATAAGATGGACGATGCATCTGGTTAAGCTTTCTGGATTGCGAAAAGAGTTTTTGGATTTTTTTTTTTAACTTCTTATGAAGGACTCATGCTCATAGACCAGGGGCAAATGAATCCCTGCTTAAAAGGCAGTAAGTCTATAGAGTCAAGACATAACTGTTGCTACTACTATGAGGGTAGGAATTAAGCTGCCAGGTCATTTAAAGAGCTTCAATTTCTTAAATACAGTTTAAGGTCTAATCTTCCTATGAAATGGAGAGCCCTGGCTAAAGTAAAGAACTGTACCACACACTTGCTATGCTAGCTTGTAAAGTCATCTCCAGGTAGCCTCGTGACATTTATCAGAATTCTCTATGCCAGGCGGGGAAAACAGATGGTGTCATGACTGCTTTGTTGTACTCAAGCAAAGGCATCGGATGAGAATTAGGTATTGTTTTCTGGAAGTCAAAAGCTACTTTAGTTGTTCAATATCTTAATGGATTCAGCTCCAGCCTGCATTGTTTAAGCTACATGTGGCAGCTTGTCAAGTTCAGACAACCACTAATAATACGAGATGGACAGCTTACTTGAATTTAGACCTTGTTCACACTACATACTGCAAATTTATTTGTATGTAAGCCATCCAGGTTTCATTATGATTTAAGATATAATGAATATTGTTTCTAAGACAGTTTACAGTACCGAGCTATTTGTGTATTGATGGAAAAATTATTTCTGGAAAAATATTACTCAAATTACAAATAAACATGCATAGTCAAGTGCTGTTCTGTATAACCAGAGGAGTTTCCAGCTGAAAATAAAATAGGCTCTGAGTTTTTAATGAAGCCACAACATTATTGGACATGAATATATTGTTTGGACCACATTAGCCTTTTTTACGAATCATTACAGTGATTCCTAACTCCGTATTATCAAGCTTAAACTTCTCAGCTTGAAATAGTTCAACTACTCACCCAAACCTCTTGTTGACTATTCCTATGTAGCTGCATCTCAAGCTGTGAGGAGTTTGTAAACAAATGAGCTCAATTCAACTATTGTATATTACTGATGAGTAACATAGTTACTACTTTTCTGAATATTCTCATGTTTATCACACTTGTTATATGGGAATTACAACTGTATGCTCTAGGAGGCAATGACCACTTGTTTCTATCTTTTTGCAGTAGCTTGCATGCATCTGGGAGTATAGCATTAAAGTAAGAATAATGTAACAGGAATACATACCTTTTCTGAGGAAACAGTGCACAACACAGGGGTGTTGCAAATACAAGACTAGAGGAGACAAAAATGGGTTGACAATATTTAGGGTGCTAAAAGAAAATTCAAAGCCCTTAGGCACGGTCTTCTAGGTGGAAAGTTGTGTGTGTTTTTTTTTTTTTTGTATACTGTAAGGTAGAGTTCCATGGAGTGCTATGTAACCTTTGTTTCTCATTGCGTTATACCTTATGAAATCATTTACCTACTATGTAGTACTAAATGTATCAATACCATGCTTACAAATGTGTATAAAATTATAATTTGATGTCCTTTCAGTGTTTTGCATTGGTGTGCATGACAACATAAAGTGCTAGACAACAGCAAATGGAACTCTCCATTAACCACATGTTTCAAGAATTAATTAACCTCTACAGGATTAGATTCCAATTATTGTTTATGGAGGTAGCAGCCAAAGCATCTTTTCTAATCAAGCTGCTACATCCCTTTTTTTCTACTCCCTTTCTTTCTCCCTCCCTCTGCTTTTCTTGGCAGCTTCTTAGTTACTAAAGGCTTTTTTTTTTAATATGATATTATCAGTTACAGAAGTAACTGCTGTAGCCTCAATAACTCTCCCAACTTCTTTTCTTTAAAGAAAGTGCAAATATTGCTACTTCCTCCAAAAAACCTACAGCTATCTCTTAAAATAGCAGACATAACCTAAAGAAATCACTTACCAGAATCCAACTAATCCAACTTGAATGGGAGCACTCATCCAAGGAAATCTCTGTTAAAAATAAATGACACATAGTGAGTATGGTATCTTTTCTTCCCCCTTCCTGAAATTCTTATATTGTTAAGACACAGATTGCACCTAAAAGACTCTTGGACATGATGATGGCAAAAAAATTACCAGCGTACCTTAAAGCTGAGCTCCAACTTGAGCTTTGAAAAGTAGTAAGAAAATTCCCAGTAATCTCAATGTAGACAGTTATCTTGAGTAAGTGTCCCTTAGAAACTGCAATAGGTGGTTGACTGTTTTACTTACGACCTGACCTGAGTCTGTGGGCCATTTGGGTCACACAAGCCCCCAGCAGCAAGCAACACAGCCAAAGTGTGGAGTGGTGCTGCAGGTGCAAGGTGCTGCCACACCTCCAAGGGCACAGTGGATTTTGCCCAGGCATCCCTCAGAAGAGCTAGGTCTGGTTACGGCTCCTGTCCCTTCAGTGGCATCAAATGGTTTTAACTTACAACTAATTTACTTTGTGAGCAGCAGCAACTGCAGTCACCAACCATAAATAAGGGAGGTGTCAAGGAAAAATGTAAGTCTGCCTCTCAGCCCCTTCTCCTGTCATGATTTGCTTTGATCTGCAGGAACTTGCCCCTGTAGCACCATCTAGTACGCTCCAGTTCATCAAGAGTTCACCTTTTATTAAAGCAAAAAAGGCTGGAAGAAGTGTGGATACAAAGCTGTGAGCGTAACACAACCTATGAATGCATTTTTAGCGTATTCCTCATTACTATAACTTTTGCAGAACTTGAACATATGCCAAGAAATATGATAGTTTAAATGACTTGGGAATCTGCTCCCCCATGTTAGCATTTTAGTTGAAATGAATTACTAATTAAATAAAACCAGACCTGTTAAAATGACATTGGTGCAATGGCCTTCTGTTGCTACTATAAAATCAGTGTCTCCAATCAGCAGCACATACACAACTGCTATGCTAACAGGAAGTTGATTTTAAAACAAAACAACTAATTAGTTAAAAATCATGTTACAGTAGATGATGTTTTCAACAATGGTGATGTTTTCCTGTAAGAAGCATTTCTCAAGATATAGAAGTTAGAGGGGAAACCAGTGAACAAAAGACTGGAAGTATTTGAGAGCAGAAGTGATAAAAGGAAATGTAGAAAGCTCAGTAGGACAAAGCTTAGTGCTAAGGAAGGTCACAGCGGTGTTAAGAACCATGGAAAACAAGCCTGTGCAGACTAAACTTTCTCCAGAGCCTGAGGGAGAAGAAATGATGTAGAAGATTGCTTCTTTTATTTTTTTTTTTTTTTTTTTCCTGGAGTCAATCTGTAATCCAGAAACAAGCGCAGAGAAGAGCTGTGCAATTCAGCAATCACCTGCAACAATAGATAACAAATGGAAAAAGACAGCAATAGCAAGAAGGCTAAAGAGTGAATGCAGCAGTGCTTTGCTGTTCTGGCATTCTACTAAACACACCTTCATTTGACTCTGAGCTGAGATAAGTTCACTCAAAAGGCTTTAAATTTTATACATTGGGAGAGTTCATGACAAGAGCTGGTGTGACTGACAGTGGAAGGGATGTAGGACTGTGGCATTGGTAAATATTACATGTATTTGGGAACACAAGTCAAACTGTACTGCAAATGACTCCTGTCTCTGAAGAGAATTAAGGGAGAGGGATGCTCCCCATTGCAGTGTGAGCGTGGGACCGGAGATACATAATGGAAAAGCCCCAAATATGATTTTATAACTGAAAAGACTGTTGGAGGGTATCATGAGAGTAACAGATGGTTTCATGCCTTCATCCAAGTTGGTCATTTATCTGAAAGAGGTGTGTACCAGTACACACAATATAAACAACATCTGTTTCATGTGGTTGAACATCTTCTGCCAAGATACTTGATCTGAGCTATAGCCTTTATTTTTCAAGAATGTTACCAGGCTGCACTAATCAAGAAAGATGGTGAGGTAAAACTCTTAACACTGGGAGGTCAGTATTAGGAATTGGAGTTGCCCAGGAAACAATGTAAAACAATAAAGCAAAACTCAAATGCAGGCTGTACATCCCTACAAAGAGCTAAAATGGAGAAATACAAGACAGCAGAAGAATTTACTGTGTTAGAAATCTATCATTTCACTCTGGAAGAAGGCAGGTCCCGATGAATTAGGATTTAACTTCCAGATGTCTTTATGGCATCTTTAGTGGTTAGTGCAAACACAGAAAATGGAGAAATGATAATTAAGCACACAAAAGCCATAAGGAGAATCAGCTTTTTCCTAACTGCTTCCTTTCATTGTTGGCTCTCAAAATCTGTCAGCTTTCCCAGGCTAGCTACGCCTATTTTCAAAAAAATGAATAAATGAAACAATAGTTAAATTAGGAATGCATAGAGGACTCTAAGGCATAAGACATTCAAGAATGATGCTTTAAAAAAACCCCCACCTCTCTGTTCTGGTTTTGTAACAGTTTTGAATACATATTTTAGTTGCAGACTAAGAGACCTCAAGGAGCTTGTTTTAAGGATATATGAGGAAATTTCTGGAATCAACTTGAATGTTAATACTGTATGTAGAACAGGAGAGAAACAGTAGCTGAAGCTGTAAGAGTAGTAATATAAATTAAAACTTCAGTGTCGACTGGAATTTTCAGAAGTTTCTATGGAAAAAAACAATTTATTTCCTTAGGAGAAAGATTACCTGTAACTAAAATAAATCTATAAATGCTGTGCCTCAGAGCAAGGTTGTTTATGGATCCTTCTGCCTGTAGCAGATAAAATAGCTTGGTTCTGCAGAGCTAGTCAAGTCAGCAGAGATAATGAACGCAGACATTATACAACCCAATCAAGAACCACCACACTGCGTAATTGCAGAAAAGGCAGCCAAAGCCACTGCTGAAACCTATAGCAAAAGCGTTTGTATGTATATAAAAAAAACATTTTTTCAAGTCAAGAAATGATTAGTTTCTTTTTGAAGCAGCAAGTATGTGCTTGTGTTCTAAAAACATTCTTGAGTAATCTTCTAGCAGTAACTTTTGGGAATATTTTTAATTCATACTAATGTTACCATCAAAATGTCCTCGTGCAAAACGATGTCAGAATATGGGGGATGAATAGTGCCATATACATCTTATTTCAAATATCGGAGGATGATAGCTTGCTATCACTGAGGCCAGCATTCCAGAAGCATTTCTTTCTCTTTATTTTACTGCAGAACATCATTCTATTTTCTTCATTATTTCACAACCATTTGACTATTTTCTGGCCCTCTGTGTTGCTTAATAGGTTTTGGCAAGCGTACAAGAATTATTTTCAAGAGTGATGGTGTGCAAAGCAAAGGCTAAGAAAAATGAGTTAGTAAAGCATTGTGTGGATGGTGTTGGAGTACTGCAAATGGGATGGTGCTTCTGAAACCTCAAGAGAACATGCAGAAGCTGCTTGTTAAAAATGCAGCTCATTCCTTAATGGTTTTAATACTAATCTCTACCGTGTGTTACCACTGACTACCTGCAGAGCAGTGTTTCACCTGAACTCACAGTCTTTGAGGCTGAGGGGGAGGAACAGGTGAGCATAAACGGTCATGATGGTACCAAAGACCACTGAGTAGTCACTGAAGAAATCGCTCATTTTTGCTGATCTGAAAAATTCACAATACCCTTACATTGATTACACCACACAAAAACAATAGATATTTGTCTCCAAACCCTGAGAATTGCTGCAACTTCTTCACAAGTGTCATGTATTTGCCAGTTGATTTGATAGCATTTGTGACATTTCTCTCATGTCAAATACATATAAAATCGTATTTGCTCTAAATTAACAAGTTTAGGTTTTTTTATAAACAAGAGTTAATGTTCCAAGTAGTACATTATCAAGAACATAACAGTACCACAATCTGCTTAAAGCTACACTGTAAAAAGGCCATGGATCAAAAGACATCAGCAATTAAGAATTAGCCAAATCAGTATTGGGCTCTTCATACTGCAGACAGTTTATTTGGAGGCACTGCAGTCTCACTTCTTTCACGAGATAAAAGCAGCACACACTGACTTTCACTCTAGAACTCAAACACCACATTTCCCATTTTTACATCCTGAGCAATAGTGTTTTCTGTTAACAAGGGGTGGAAAAAAGCAAAGCACTTCAGGAAAAAAAAGTTTTTAAAATTGGAAGATAATTGGGACCTCTTCCCGATGCATCATTTATATACTAATACAGAAGTACTTCCAAATAACGTATGTAACTGGGTAACCTAAGTCTGCACAAGAAAAATGAAGGGGAGAAATAATAAGAAATTGAATTTAAATATTTCAGAAAGCTTTATCTTAGACAAACAAAACCAGGCAACTTCCTCCTCCGCATGACCTCCCAGTCCCCACCCAAACCACTTTTCCAAGGGAGGGTCTGGAGCCTCAGACTACACTTTCTTTTCCTAACTTTTCCGACCAGGAAGGAGACAGATTCTCTTAGGCCATTGTTCCCAGCTTATCTGGTGTTTCACAGGCAGAGACTTTGCCCAAAGCTCCACAAGTATGTAAATCAGTGATATCAACTGGTGAAGATGAAACTCCCTTTATTGGTAAAGAAGTTATAGTTCCTTATCTGAAAATTATTTCTCTTGTGTTAGACAACCTTACAATTAATTTCATTACAGTTCTTTACCCTCTTTTGCACACACAGTACATAATGTTGATTTAATTCATATATTTACTAACGCTACGTGTTTGACTTCACACTACTTTGACATAACCAGAATAGAGCAACTATGTAATCTTTGATGAAGCATGCTCATTCTATGCCTCTCTTGCACTTGCTCATCCAGTAAATTTTAAAGGATCATTTTCAAAAGATTTTTACCATCATTGCTGTTTCCAAAGTCAAATTGCTACTATAGCAGCTAAGCAAAGCCTCACTGATATCTTGAGAAAAAAGCATTATTAAATTTTTCAATACTTTTCTAATAAACTGTATTCCAAGTCTCAGTACAAGGAAGGTTTAGTAACTAGGAAGAACAATTATAAAAATAACAAAAAAAATCACTATATTTCCTTAACGTTATTTTACACTTTGATAAAGAGAACCGAGCTATCTCTGTCTAAGAAAGGCGTAAAGAAAGCAGCAGGCGTAAAGCAAGCTCTGCAATGATGTCCTCTCAGAGTTTGGGAGGCAAATATGAAGACTCAGGAAGTATTTTAAATTCATGAAAATATTAACTGACGATATGAAATGCACATACATATATTATCTAAGACTAACCTTTAAAAAGGCTCTCTTTTCCAATGTATTCATTATAAAGGGAGGAATTGCTGCAAATGAGAAAAAAAAAAGCATTAACTTTAGAGAAAAAGGCACTTTATTTTAAGTTTATATTAAGATGAACTAATACCATAATACAATTTTCACAGCCATTTGTCATTAACCGAGCTTTCATTCCATACTGGCAATTCAAGATACTGGATTGGTATTTACAGAGGTAAACTCTCTCAATAAGTAAAATTTCTAATTTCACACATAATTAAACCTGAGCTCACTAACCTGGCACTGGTCACTGACACCTACTCTTCACTGAACTAATTCAACTTGAGCAGAACTTTCTACCATTCCTTTGCTATCTGTATCTTTTCTGCAAAAGCATCCCAGGAGCTTTTCTGCTGCACTGCACTGTAACACACTGTGGATGTTTTCAGAATAAGAAACGTCCACTTCTCTGTGGAACTTCTTAACAGAAATGTAAGTACTACCTGCATAACTGTAAAATAATTTGGCCTCTGAGAAAAATCACTTATATAGAATTTAAGCTCTCTCTCACATTAGGGACCGATAATCAGGAGCTGCACGTGACTGCAGGTATTCTTACCCATGCCAGGAGCAGCCATAAGAATCCTTGATATAACCACCTGGGTAATTGCCTGCTGAGCTGCTTTTGTTGATTCACCCAGCCTGTTTCCGTTCTCATCCGTGACGGGGATTCCAAACTTGAGTTCCCTGCCGAATAAGGGGTAAAAATAAAGCAGTGACTGACGTGCATTTATTCACCTTTTTTGTCACCTTATCTTTCTCCCTGTAAAATTGTCAGTCGTAAGAATCATGGGTTTTATTTTGTTTTCCAAGTTAGCCTGTTTGTAACACTCTTTGGCACAAAAATTTCAAAAGACAGAGAAAGATCTGGGGAAAAATATGCGGAGAAGTAAACAACTGAATATTTGTAACAGCAATCTTCCGCTTGAGCCTGGTCACATGAATTCCAAAGAGGAAGAAAGGAGATACGCTATTTCTGTAGTCCACAGAAGGGAGAGGCTCCTTCAAAAAGCAATTAAGAAAAGTAGAATTTTCTGGACTGCTCTGTCCTTTCTGACAGACAACACAGGGAATATGGGAAGATTAGTTTCACTGAACTAAAACGTAAATCTTTGCGAAAATTCCCCTCTGGCATTCTAGTCTGAGTTTTCATTTCAACCACTAAGAACAGATTTGAAAGTACACAAGTATGCACAAAGCAAACTACATTTCCGTAATATATTATTCAAGTGCAGGATTAGGTGTTAAACTCACATACTGGGGAGAACTTCTGGGGAGGGAGAAGCAGACAGAAGGGCAGATATAAAAGATGGGCAATCCTCAGTATAAGAGATAAAATACTACCATGGATTGAACCTCCCTGTGAATATAAACTTTAAATATTCCCTTTTTTGACCAAAACCTTGTGTACCATGTGAGGACGCTTTTCATTGGTTTTCCCCTCTTCTATTCTTAGTCCTAGTCAAATCAAAATACATATGAAATTTTGTTTCTGAGAAAGTGCATATTTTTGTAATCTCAGATGATTAAACCAAACTGCAGAGCCTGACTTCTATGACTAATGTCTGTATGTGGGACTTGAAGCACCATTTTTGAAATGACTGTATTTTTCCAAAGTGGAATTTGTATTTGAAGGGTCCATGTGATGAAGTCTTGAAGGACCGGTACTCAGGTTCTGAGATCTAAGACTGAAGAACACTATTGATATTTATGTGAGAGAATGAGGATGTTCTATTTTATACCTGTCACAATCAATCAATCAAAAAAAGATCACGCATGAGGTTTTTGCAAGGTTCTGAACCAAGCTAAACATATATAATGTGCTTTATTTAGTAACTTGCTGATCTAAAAATCTCAATAACATCCTTTCTTTAGAATGAGTGATCTTTTTTCTTTTTCCTACCTTTGTCTCATTAGTGGAATATTAATGCAGTTAGCAGCAGCTACAGCAGCAAAAGGAACAAACCGTCCTATAAGAGGTGAGACATGCTGTAAAAAACAGAGAGGAGAAAAAAAGTTACATAATAATTTTCTTTTCCAAAGGTCATATTAAAATGCTTCATGTGCTAATGATAGACCAGACTTACTTCCTTTAAATTATAATTCAGTGAAAACTCACTGGTGGGACAGAGCTAAAACAACAAAGAAACATGACATAAGTCATAAATCTTCTCTCAGAGTAAGCAGGGGCAGGAGACCGGTAAAAACAATCCTTATTTAGTAGCATCACTGCAGAGAAGTGTCAGCTTCTGAGCATGCCTGTCAGCCCAACGGCAACACTAAATAGACCTTAACTTCACTGTCTCCACTGGCAAGGTCCCACCCAGCAACATCCACACCAGCTGTTTTGCATCAAAGGGCACTGACTATGGAGGCTATTCATCTAGTCAATGTCTGGTCTAATCTGAATTACTCTGTCTAGAATAGTCTCTCAAATAACTTGTCAGTGCTATAATACTCCCAGTACGTAAAGCATAAGCAGAAGGGTACAAAATACATTATTGCTGGTTTTTTTTTGTTTTTTTTTTTTTTTTTTTTTTTTTTTTTTTTTTTTTTTTTTTTTTTTTTTTTTTGTGTGGTAAAGGACCTTTTCTTCTTGATTGTGTTGTGTACTTGTTTAAAGAATTTGAGTTTTCTGCATTTACGAGCGGCACCTCCTTACAAGTTCTTCATTCAGTCTAGAGCAGGCATTCACGTTTGCAGAATTGATACTGCGCCTTAAAAATACACCTATACAGTTTATGGGATAACGAGTCCACATTGTTGTAATTACACATCCACTCCAATTAACTTTCAAATGCTATTAGATACTTCAACGTGTTAGAAAGAAACTGCAAAAATGGCACCTTGTTAGATACAGTTTGTATTAACAAAACACAAGGCTGTTTGATATATGTATAAGGAGGACAGACTGTTTGAAATACACATAAAACCATCTCCATGGAGCAAAAATAAGGTTGGGATCTTAAGAAGGGAGCTGTCAATTGCCATTACAATTCCACACTGAGAGCTGTGCATAACATGACACAGATACACAGGAGGAGAAGTGAGCCATTAGCTTCTCATAGAACGTGAAAGTCTAGTTAAGAATGGAAAAAACCAGCAGGAATACCTTTGTGAGTGCATTAAGTCCTAAAGCTGTTGCGACAGCACCCGTGGTAGCAGAAACATAGGCTGTTCCCAGCTGGCTAAAACAAAAATACACGCATTTGCACATGCACAACAACTACATTTATGTCACTTTTAAAAATAATTACATTTTACACATGTAGTTATGCCGCCCCCAAAAGTTAAGAGGTAGACCTTTCTGTGACACTGCAATAAGATGTGGATGAAAGACAAACAGGACACTAAATTAAACACTTTTCTTTCACTAGCAGTGAAAATCACATGCAAGCAACATTTTAACATTGAATCAGGTTCTGCTGGTTCTGCATTGCTATCTGCTCAGCATTTTCTCATGTGTCTGAATGAACACCTTGAAGGATTTAGTTCTGTATTTAATTTCCTAATTGCTTAAACTAATAAAATGAGTTTGGATTTCTAAGGCCATGTCTACAATGGTAATTAAAATCAACTGTACCGAAGCCCATTCATGTAGACCAGCTATACTGCAAACACCCGAATTCAACCCAAATTCAACCCAAACTGCCCTAAATCATGCTTTGCATACTTCCCAGCTTGGAGATGACATTTTATCTTTGAATCCACTGCTTTCTGCCATACATCTACGAGCAAGCCAGCCTCAAAACCAGGATGTCAAGCACTGCAACTCCAGTCTCCTATTAATGATTTTTAGCTTTTTGCATCTATTTAATCTCTCTCTTTGCCTTCAAGTAGAGACAAGTACTGTGCAGACCAGTTCCTTGAAGGGTCTTCTTTTTGTAAGTAAGCACACAGTGTGATGTGTGCTGTACTGCAGGGCACAGAGAAGAAGGGGACACACAAAGACTCCCGAAGGTCCACACAAAATATCAACTTAGAAATATCCTGGTATAACACCAAACTGATCCGGCACTTTCAAATGGTTGACTAAGCAATGCAACACAGACTCCTATTAAATCCTACGCTGTGAAGTGCTTATGATCAAGGTGCTTAGGCTTATCTTTAACGGCAGAAATGGAGTTCTGACCTGCATCATTCTCAGACTTCTTGTCTGCGCATATCAAATTAACAGTAAGCGTAGATGAAAAAACTTATCCCTCTATCACCTCAAACTTTAAAGCCCAACCATGTTGCCGTACATAAAAGAGCAACTTATAAACACATCAGAAATATCTGGTTCAGTGTCTCACCTGACAGTAATTGGGGCATCACCGCTCCTGTTCGTGTAATTTACGATAGCATTGAAGGACTGGTTAATCCACTGCCAGAAAACCACCGCTGGTGTTGTTCTTGAAAAGAGAAATAATTATTATTATTAAAAATACAGCAATTGACAGCACAGGAAAATTATGGCAATGCACGAAAAGACAGTGCAAGCAGTAATCATGCAGATTTATTCTTGTTTATCTGAATGAAACAATACCATCAATGAGATACTGTCTAAATAATGAAAGTACAAGATACTTCTAAGAATAGAATTTAAAAGCACTGTAATTAAATAGCAAGGTTCACTTGGGACAAAAGTTTGTTGTAATAACAAAAGCATTATAGCAAACCTCTCTATAAAAAACACACAGAGAAATATGAAAATGTCTAATTTCTAGACTACTTTTCCAGGATTACTATTCCTTCACAGTCTGTTAGTTCTCTTTGAAAGCTCCGTAAGTGATTGAGAGGTGCATTTTAGTAGACAGGGTTTATCTTCTCAGTCTTCTAATGTGGTCCCTGTTAAACTGCAGCTATAATTATTTTACAAATGGTTATGCTGGTAAGTAACAAAAGTGACAGTCAATTTGTTTCATAATGTATGCGCTGTCTTGTGGAGGGATGAATGCTTTTGCTCTCAAACTAGTAGTATATCTAAACAACAGGACAAACTTATGAAAAAGAAATTCACTAAGGGCCATTAAATAAAACACTACCTCTGGATCAGAAGTTCCTGATCCACAAACAGTTGGAGGAAAGGAGAGTATACCAGGGGAAAAGTGTTTCTTTGTGTACTCAGACCACAAACTCTACCCCCAGTGGAGACACCACTGGATTCTGCTCCACCAGAACTTCACTCAGGTGAACCAGGCCACCAAAAACAACCGTTGCTTCTCAAAACTATGTCCTGACCATTAACATAACTTTTCATAGGACTTTAAAGCTTATACTTAATTAAATTATTTAATAACTCAGGCAGTAATGGTAACAGGAATGTGGTTCTCATTGGAGGGCTGATAGGGAAATTAAGAGTGCTAAAGAGGAAGCAGTAGTTGTACCAATTATTCTGTAACAGGCGGGAAAGCAGAGGAGATGCTAGAGTAGAAGGTGCGTGTCTATCATGAGGCTTTGGTTTTGAAATATGAAAATATGTCTGAAAATATGTAATCTGAAGATATAACATATCTTCAATTGCAAAAAACTGAAAGATTCAGGAGATTTGAAAATGTATTCTTATTCTCTCTGGTTTCCAGTATCTGAATGAGATGCCAAAGTAACAGTGATAAACTGGCTGGATTTTTTCCGTCACTACTGCTGGTCTTCCTCCTTTCTTCCTGTTCATGTGCAACCCTCTTCCTGACTTATCTTTTCCTGTTTCCTTGCGACTGGTGTGTAGAGGATGTTAGGCCTGCTATAAAGTTCAGGCATGACTCACATTGCCTTGCTGCACACTCAAGAGCCCTCATATGTATAACGCTATTGTTATTTCCTCTGAACCTCCCACCAGTTTCCGCTGCCAAAGCACTGTGTCACAAAAACATTTCTAACATGGACTCTACTAACAGATGATAATGGCTTCTGCTGTGGACTTCACTGTACTAGTGATTCAAGAACTATTGAGGAAATGGAAGGATCAAACAGAGCTGGAGAAACTCGATGACTGAAGCACACTGAGTACTCACTTTGCCAGATCTCTAAGGTTAGAAATACCCAGGTATCTCCTCCTCTTTGTCCTCCACACAACTCTCCTACAAGGATGGTATTTTGGTACATTCAACTTTCTCAGTTTAAGGAAAAGTGGGATGGTGAAGGAGAGGGGCTATCTCACAACTAATTCTAGAGGAAACCACTAATCATTGTGAGCAAATGCGGAGAGAGAAAAGGAAGCAAAATTTTACATTTAAAAGTATTTGTTGTAAATCTTCTAAAATGCTCTTTTGACAATAACATTGATTTTCACTTATCTAATTTGTAAGCAAACATTTTATGTGTTATATTTCCATCACTTACCTATAAAAGGTCATCATACAACCTGTGATAGTCATGTTCATGGGTACCTGAGCTGACATTCGGCCAATCAAGACCATCTTTTCACCAGTGTCTGGGTGAAAGGCTGAATCATAGATATATTTTGCTCTCCACAAGTCATCTTCTGTCAAGCCAGGTGCCACGATACCTTGTCTTAGGACAAATTAAAAAACAAAGCAAGACAACAGCAAAAAGCACAACTGTTACAAAATGCTGCAACCTCCAGTGACAAGTGTGGCATCAGAGCATTTTGGGATGTTTATACTAAGTTAATCTAGCCTCATAGTTAGCTTGTAGATCTTCAGCTTTTAAATGGACTGGTGAAATAAAAAGAATCAAAACTCCCAGTAGTGGTTATGTTGGCTGAGTCGATATATCCAGCACCAAATTTCTATTTACTCAAACCTGTACTAGATTTTAGAGCTAAAATGAAGAGCTAAAATCTCTGGAGTCAGTAGCATGAAACTTTGAAAATTTACTTTGCAAGTATTTAAGAAAGTACTTGCTCCAAACAATATGACACATAAGAGGAAGTTTTAAACCCTGTTGTCATATTAACTATTTTCAGAATTAGACACTTCTGTATTTCAGAATACTTAATAGGAGTTCTCAGATGACATCGTTTCCCCATTCATTAGCAAATTTCTTTAAAAAAAAAAGCATTTCAAGCTCTAAAATAAGAAGAAAGAGTGGTGCAATTAATACAGTGTCTTAAATATTTCCTTTTAAATATATCACCATCTACTTATCATTGACATGGACTTTTTTAGGCCAGCAGTAAAAGTGATCAATGCCATACCTGTAATCATGCACAATTTTTCTTGCATTTTCCAGCTGGGCATCAGATAACAAAATATTCCGGGGGTCTGTTACAGTAAAGAAGTGACTCGCTCGTCCAACAAAAGTGCTTTGATCCCATCGGGGCTCCTTGATATTAATATTCAACGGTATATCTGCTGACATCTTCAAAAACTCTGCGAAAAAACATGAAAATTTGCAATTCAGAATTCCTCTGATTTCATAATGTCTCTATAACCTGCAAGATGAAAAGTGTTTATGTTTACGGTAGAAAAAAAAATCAGAGAAAAAACACTGAACAACTTGCAGAACTGAGCTTTAAAGGGGCAACTATCCGTCCAGAATGCAGACGGTGTCAGACATCATCATGGGTTTTAATGAGGTTGGTATTGATTCAACTGAAAAAGCAAGAACTTAGTTAAATGTCTACAGAAATGTTTCTGTGCCTGTTTCCCCAAGACTTTTATACATCACATCTTTGTAAGAGTATGAGTATCTGATTATGAGGTAGAGGTACGTCATATACATGTACAAATATCTGAGGATGAGGCAGATGCAAAGGAAGTATAGAAATTTATTAATAAGTAGCTGTACTAAATAACAACGTACTAATCAGAAGTGTGCTTTATTTCAATGATGAATTAGTGTTTGCTGAAAATATTGTCTTAAAGGGAAAGAGAAATTAAGTATTTCAAGAGATGCCTGAAGAGCTGCTATAAAGTGCAGTGACAGAAGAAATATTTAATAAAATCCAGTTAACTTCTCTGGCATAGCAAAACAAAACAAAAATTAGGAACACAAACCCAACAATTTCTTTTAATGATGTTGTTTCTCTAAGTCCATGTTTTAACAAACCAAAGATTATATAATGCAACAATTTGCCACATTATGAATGCATGACCAGATCTCCTAATGAGACTTCAAAGATGGTTAAAGAACTACAATGAAGGGCACTGAACTAACACAGTTGTGCATTTATGGGGCCTAAAGCCCAGAAAATTAAAAATCACCTCAGGGTGACTAAGTTGACTTCAACATCTAACAGAAAGACAGTCCCCGCATAGCACAAACTATATGAACTCTAACTTTCTTAAGAGAAATTTCTAAAACATATTCAACAGCCACTTAAAAAAAAAAAAAGCCATCCTCCAAATAATGCTTGTAATTCAAATGGCTGAAGTAAACTGGATCTATAAAAACACTGGTGACATCACATAGCATTTTATGTTTTAATATATAAAAAAAACCCCATCATTATTAGGACAACTGATACATATGGCCTAAGCTGCCACTGAAGAGTATTTTCATCTTAACTCAAGAACATCATGAAGTTGTCTGAGACATTTTGGTCAATTTGATGAAACTTACACGTTGTAGAACAGAAAAAAAAAAAAACCACAAAAAGAAAGTAACTAATCATGTAAAGTGTCTCCATCATAAAAAAAAAAAAAGCGAACTTCATGGGAAAAAAGAGGAGACTGTTCACGAAATCTGAAGAAGCTCTTGTCCACCTCTCAAATGTAATTATGACCCTTCTCCTCAACCTCAAAGGGAAAAACTTGCAGGTCTTTGGAAAAGTAAACTTCTATAGAAATAAAGGCTTAAGTGTCCCTGTCTATCATAACCAGCCCTAAATCGGTAGCTGTAAGAAACAGGAAGGAGGAGGAACCTAATAAATACTTAAAAGACACTATAGAACAACATTTCTAGCAAAAAGAAAAGAAAAAAGAAAACAAACGGATAGTCTGTTCTTGAAGGGGAGCTAAATCAGCTCAGTTTTACAAGAAGGAGATTATAAACCTTCGTTACATCCCTCATCAGAACCATGAAATCAACTCTGTAAGCAGAATGAGGACTACATGAAAATTATTCTGCCTTGAACCACTTATCAGCCAGAATTGCTGTTAGGGTGGGAATTATTCAGGGAAAAGACTGTCTTCCCTGCGTTTACCCAGACTTAGCATTTTTATGCTTATGTACTAGCACAAGCATGACTCTTATTTAGGACTTTTGTGGTTGTTATTATTGTGATTTAATTACAATGAAAGCCTAGTGGCCACACATTATTTTATGGTGTACCATACATACATTACAGGAAATATTTGATTTTCTGATCTATCATCTGCCAGGAAGAACCACCGATGACGTTCAGATTGCTCAAATTCTTCCCAATGTTACACGTGCTCATCACGTCAATAGAAACTGTGCACGCATAAGCACGATGGCACTGTGCACCAGACACGACTGTAAAGCTGTAAAGATAAGGTAGCAAGAATCCAGAATAACTGCATTATAAATGAAGATAAGCAATATTTAAAGAGGATTTGGCAAGTACATTCTACTCCGCACATGGCAACAAAGAAAGCAAAGTAACCTACTGCTAGTACATCAAACTTTGAGAACCCAGGATGGATTATATAAGTGATAATGAAGCGTTGTCCTTCACAATCACAGCAGGATTAACAGCTGAATGATGAAAACGTCGTATCTCGGCCAGTATTGCTAAATAAGTTTGTTAAAAAATCCAGTAGAAAATCCTCATTTGGTGCCACTCAATAAAAACGTCCTTCCTTTCGTATGTTTACTGGTAATTATGCCAAGTTTCTTTAAGTTAAATAATCAGTTTCTATCAAATGAAAAAAACAAAACAAAGCATTTAGGATGTTTACGTATTATTTTTATGTTTAGCATGTATTATTTGCAATAGAATAGTGGAAAACCAAATGCATTAAATAAGAAAGACCTCTGTTTTCCACCAGACACAAGCTCTTCCTTGAACAAATAATCTCCAATTGCATAGAACAGATCTTACTAAATTTTACACAAGCTAAATCAATTTGGTTAAAAGTCACACAGAAGTTATAACTACATGGATATTTCTGTGTCCTGCTCTCTAAATTCTCCTGACATCAGGAGAAACTCAGAGTTGTACTGGCAAAGCAGAGCTGTTTGCCTTTGCAGCGTAGACATCAATTGTGTAAAACCAAACAGTTTCTACAGATATTGCCGAATTCTGGATAATCATGGACTGACAGCACAGGCTGCAGGTAGGACACCAGTAGGATCACTTTTGCTTTTTCCTGATAAACTGTGTTAAGAGCTAAAATGCTCAATTAATCCTTTCAATTCAAGTTTAAAATTCCCCGTTTCTTCTCCAAATCATCACATGCAAGCTTGTTTCAAAGACTTCCAAATCAATATACATTCTCAGAGCTTTTATTAGCATAATTAACATCCTCCCAGGTATTTGACAAAAGCATGACTCATTCTGGATGCTTGGATAAAGGAAAATATACTGAAATATCCTCAGAAAATGATACTGTTAAAAACACGTGATCATCACAAGGCCAGGGTTTCCTGTAACTCTCTCCATCCAATGCAGGGCTCCTTCTGCATTAAGATGTGAAACCAGAACAAATAATGAAATAAACCCAATTCCCACTAACAAAAATTAAGACCTTCTTATGACCAGCACCGCCCTTACTGAGAATGGAGCACACTGAGCTGGATTTACCCCTTCCTGTCAAGAGTTAAAAGCTCTGCTCACCCGGCACTGACCCCAAGCAGCAGCTCTGAACCCCTGGAGTACAATGAAGACTCCCGCAGCGCAGTGTCTTCTTTCCTATCAGGTGTATATTTCATGGAATATGAGCTATATTCCATGCGGTAAGTTATTGAATTATTTTAATACATTAAAATGGTATTGGGAGATGCAACAGAAGAATATGCTGATTGTATTTGGTGAATGTTATGAACATTTAAAAGCTATTCACTCTACAGTGTTTTACCTGTTAAGGAGGTGATCCACTACGGCATAGAAATAGCTGCCAAATATGTGTTTCAATGATTAAATGAACATTGATAAATGTATTTAATATTATTAGATCAAACCTGCGGCACACACTTTCTTGCTCTTTCACTATGTCATTTCCCCTAGTGGCCTTCAGGGTTTTTTTGGTACAAAAGACCTCAAGAAAAATGTATTGTTCCAAAGGCCTGTTCATGTATTAAAATTTGCAGTAATTAACTCAAATAAGTAAGCATAAAGCAAGTATACAAGGGGCATCAGCATTGCTGCTCCAACTTACAGCAAATATAGTCATGATTCAACTGCCCTCAGATCTTAAAGTTTCACCATCAAGCTAGGGAAGGTCCTAAAGCTTCCCAGGATACTAGAAGGCTAATAAATGTGGTGCAGTAGGGGAAACTAATCTTTTCCCTGTCCCTCCACTCCCATTCCCCTCACTGTTAAGTTCATGATTGTATGACAGCTTTTATTAACATCTTTACTATAGGCTGAGACAGGATTTCCCTACAGTGAAACAATAAATCTTCTAAACTTCGAGAAAATAAGGTGCCGTAGCAATATATCATTTACTAAGCTAACCTTGAAGCATGAAGGTATTTGTATCATAATTTTACATAACTGACATTAGACCAGTAAAATCTAACACTACTTCTTCGCTGGATTAAAAACTGGCTGGAGGGCCGAGCCCAGAGAGTTGTGGTGAACGGGTTAAATCCAGCTGGCGGCAGTTCTCAAGCGGTGTTCCTCAGGGCTCAGTTTTGGGGCCAGCCTTGTTTAATACCTTTATTGATGATCTGGACGAGGGGATTGAGCGCACCCTCAGTAA
>VYXH01010818.1:1791897-1809343 GCA_013397275.1 Burhinus bistriatus | reverse complement strand
CTGGGCCCATAGACTTGTGGCTGTCCAGTTGGTGTAGCAGGTCACTAACTGCTTCCTCTTGGATTATGGGGGGTTTATTCCGCTCTTCATCCCTGTCTTCCAGCTCAGGCGGCTGAATACCTTGAGGATGACTGGTCTTAGTATTGAACGACTGAGGCAAAGAAGGCATTAAGTACCTCAGCCTTCTCCTCATCCTTGTTGACAATCTTCCCCTCTGCATCCAATAAGGTGTGGAGATTCTCCCTGGCTCTCTTTTTGTTGTTAATGTATTTGTAAAAACCTTTTGTGTTATCTCTTATGACAGTGGCCAGATTAAGTTCTAGCTGTTCTTTTGCCTTTCTGATGTTTTTTCTGCATGACCTAACTTGATCCCTCTACTCTTCTTGCGTTGCCTGCCCCTTCTTCCAAAGGTGGTAAGGAAGGAAATAATACAGATTTGCTGTGTTTTAAACAACAAATCAATTAGAAAAGTATTTAATAGAACCACTTGTATGTGCAAACCCTGAAGCTGGTAATAGTCCACACTAGTAAATCAAACCAGTAATAAAGAACGGACTATGCTCTCTCGCACATTCATATCATTAAACCCTTTCAGTTTCCAAACTAGGGCAGCTGTATCCAAACTGCCCATGGAGAACAGCAGCTAAATCCTCCCTTGTGCTGCCGGATTGTCTGGGTGAGCATCAGCTGTCCTGGGCATAACCGCTCCGTGCTGCGCTCCAGCAAGTTAACAATATGGGGGACCACGTTCCCATGACCAGGAACATTTTTTGGCACTGTTTAGCTCCCCAGCACTGACACAGAGGTTTGATTATCCATGTGTTTCACACTGTGGCTATGTACCAAGGCATATTTTCAGAATTATAACTGCGATCGTGTGTTCACAAAGTTTTTCATAAACATATGACTGTCAAGCTAAAAAATGGCCACGGCTTGCCACGTACTTGGCACCAACAGTTGAGCTGAAGACGTGGTTCTGTAGACTGGAGGCAATTAGATGTGGTGATACAGATGGCAGATCAGAGAGGACACCGCTGTGCGAGACTGCACTTCCCAAGTGCTTTCAAGCAAATTTCACTGCCAGCCTCTCCTTTACCACTCTCTCTCCAAATCTCCCTGCTGCTGCCTCCTGATCTCTCTCCCCAGTGCTCTCCCAGCCCTAGTAATCAGAAAATAAAAACAAACTAAAAAGCACAGTGGAACTCACCAATGGCTAAAACTAAGGCCTTAGTTTATCTGAAGAGAAACTCTCAACTCCGTATTTTTACTAACTTCCTACAAAAAGATTTTTGTAGATTTATTTTAAATCAATAATTCTTCGACTATGTTTTTCATCTTGTACTTTCGATCTGAAAGCGACATTGAACCGAGCCAGAAGCCCCAGTAACAAGCACACCCAAATTTCTTGCCATCTCTGATCAGATGGAATCATCTGCCAGTTCATGATCTAATGTTCAATACTAACATTAACTGGAGGAAAAAAGAGGGCTTAAGAATACTTTTTTTCTTTTAAGAGAGGCCACTCTCAAGTACATAAAAACCAGTACAAAGTCTGATCAACAGTTTTAGTACAAAGGCTACATTTAGATTTGCCACAGAACCAGCGATGGTAGACGACTTTAAACCTTGTTTAAAGGTTAACAACAGCAGTTGCAGCAATTCTACAAAATGCAGATTCAGGAGTTGTCAGGAGTTCAACTCTCTGCTGTTCCTTTTCAAAGTTCACATTTTAAACATCACACTGAAGGTCATATAACCACTTTTCAAACCAAAGCAATAGCCAGAAGAGTAGCAATGACTATTTAATTTATTTCAGACAGTAACATACCACTCAATTTTGAACAACCCAGACATTTGATAATTTATTTTAAACGCTGTTGCATGCCTGAATAATCCAGTTGGGCACACATGACCTGGGAAATTCTGGGCAACTTAAACTCATCCAGCAGTGCCCGAAGGATGAAAAGTAGCTTTGCTACCTTCCCTGGAACCATTTTTATTTTCTTATGTTACTGCCTTGTATTTTAACCCAAGTCTTGAAAAAATCCACTCCACAATTAAGAAACTTTGTCAGGTATGTGATTGATTTTTCCAGTATCTAAGCTAAAATTTGGAATACAGCAACACAAAAAGAAATTTCTTGATGGTGTAACTGTAAACCCAGTTCTCCATGTCTGATCTAATTACACATTTTTAAAGCTACAGTCACTGTTCTGAGTCAAGAAGCATCCCTAATGGCAAAATATCCATTCCTTGAGAGATGCACACAGCTTAGCTTCCCAGGACAGTGATATTGTCAGAAAGAATATTTGGGAGAGAAACTTGCCTGAGCAACTACTCCGGAAGCAGGCTTTCCTCAACAGATAGAAAAGCCTGAATTCTCTTGAGTGAGGATCCTTCTGCAAACATCCTTAGACTGGGTACCAGACAGGGTACTGCTTCACTCTCTATACAGAATTTTCTGGGTTTTTTTTGCTTTTATGGGGGCTGGAGTCCAGATTATAGCCTCCTGCACCTTCCCCTACAGAAGTGGACTCTATTAATGACAGTGGCCTTTCACCTCTCTTGCAAGCAATTTCAGAAAGTCAGCAAAAACTAAGCTGGGGGAGGGAGAAGTCTAAAGAGAAGCCTGTGTCCAAAAGCAGTGCAGACATAATTGTGATAATGAACATTGCGACATCTTACTTCTTGGTGCCCAACTCCCAAACTGCAACCTGCAACCCTCTGTCACAAAGCATGGGACACGCTGGGTGCTCTAGCTTAAAAGAGAATTCAAACCAGCCTGCACACAGGAGGGCACGCGAGTAAACTAGCCAACAAAAGTGCTAAAAGAAAGGTTTAACTTGTACGGTGTCCTTTACCAGGACTTAGACCCCTAATTTCAGGTGATGTAAAGGTGCTCAGGTCAGATCATGATTCACAAAATCTCCTAGAGGCAACTAAGAGTTCCTTTTTTGAAAAATAAGAGTGAGGCTTTTCCCTGAAAACCCAGTAAAAATAAAAGGTAACAGCAGTACCTCTTTCATACCAGAATGCTATAGAATAGGAATAGTTCAAACGTTAGAGCCAGGTGCTGCTGAAAATGTTTCATGTGCAGATTCACTGGCAGAGAGAAAAAAAACGGATTTGACACACTTAGGCCCCTAGATCTCCATTCTTCAAAGCAGTCCCATAACAGCCTGATGTCCAGCTGTCAATGCCCTATTCTGGGAAACGAGACATGGATTAGAAAATCTTTAGGTTGCAAAAAGTACATGCTGCTATAAAATGGGGAGAGGAACAGCTTCTCTTCTTCCTCTGACGTGTTTATAAACCAAACTGTCCATGGCCGCTTGTTTGGTTTTGCAGAGCTGAGTTCTTCTGAAGCATTTCTCATGCTGCTTTGATACAGAAATATTTAGGGATCCCGTTAGGCCTCTTTATTCCTCAAATAACACATTAGCCCTTTTAGGGGCTCCTGTGCCTGAACAAACTCAGATTTTTCTTTTCCAGGAGCAATGCCCACCACAACAGCTGCTATGTTGGCATAGGAGAACACACAGGAAATTAATGAACTTCTGATTAGTAAAAGGTGACCTATTCTACTTTAAAACTAATACACATTGGCAAAGCAACAGCAGAAAGGCAAACCCAGCTACTACCCATATTTTAATTGCTCTGGCAAAGAAAAGAACACAATGCATTCTCCAGGGATGTCAATCATGGCAGTATAATTAGTTCAAATAAGAACCACTAATACATTTTTAGGGGAAGAAAGCATTTTGCATGATGGCAAAAGAGCACATATCAGACTTATTGGGGTCATTAAGCAATGGGATTCCTCTATTTGCACTACGTTTGCTACCACAGTTTGAAAGGAGCAGCACTGCTGATGACTGGGAGCAGTATGATGCAACATACTTACACCAAACGTTAACAAAGCCACTTGCCAAGTTTTCCTTCCCCAAAGCAGCTTCTACCAGTAAATATCTATTTAAATCACAAGGAAAAAAAAAATCTTTGTCTGCACTATGATTTTTCCTACTGCAATCATAAAAACAAGTTGAATGCTGGAGAAGGCAAATCATGGCAACACCACAAGATACTTCTTTTTTTTTTTTTTTTTTGCTTATAAATGTATGTCCCGCTTTGTAGCCTAGCAACAAAAGCAGCAGTCTGTGTTAAACGCATAGAGCCTGCTGCTGGGGCTCTCTCCTCAAAACAAGCAGCCATCTTTGGTTGTAACTTGACGAGAGATTTCATCATTCTGCTTTAAAGCTACCTCCAGATGTTAGAGGTTGCCACAGCCAGCTCAGCAGTGCCGGGTGTCGATTTGCCACCTCTTCTCCCATCGCATGAGGTGTACCGCAGAGACACGTCACACGTTCACCTCGTCTCTTCATTAAGAAAAATAAAGATTCTTTGCTAAAAAGGGTTTGTGCAAGCTCTTATTTCAGTCCTGATTGTTGCAAGCTTGTCTCTGCTCCTTATTTTTTAGCTCCCCTGTAAACTGAAGTAGGATTATCTGGCTCCACCCAGGCAGGTTCATGGCCCTCTTCTGTAGTTTTTCACTATTTCATACATCTTTTTCTGACAGGATCTGTACAGGTCATTTTTTAATTGCACATTGGTACAAAGCCAGTCTTCACTCCCCCCTGCTCTCCCAATACCCATTATAATCACAACAAATTATTTACAATTCAATAAATTAAAAAAATAATCAATACTCATAATTAAAATCCCAGCCTCTGGCTACCAGGTGTCTGACCTCCACGTTACTCGATGTGTTCCTCCCCTGGAAAAGATGATCCCCCAGCAGGGAGGCTTGTTTGCTGCAGGCCCAGGATCTGTGCCGCTGCCACACACTGCCCTGCGACAGACAGCCCAGGCTCAGGGGATGACTGGTGGCCAGGGGGACATTTTGGGAGCAGGTGGGGAAGCAGGAAGCTGTGATGTGTGATTTCGGGAGGGGACAGGGGTGGCAGCCCCTGGCCAGCTGTCTGACACTCTGAGTGTCCAGGCAGCACTTCCCCAGGAGAGGGGGGACCCGCTGGGACACTGGCTCTGCTCCCACAGAGGGGATGGGGTGACACGCAGGGCTGGGACCCTGCGGAGGGGACAGGGGTGACATGCGGGTCTGGGGCCCTATGGAGGGGACAACAGTGATACATGGGTCTGGAACCCTGTGGAGGGGATGGGGTGACACACAGAGCTGGGCCCTTATGGAAGGGACAAGGGTGACACACAGGGCTGGGACCCTGTGGAGGGGATGGGGTGACCGGCGGATCAGGGCCTCTGCAGGGGTAACAGGTGACAGATGGGTCTAGGCCCCTGTGCAGGGTACGGGGGTGACAGGCGGGGCTGGGCCTGCGGGGAAGGACAGGGGTGACACGCAGGGCTGGGCCCCTGCGGAGGGGACCGGGGTGGCAGATGGGGCTGAGCCCCTGTGAAAGAGACCGAGGTGACGGGGTGACAGGCGGNGGGCCGGGCCGGGCCGGGAGGGCGGGGGCCGGCGGTGCCGCTGGAGCCGGGCCGGGGCCCACCTGCTCGGCGGCCCCGCGTCGGGTCGGGGGCGGATGGGTCATCGGCCAGCTGAGGGAAAGCGGCGACAGGAGCGGCGGAACTGGTGGCCCCAAAGGCAGCCTGGGCAGCCATAGATGGGTTTCTGCTTGCTTTCGCATTTTCATCACTCCCGCTTTCATAGGGTATGGCAGAAAACCACCGGAAAACATGTCAAACGAACACGGAACCTTCGCTTTGCTGGAAGGCTGAGAATAAATTAAAAATTTCCTTTTCGTAATTATGGTCAATCCACATTTTACTGCATCCAGTAGCTTCTCTGTTTGAGATTAGACGTGCAATCATTTGAGGTTTAATAAAAATGCTAGGAATACTCAGTGACACTGCTCCTATTCTTTCTCCAGCCCAGCTTCCTGATGAACATGGTGACAGACACGCAAACTAGATCCCTAACGCTTGTTTCAAGAATTGGCACATTAAGACAGAGTGTCCTAAGTCAGCAACGCGTGAGCTGGTCTTATCCCATAACTGATGCCGAGTCTTCTGGGAACGGGGAGGGGAAACGTTCAGACATGGCTGTACTGCATCCCACGGACATCCTGCAAAGAGGGCGAGCTTACCTCTTTTGTGGACCAGAATAACATGCCAACACACAGAGGCCGATTGCAACCACCGTCTATAACCCAGCTCACCTCCTCCGAGGTCTTCTGGTAAAATGCCCTTCGTAACAACGCTGCTCTGTCCACAGGTCTCATCCCCGAAGGGGTGGAAGCTGTGCACGCAGAGCAACCCTACTCTGAAACACTTTGAATACGGGGCTGGCAAGCTCTGACCTCCCTCTCACTGCTCGTTGCAGGGTGCTAAATGGGAATTTTATATTAAAAAGCCAGAACGCTCCCCAGGTTTGTGGAGATATACTTACTGGTGAAATCTTTGCTGTTAAAATTCAACTTCTGTGAAAAACTGGATTTTTTTTTCATAAAAATATAATTGTGTAGCCTGGAGTTTGTTTTAAGCTTTTAACTAGCCTACTCAGTTTATGATTTTCAGTGAAAAGTTAAGATCCGACTTTCATTCTAACACAGACACATTAAATCTCAGGTGTCCACCTGTGTGTTTCCCCTGTGGCTCCACAACTTAGGTCTCACAGACATATATATGACAGTTGCAGGTGCAAAGATACCAGGTGAGATTCCATCATGAAAGAGGAAAAACTGGCACTGATATCATTGCACTGCACTTTTCTTGCACAACAAAATTTGTTCATGATTTATCTACTTTACTGCTAGTGTGTTTAGTTCTTTTTAATCTTGTCAGGTATATCGCAGTCTCCATGAGCACTGACAGATCCAATGCCGAATACATCTTTGATGGTATCCGGCCCTCACACTTGTTGCTAAAAGCATTGCAATGACTGAGCAGGAAAAACACCTCATTCAGAAAATGGAGACAGCTGGATGTTGTACATAGAAATAAATCAGTTGTCAGTGGGTGTAACTGGTACTGTGGTATATAGTTTACATTCTGAGGACTGATGTCTTCTGCCTCTAATAACTTTCTTATTGCCAAAGACACTAATTGGTTAATCTGCTTTAAAACCACATGTGGTCTTTTCTGCACATCACAGTAGAAACTCAACTTGCAGAGTCTTTAATATAAATACCTAAATTCTTTCTCTGAGTTGCTACATGGAAAGCTACATTCATTCCTCGAGTTAATAATTTGCTTTATAGTCAGTGCAGATGGTTTTGAACAGCTACGTAACTTCTCTTTCACTAGACTGGTCATTTCTCCCATTGCTGGGAAACAAATCTGATTTTTTGCCATGAATCCTGAAAAGTCTTGAGATGGCTCTGACCAACCAACAACAATTGCTCATGAGCCACAGAACTGGAAGGCAAATGGGCGAATATGGATATTCACAAGGAATATCTAATCTCTGGCTACACGTATCTTTGTCTGCACTAACTTTCATGCTAAAATGTTTTCGTCTGGATTAAAAAACTGCAGAATCCAGGAGGATGTGCCAGCTCCCAGATCCAGATGTGTGTTTTGGCCTGATCCTGCTTCCGTTCTGAGGTGACACGTTGTGTACCGACCCCGTGGGTGCCCTCCACGAGCAGGAAGCTCGGGTGGGTGGGCTGGAGGGGCTGCCGTGGTCTCCAGCCAGCTCTCTGCCTTGGACAATCAGGAAGGACAGACCCCAGAAAGTGATTTTGAGCATATTGATCTGCAGCTGAATATTGTAGATTTGTTCTTCAAAGGTCCCGGTCCCCCTAAAAGACTCCTTCTCAGACAGTCCCATGCAATCAGTCCATGTAACTTAACTTGGTCAGTGTCTCATTTGTAAGCTCAAGCTTGTGTTTTCTTACAGTTTCATGCAGAGTGTAGCATCTTGCTGGTTAAATTACAGTGCAAGTACTAATGGTACATACAGAAAGCATGTGCCTAGAGAATACGACTGGATTCGTCAAATAAGCCCTACCTTAGCTCCCGTTGAAGCATTCCTTTCAGTCGCCTTATTTCCCAAGGAATACATGAACAAGACTCCTGCAAACCTCTGGATGTACATTCAGTCCTTTGCATTTGTTGAACCAGGGATGAATTTAACCACCTGCACGTTTTCACCTGAAAGAATTCCTGGACTCTTACCGAGCAAAGTCTTCCCTACACTCACTAGAAAAGGAGGATTTCTGTTCCTCTACCATTACTGCTTCACCTAAGAAATGAGCTTTACTGTATTTGCTTTCCTCAAGCTTTCCCGTATTCATAATATTTACATTGGACATTAATGCTTTTCATGTTTTTTACCATTTCAAATTGGCACTGGGAATCAACTGAGGAAAACGAAGAGCTGCTGCACATTGCATTTATTAACATACATGTCCAGTAAGTGGCACTGCAGGACCAGGTTTTCCACAACCCTGGATCACAAACAGTGCAGTCAAAGAGAGTAAAGGCAAGCATGGGATATGTCAAGACTTTTCTGCTCCATGAAAAAAAAAGTAGTTGTAGAGCAAGTGGAAAACCACGTGTGGTGACGGCCCTGAAGGTGCAGTGCAAGGAACTGGGGTGTATTCAGCTGCTGGCTCTGGCACTGGCCTTGGCACCACGCTGGCTGTTATCAGGGGTTTGCCAGAAGAAACCAGCAACATTTCTGGGAACTATTCATTAGCACTCGCTTGATGGGAGGTGCCTGTGAAGGCTTTGTGCTGGGTTTTGCTATCAGGAGCGGAACACTGGGCAAGGTGAACCACGTATATACAGCGTTCCCTGTGGTCTACTGCCTTACTGTACATTAATTTTACATAGAAAATCAAAACCCCAGACTGGAAGGGACATCAATACAGTCTGAGGAGTGTCCATAAGTTCAAAGATTGTTTCTGTAAATGAGCTAGGGATTTCTTTGAGTCTATGTCAGTATATCAAAACCCACTGCTCTGTTTTCCCAGTCTCACCTGATAATGAATAAACTATTATTTAAGAAAATTTGGTCAAACAGGCAAGTAACACTACACTTTTTGGCAATATAAATTGTAATGAAACCCTTATATAAGCTGGTAGAGGATTACTTAATCAATTAAAGGTTTTGGCTCCATCTGCAATATTTGAACCGAATTTTGGATTACTCATGTTATACTGTGCCAAGCTAAATTGATGCACACCCAATTTTCCTGTTTATCTAGATGAAAACATGTATAGTTATATCAGATAAGACTGGAAGGGAATGAACATGGAAAGCCAATCTGCATTTAGAAGGGACATAAAGCTGCATTTAAAGGGATAAACCAGCCTTTCAAGGGGATTAGGAAGACATTTCCTCTATGATGTGGCTATTTTATAAATGTCTTTTGTGGGATTGTTCATGCCGTGCAGCATCTGTGCCATCCACTGTCGGCAACAAGACACTTGACTGGGCACACTGATCTGGGATGGCAATGTGCAGCTATGGATGTAGTGTGGGCCGAGAGGAGCTGTAGCATCATCCCACAGGGCACAGGGAACAGGCACAGGGTCTCACAACTGCTTCAACCAACTGTGACAAATTTTTTTCATCAGCCGCTAGGGTCCAGATATCACCTCTTCAGTCTTTCCAATGGCTTTTGAAAATCACAGAATCACCGGGGTTGGAAGGGACCTCTGGACATCATCTAGTCCAACCCCCCTGCCAGAGCAGGCTCACCTACAGCAGGTTGCCCAGGATGGTGTCCAGGCAGGTTTGGAATGTCTCCAGAGTCAGAGACTCCACCACCTCTCTGGGCAGCCTGTTCCAGTGCTCTACCACCCTCAAGGTAAAGAATTTCCTTCTCGTGTTTAGATGGAACTGCCTATGTTCAAGTTTGTGCCCGTTACCTCTTGTCCTAAGAGCCATTAACAATATGCACTATCAAATGTTTATTCCTGCAGCAACATAGGATGGCATTGGGTAACCTCTGACAGCACACAGAAGCAGAAGATGGCACATGCAACAGCATGCCATAACAACATGGGAAGGCGTGCAGCAGCACGAGCAAACGGGTGGGAATGTGGCAGCACAACATATGACAAAACAAGACACCACAGGACAACTCGGAATAGCAGACAACGTGCCACAACACTAGATAGCACGCAACAGCACAAACAGCATGGAACAACACTTGACACCGTGCCACAGCATAATAGATACACCTGGAAAGCTGATAGAAACGCCTAGGGGGCAATGAGAGATTCGTAGCAGCAGGAAATGCCTAGAAAGGTATCGAAAATGTCTAGAAAGCCATGGGAAATTCTTAGAAAGACAGAGGGAACTCCTGGAAAATTATGGGAAATTCTTAGAAAGCAGATTTGAATTCCTAGAAAGTTGTAGGGGGACTCCAGGAAAGCAAAATATGAATTCCGAGAAAGCTGGCTACGGATTCCGAGAAAGCTGGAGGGGCTTTCTTATGAAGTAAGAAGGAATTGCTATAAAGCAATGGAGTAATTCTAGAAAGAAATGCACAGTTCCTAGAAAGCTGTGGGAAATTCCTAAAGAGCAGAAAGGGACTGCTGGAAAGCTGAAGGGAATTCCTATAAATAGTGCACAATTACTAGAAAGCATCAGGGAAATTTATAGAAAAGCATTAGGAATTTCTTGAAAGCACTTGGAAATTCCTAGAAAGCAAATGTAAATTCCTAGTAAGGCGAAAGAAGTTCTTGGAAAGCAATGGGAAGGTTTCCTAGAAACCAATACAAAATTCCCTGAAAGCTGAGTGGAAATTCCTAGGAAGCTGGAGGGGACATTCTCAGAGATCACTAGGAGAATCCTGGAAAGGCATGTGAAATTCCTAAAAAAATGTAGAAAAATGCAAGAAAGCAATGGAAAAATCCTGGCTGAGCTGTACATCCTGTAGCTCCTCAAGACCTGGGGGAAGTTCTTAGGAAGTAATGCTGAGAAAAGCACAGGAGAAAATCAACCACTGTAAAGACTGGGGGGGGGAAGTGCAACCAGAAAGTAGATAGGATCAGAGCCTATATCCGTCCCTAAACGTAACTTGTACCTAGAAGACATCCCTAATTTGAACTTCTCCTAAATGGAGGGGACCGGCTCAGTGTGAATGTCTGTGTTGGTGTAGCTGAGCCCTCACGTGCACTAAGCCCAGCCCTGGGCAGCTGAGCGTCCTGGGAAGGGAGCCGGGGGGACTTGCTGACTTGGAAGGTCCCTGACCTTGAGACAGATTTTGACAAATGGGTTATGAAACTCGGAACATTTCCAGTCTGGGAAAGTAGTGTCTGTTAGAGACTGTCACAGCAACAACTCTTTGCAACACAGGACAGGGAAAAGCCAAGGGCATCGAGGCAGGCTGCAAAGAGCGAGGTGTTGCTCATGTTGCTGGGATGAAAGAGTCCTGCCTGATGTGGTGGGACAGGCATGGAGCCTGGAACAGGAAAACAGATCCAGATGAGCTAGGGTGAAAGTGAATTTGGGATTATATCATAATTTGCGGTAATCCAGTTAGATCACTGAGTTTTTAAAAAATTCAAATGAAAGTTATGGCAGAGGGAGTGAAAAGTTTAGACCTTTGTGTGAATTCTCATTTGGAATATCATTCTAGTGTGTTGTTTAACTTGGTGGAACTTTTTTCACTGCCATTGAGCCCAGACTGTGTGATTTGGCAAGGACTTGGACAATCAGCATCTTGTCTCCAAGAACAATTAAATCCCAGAACCTGAAGGTGGGACCCCGGGTTGGTACAGCTGCAACATCGCAACGGCAGCAGGGTTGTCTGGAGAACTGCAGAGGGGAAAATGCTGCTGTAGACAGCAAAGCTCCAGGACTGGGACATTTGGAGTGGTCTGGTCATTGCTGGACTGCTGGTTGACCCTGCCTACTATAGCGGGACCTGCTGTGCTCCTGCGTGGGTACCGCTGGGCTGCCCACCTTGCAGAGAGCCCTGGTGGGCATCCCTGGCAGAGCTGCCTGCTCCTGTGGCTCCCAGTGGCGCAGGTGGAAAATGCTTCTGTCGGTCTTCACTATAAGCAAGAAGTGATGCTCTGTGCAGTATCAGCTTCTATTTTTTTGGTAAGTATTAGTTTAATTATCTTCAATCCAAGGATTTGTAGCCTGCCGACGGAAGGGCTGTGAAGCTTGGCCATACTGGATGTGCAATAACATGGACTTAAAACTAATCAGCTGTAGTGCAAACTATTGCTCTCTTGCTCCACTAACCTTTAGAGGCAATGGGCTCTGGTAGGTACCAAGTACGCTCTTCATTGTCACATGTTCTGCACCAGAAAGCCACAAAAATCTGCTGGTATAAGTTAAGCAGTTCTTCTCCATCCATCAATCAGGGACTGGGATATGGGGAAGGATCCATTTTATGCTGGCATGCAGCTCTGGAGTAAATCTGTAACACCAGTTTGGGAGGCGAGAGTGCCACCTACCAAGCCATCTGCTAAGAAAATCGTATTATCTGCAGTCTCATCCACTGTTGCTAGAAATCACTGTAGCACTCATCTGTGAAGAGTTTTGCTGCTAATATATCTATTTGTATTCTTTTTATCCATCCACTCAGAATTAATTATTTCTCAGATTAATTTCATTCTAATGAATCATGCTGTATCACTGGCTTTATTTCATTTCTAAGATACTAATTAATATGTCAAAGCCATCTTTATCATTAAAAGTGCTGTCATTTTTTCTGTGACTTTTCTTTTGATGCATGTATTCAACTTCAGTTTTTCTGAGGGCCTAAAATGTCTGTCCAGTGTGGAGTGAAAGAAAAAATGCAAGCTATACAGTATTAAAAAAAAATTTATGCATATGCAAATGAAGCCTAAATTGGGAGGCAATGGTCCAGTCTGTATTTTTGTGTTGATATAATGGTTTATGTGCTATTTCGTATAGTAGGTCCTCAGCAATCAACTGTGTAGGGTTTTTATATGCATAGATTAGAATATAAAATTCAGCAGTATGTCAAGTGTCTACATTTGTCGGTGAAATGATCAGAAATTTGGAGATATTTTGTATTTGTTGGTTTAGTTTAGGTCTTAAAGAAGGGGTCTTGTTGGTTTGCTGTGGGTTTCCTGGCACCGTTCTGCCATGCCGCAGGGATGAGGCAGTCGGAGGAAGCATTTTTCTTTCCTTAGAGCTCTCCTCTCCTCTCAGCTATAATTTATTCTCATCATCCTCTGCAGTTTGGCTCTCTACCCACTCTGGAGGGAAGTGTTGGCAGGGCAGTAATCTCCCTCCTACCCCGTATCTGAGGCAGATGGAAATCCCAGAAAGAGAAGGGGGGAAATTTTAGGCTTCCCTGCTTGAGCCATCTCCAGGGTGATTTGAGATCCAGTAATGGCCTTTGGTTTGACCGAGTGGGTCGGGCTGCGAGAGGAAGGGTCACTCCAAGTGGAAAACTTTTCTTTCTCTGGATCTGTGGGAGTGAGTGGGTGGAACTGGAAAAACCCCCTAAAAAGTCACTACATACACTCTGCCGATTAAATAACACAGTTATTGGCAGCATCGTACCAAGCTTAAATTACCCATGGCTCCCGCGTGGCAGGAGGCTGGGGACTGTTTAGCTGACAGCTTCTGCTCGGATCCCTGGCTACAGGTTCGGTATTTCTCTTTCTTTCCTGTCTTCCACTTCTTGCCAAAAAGAGCTATTTTGTTGTTAAATCTGGGGGGGTTACAGCTGAAACCAACCAGCTTTGCTCTGGGTTTGCCCTGCAAATGCAGAGAGGGATTACTGGCGAGGGAAGGAAAGGGGAACAGAACCTGAATGGGCTCCGAGCAGGAGCGGGGATGGGAGGGCAGCACTGCTCCTTTCCCTTTACAAACAACCCAGTGATGGTTTCCACCACTCCTGAAGCTCATGCGTGCGGAGCCCTGCAGACATGAGGCTGCTTTTTGGGAGTTTGCTGCCTGATCTGCCGCAGAGCAGAAATCCTTTCTGCAGGCTTCCTTCACTGCGGCCCAGGGGTGGAGGTGGGCTCTCCTGGCTGGGACCGGGGCTGCGGTCCGACAGTCGAGCATCAGTTCATGGGGAGGGGAGATGCCAGAGGAGCAGCAGTGCCTGGTCCTGCCTCGTGAGCACCAGAGCATGAGCTGCAGATCCCAGGAACCAGTAGCACTGCCCATCAAATCCTTCCCGTTTATACCTTCCTTGCCTGACCCTCTGTGTCAAGCTCTGCCGCTGCCGGAATTAGCTGCCTCGAAAAATTAATTTAAATTCATGCTTTCATAAATGGTGTTTCTGTTTGGGTTTTTTTTTCATTTTCCTTTTCCCTGACAGTGTTCAGACTTCTGCACATAGTTCACCGGTGACGTGATACCCAGGGATGCTTTGTGCACCACTTGCCATTGGAAATTGTTCACAGAAATGTGCTTTTTGAGATTAGTTCTACTGAATCCCCCAGACTCTAAGGTCCAACTGCAGATGGACATGCCTATAATCCACAGTCAAAGAAAAAAGCGCCCACACTCAATACTGAACATTTAGGCCTCTTGTCGTCAGTGTTTGGGGACTAGAAATCATTTCTCTCACTGATCCTTTCTCCCTGCTGGTGGATCTTTATCATTCAAGAATGAGCTTGAGATCCTTGGAGATGCTTTTTTTTTTAGCAGCAATGTCATGTTTTTTTCTGCTGCTACTCTTTCTCTGTGCTTTTGTACTCACTACTGTGGTTTTCCCTGTGGAATGCCCTACATGATAATATCAATTTAACCAGTGTGCTTCATTGGTCTTTAAGAGAGTTCATAGCTGTTGTTTGATTTCCAGGAACCCTTGATTTTTCTGAGAAGGTTAAATTGAGGCTAAAGTTATCTTGGCTTATTAGTATAACCAGTTATTTAGAAACCTGACAGCTCTTTTAGACATTATTTCTGCTAACATGCCTCAGCTGATTTCATGTCTAATAAATCCCATGCATGCAGACTCAAAAAGTCATCCCGAGAGTGACGTGAGTACGATTTGTATCCACGTATTGTAATACTATTTTGTAAATTAAGCTGCCTTTCTCCAGCTCTAGTATGTGTGCTATTTTGTAGATTAAAGCATGTTTATCTCTGAATGGAAGATCTGGACTTTGTTCAGCTCTGATGTGGTCTTCCAGTAGGTAACTACTGTTTGGATGAAAATCGTTTGGATGAAGGTGCTACTCAGTATTTATATTTTTAAATCTTCATATGGACCAAATAGGACTTTCTCCAATCAGAGTCTCCTGGGAGGAGCAGGTGCCTCGCAGGGTGATAATAGAGACACAAAAGCTTTCCTCTGCTGGGCATTGCTTTGATTCCAGCATCAGTCAGTAGTGACTGAAAAGCATTAAATGAAATTAAAGAGCTGTTTTATGCAGGTACCCAGGAAGAATTAAACAAAGTCTCTGCTTGTTTGTGAATCTCCAAGAAACATGTGCACCGTCGTCCTGTTGCTGGCAGTTTTAGGCAAGTCCTGACCTGGAGGAGAGCTGATCCTTCTCGCACTGCCTGGAGGCAGGTTAGCTGGAGAGCAGCAAAAAGAAAATTCACCCTGTACTTTGCATAACTGGCTCCCAGAGTCGTGTCAATCGGCTGCCTAATCCCACCACTAAATTTACCTAAATAATAGGGGTTTAATGGATTTCACTTTTGTTCCTCACCGGGGTACGACTATTAAGTCATGAAAGTTTTAAAAGCTTACAAATTAGCTGAAGTGACAAATGAGTACAGCAGGGTGCCCTGCATGAAATGCATGTTTGAAACCTGCGTGGCTGCTGAAGGGGCTTTGCTCCACTAGTAGGGTCTCGGCTGAGCCAGACCTCCTTGTCATCCCTGGACCGATCACACAAACTTAGAGATGAGACAAGAGAGAGGCTCTGACTTCTGAAACAGATCCTGAATTGCCAAACAAATTAACAACTGGGAGATTCTTAAAGGCTGCTGTGAGCAGGAAGCTAAAAGGCATTTTCTTATGTTGGATTCAAATGAAAGTTTTAAACCCTCACCCATATGAGCAGCATTAGGGTCTTCCAATGCTGAATTTGGCCTCTTCCCCAGGAAAGGCTACTCCCTAGCAAAAACGAACTGAAGAGTTCGCTCGATGAGCTGATAAGGAGATGATTGAGAGCAGACTGCTCTGTTCTCTGCAATGTGTACCTCATCGTTGCTCTCCAGTATGCCTTGAAGATTGCGCTGTCTGTGTACTCTGGAGTTGTGATCTCTCCTGGAATAACCCAGGACCGCTGTGGTAGAAAGCCATTCTGGAGGAACCCCTTGAAGTTGTTAGAAGTAAAAACAAATGTGCTCAGTGACTACTTATGCAGGCAATGTTCCTCTCAGCCTAGGGTTTCTACTGAAAGGCAGGAGCGTGATACATTTTCCGAAGATAAGCATCATGCAGTAAACCTCACCTGTGTTGTGCTTTAAGAAGAACAGTAGAAAAAAGAAAAAAGTCTTGAAAATAGAAAAAGAAAGCTCACAATGAGTCTCATTAGAGATTTCTATTACCAAACAGCACAGGATTCATTTTCTAGTCTATTTTCACCCTCCTCTAGGGACGAATGATGATTAAAGGACAGGATAATAAGAAGAGGGGAATAAGAACTTGCTGAGAAGCAGTTAAAAAGAAAAAAAAAAGGAAAGAGAGGAGGAAAGGAAAGGAAAACAAGTGTTTTAGTTAGCTAGTCAAGGTTAGTATAGCACTGTATCTGCTTTAACTGACATTATGAAAACTTATAGATGGCACAAAGGCAACTTCACTAATGCTGAACCCTACGAAATTTATCTTGACAACTTAGTGAGCTTATTTGGTCTTCTAGGAGGTTTTCAACCTCCCTGTGATGTCTTTTATCTTCATTTTCAGATTTTTTTTGAGTAAGATTCCTACACAAAGGTAGCAACTTGCTCCTCAGCATGCTCATCTTTCGTTGCCTGTTGTGGGTAAGGTAAGAAAGAAAAATCCCTTTTGTAGAAAGAAGGGGTCTGAGACCTAACCGCTCTGGTTTTGGTGCTTGCTACCGAACTCGAAGGATTTTTGCTAAGGAGAAAACACGGTTTGAAGCGAGTGACAGATTTTTTGCGCGCAAGGACGGCAGTTCATTGAGCTGTTTTCTCTGCAGACACAAAGCCAGCTGCCCGAAACGCCCCATCTGCCATCAGGGGGTGCCCGCTCCGAGGCTCCGGAGTTGTTCCTCTGCTGTCCCCTCGCCTGATCTCGGATAAGTTAGTCAGGATGCGGGTCCCCAGGCAGCTACACCCCCCTGGGAACCTGAGCTTGGTGTGCCCCCCCCCCGCCCCCGCCCCAGCCCGTTCCTTCCCTGCCTACAGGCAGAGATAACGATGCCCTTCGCCTGTGTTAGGAACCCAGGGTTTAAGCATCCCGGCACGGCCCTGCCCCTCGGGGCTGCCTTGCCCCCCGGCGGGGCTGGCGGCCGCCTCCGCGGGGCGGCGCGGCGGGGCGCGGGGGCGCGGGCGCCCAGGAGAGGGAGCCCGGCGGTCGCGGCTGCGCCAGGCGGC
>VYXH01010818.1:1760765-1791738 GCA_013397275.1 Burhinus bistriatus | reverse complement strand
CCCCGCTGGGCCGGGAGGGGGTCCCGGCCGAACCTCCCCCCCCGCTTTTTCCTTCTCTGCCCTGGGATAACGCTGCTCCCCTGGGGGTCGGGGATGCTGCGGGTGCCTCGGCCTGCAGTCCGCCTCCTGAGCATCGCCCAGCCCGAAGTTAGGTGCCGGTACTTACTTTCCGCGTCAATTAATTGAACTCAGCTGGCTCGCAGCGCCGAGGCGTCAGGCAGCACCCCGGGCATCGGCGGGGCTCAGGACGGGACAAAGTCATCCCGTGTGCCCTAAACTCCAGGACAGCCGCTCCAGGAACCCGGCTTTGCCTCTCCCCTCCCCGCCTGCCTGGCTGGCCGGGAGGTTATTCCCCAGCAAGGCAGAAAAAGCGGGGAGAGGCAGCCCAGAAGAAGCTGCGCCCGACCGGAGATGTTAGAGGAGGTGAAGGGGGGTTGCTTTTTACCCGCTGCGTGCCTCCATGCCTGTCTTTCCCTTGTCTTAATCCTTTAGGAAGGAGACGCCAGGCGGGCAGACCTTTCCTGGAGGGGCGATGCTGCCGAGCCCTGCCCCGGGTAGAAGGAAGCCTTTGCCGCCGGGACCCGCCGGCACCGGAGATGCGCGGCCCGGGGCAGGCTGCGGGAGAGCGTGAGGAGCTGCCTCCGCCTGCGCTTTTCTGAGAGGGGGGGAAAAAGCATGTTAAAAGCTGGACCAGATCCCTGGAGCGCAGCCCCGCTGAGCAGGAGGTGGGATTATCGCGGGGTGGTTATGGAGAGCTATAACCTGGCAGCGGAGCGTTGAAGCGACTTGTCCCCGCTGGAAGAGGAACCCGCTGCGGGCACCGCCGGCGTGGAGGTCACTCAGGTCCTTCTCCTCCTCTCGCCCTTCCTTCTTCCAGTGAACGACCGAAGAAAGAACTGATACTCGGCTCTCTTGCCAGTGTTGGGAATACCGTGCCTTTTGCCTGGGATAATTTGCCCAGATGTGCCGCTTCGACGGGATGTACAAAGTGCGACTGGGACTGATCCGGCCAGCAAAGTTTGGGGAGTGATCGGCAGGGCCCGTGGGATGGAGGTAGCTGGGCACACGTCGGCAGGGTCCGTCACGCACGGTCCGACAGCGCAGACCGGCTGCTCCCTTGAAAACTAACTCCTGATGGTCAAACTCTGCCGGCTCCTGTTTTCACTCCTCTCCTGCCAATTTGCACTTTCAGGGAAAAAAAAACCCCCCACACAGGCACCTGATGCAATGCAGTGTTTCTGTGTTGGTTTTGTGTATAAGATTTGCTATGCAATTCCAAAACTAAAAGAGGAGAAGAGACGGCCCCGCATCCCAGAGCAAACAGGGAATCAGAGGTGAAAGGTAGGAGCCAGCATTTCTTGTTTAAATAAAACTAAATAACCTGAGCTACTTCTTACTGAAAACCTTTAAAACACACCTACGGTATGTTTATTTTCTTTGGCTCGGAAGTGTAAAACTTAAACAGTTTGAAACAAAGTGAAGAATTGCTCTCTGGCGCTGCCCAGAAACAGAGAACCGATGCATTTTGTAACAGGAGATGTAGTGAGGAGGAAGGATGGAGTGTTTCATCAGTGAGGCATTTAGGAAACTAAAGTAGAGAAAAAGCACCTCGTATGGTACGCTTCAGTAAATATGAAGGGCTAGTGCAATGGACGCTGGAAACACTCGATCAATAGCCTATTTAAGTGGGAATATATGCAAGCATGGAAAAGTGATTGCTTTCCTGTCTGGGGGGTGTATTTGCAGAGGACAGCAGCCGAACATTTGCAGGTGAGCTGTCTGAATTAGGCTACTTCATGCTGGGGTGGTGCAGTGTGTTTCTGAAGGGATTGCTTAAAAAACCAGTCTGTAGGGTGGACTGTATTTGTGCGTTTTCAGTGTTCCGTGTTGTTCAGGATGATTCAAAGTGGGTGAGGTCCATCTGGGGGCGAAGGGACCATAAGAAAGGACCTTTGGTCTGTTTGGTGACGAGTAATTAATGGACGTCTGATGTCTCTTGATCTCTGCAAGGAAAGGAGCTGATGTCATCATGAAAATCATGATATGATTTTCCCTCAGGAGAAACTATGACTTGGAACGACACCACTATGGACGGGGAAGGGTTGCTGGTGGAAAGGGACTCATCCTTTCGGATCCTCACGGGCTGCTTCCTCTCGCTGCTGATCCTCTCCACGCTGCTGGGAAACACGCTGGTCTGTGCAGCTGTCATTAGGTTTCGCCACCTCAGGTCCAAGGTGACCAACTTCTTTGTCATCTCCTTGGCCGTGTCAGATCTCTTAGTGGCAGTTTTGGTCATGCCCTGGAAAGCTGTGGCTGAGATCGCTGGTTTCTGGCCTTTTGGTTCATTTTGCAACATCTGGGTGGCCTTTGATATTATGTGCTCAACAGCTTCTATCTTAAATCTCTGTGTCATTAGTGTGGACAGATACTGGGCCATCTCTAGCCCATTTAGGTACGAGAGGAAAATGACCCCCAAGGCAGCCTTCATCATGATCAGCGTGGCGTGGACTTTGTCTGTGTTGATTTCCTTCATCCCTGTGCAGCTGAACTGGCACAAGGCTACAACCACAAGCTTTTTGGACCTAAATGCCAGTTTACAAGGTATAAGCATGGACAACTGTGATTCTAGCCTAAACAGGATGTATGCCATCTCCTCTTCTCTAATTAGCTTCTATATACCTGTGGCCATCATGATAGTGACTTACACGAGGATATACCGGATTGCTCAGAAGCAGATACGACGCATCTCAGCTTTGGAGAGAGCAGCAGTGCATGCCAAGAACTGCCAGAACACGAGCGGCAACAGAAGCAGTATGGACTGCCAGCAACCGGAGAGCAACTTCAAAATGTCCTTCAAGAGGGAAACGAAGGTTTTAAAGACTTTGTCGGTGATCATGGGTGTGTTTGTGTGCTGCTGGTTGCCGTTTTTCGTATTGAACTGCATGATTCCCTTCTGCGAGCCTACCCAACCCTCCAAGGGAGCAGAAGCTTTCTGCATTAATTCCACCACCTTCGATGTTTTTGTTTGGTTTGGATGGGCCAATTCTTCCCTCAACCCCATAATTTATGCCTTCAATGCTGATTTCCGCAAGGCATTTTCAACCCTGCTAGGATGCTACAGGCTCTGCCCTATGTCCAGCAATGCTATAGAGACTGTTAGTATTAACAATAACGGGGCAGTTGTTTTTTCGAGCCAACATGAGCCCAAAGGGTCCAGCCCCAAAGAGTCTAATCTGGTTTACCTGATTCCACATGCAATTATCTGTCCGGAAGAAGAACCTCTCAAAAAGGAAGAAGAGGGTGAACTATCTAAGACCTTGGAGAAAATGTCTCCAGCACTGTCGGGTATCTTGGATTATGAAGCTGATGTTTCTTTGGAAAAGATCAATCCCATTACACAAAATGGGCAGCATAAAACCTGAACAGTAAGGTTTACCCAGCAAGACCTAATAGTGTATATTGTAACAATCTTTAAAAAAAACCCCAAACCCAAGATTTTTTGGTAAGAAACTAAGCTCTAGGGAGAAATACACATTTACAACGAGCCCAGAATTAATTTTCCTGGCATTCAAAGCAAATTTATCATTTAAAACAATAAACAGGAAAAGATACTGAAAATTGGTTAAAAAAAGGATATTAAACTGTGCTGCTCATACTGAGGAAAATATACAAATTTAGATACAGTGCAGTGACAAAGAAAATACTGCTTCTCTACACAGAGAAACCAATTTCTAGCTTAAAATGAGGCAAAAGATAAATGTTAAGTATTTAAAGATTAATGTTTACTAGAAGTTCAAAGATTGCTGTGTCTTGTGATAGTGGGTGTTAACAGGTCCTAATTAAAGACTGAGGGATTGTAAAGGTAGGTAGATGCCTTCTTAAAATTATTTCTGACAAATAATTGAGCCTTATAACAAGAATGGTTATTTTTAAAGCATTGGGAGGTAATATGTTGATACTGGTTTTATTTATTTATTGTTTTAAATTGATATTTTTCATATGTTATAACAGATCTAGCTTTATTTATGTTATTTAAGACGTCTAAATAATGGGATATTTTTGGAGTGTCATAACTGCATTTTGACCAGTCAACCAGTCAGCACTTTATTACAAGCTCTGATAATCTGGAGAGCTGGTGAGGGGAATGAAGGAATGTTAAGAAGCTCAGCAAGAAATGAAGGAATCAACAAAACCGATGCTGTGTGGAGTTCGTTTGCTTGTGGGCTTTTTTTTGGTTTGTTTTAAGCGGGATTTCTTTCAAAAGATAGGACCAGCGTTGACTGAGTTGTGAATTCTCTTCCCCTATAGAAATAAAAGAAATTGCTGCTATTTATTTTTAAAAAAGTTTCATGTTACAAAGACTTTGCTAGAATGTCAAGTCTGTGGATCTGTAAATACCTTAAATATGACTACAACCTTAAGAAGAATCCAATTTGAGAAGAAAAGCTTCTTAGATAACAATTCTTAGTATATAATGTTTTGTATTTATGTAAGATAAACAGCTTTCTCAGACTTTTCTTATTTCAAGTCTTGGATATCTTTTCTGAAAAAACACAATTGGTTATAATGGTAGTAAACATGCCAAACCTCGTTATCATCTCTATTATTGCAGTACCACCAGGATCATGCTGTCTGTCTGCTACTCTATCACGGTCAGAATTAAAAAGTGAGGTACCTAGTGCTTTACTTTGGAAACTAGGAGGACATTACATTTTAGTAATTACCGTGTCAATAGTCCATTCAATAAGGAATAGTGCCTCATTACCATTTTGGATTAAGACGTTTCTAAATATGGATGGAACTGCAGCCCCCACCTACAAAACGTCCTGTGAGCTCCAAAAAAGTTGCCAATGTTTAATTCAAAAAAACCTGCTACTTTTCCATTGTCCTTCCCTGCTGATTTCCCTTTGTAATGCCAAAAGCAATCAGTGAACGTTAGCAACAGGAACATTGGGTGTTAATATTCAGCAGCATTCAAAGAAAGCTATTTGTTTTCTGAATGGGAGAAAATACCCTTTGGAGCAACTTTTTCATAACATATATCAAAAAAAAAGTGTTGTCAGGAAAAGAGAACTGAGAGGAAAAAAAAAAAAGTCTAATGAACTATATACATCCTGCATCAGGTCTGTGTATTTATGTATTGTGAATGTTTTCATAATTTTATTGCCTGTATGCTGCTTTCATACATATAATAAAATTATTTTGTGAACAGAAGGTCAAATAAAACAATCTACATTGCATTTATTAAATACATGCTGGTTTTTGGCAGTTGTATTGATTGCGTTAAAGGCAAGGACGATGCCTCTTTTTCCATTTGCCCTTATTTGGGATCACACCCGTGAGGCAGATGGGAATTTTTATTAGAAGCAGGAGAAAGTCCTCTCTACTGAGAGACCTCTGAGCCCTTGCTCTAAACTAGGATTTGAAAGTAGTAAACGCAGTTTGGAAACAGCCACACTCTGCTTTAAGTTCACTAGTTAAAATGTGTAAAGGTCGACCTACCAGTGACTCTTATTTCAATGATTTTTTTGCTTTGGCGTAACGCAGTAGTGAACTTGGTTTATGGCACGCTTTCATTGTTGCTTTTTTTAGTTCTCCTTTCTTTTTTTCCCCAAGCTGTGTGGTACTTTTCAAGGCCTGCGTGTGTTTTTTGGAACAAACCGAATCATTTCAGAAGTGAGGCTGTGGTGGGTGCAGCTGAGGTGCAGCAGCGTCCCTCTGTTCGTGGCAGCCCTCTCCTTTGCTTTTGCCTCTGTCACAAGATTCGTTCTGGAAATGAAGAAACGGGCAAACGAACGTGGTCACTTCTGCCTCAAGCATTACCAGCGTGACCCATTCAGCAGCTGGGATCGGAGCTGGTGCCCGAGCTGGGGTGATGCCCAGCTCCCCCTTCTTCCCTGCCGACCTCCCTGGGTCAGGGAATGCAGCAGGTCTGATAGCAGGCAGGGAGTTGGGTCGGCCTCCAGGCTCTCTTAGCTCTTTCGGTAAAATATCCTTCCATGGTGTTGATGCCCAATTTTTTTAAATTTTTTTAAATTTTTTTGTACCTTTGAGGAATTATTTCACTCCTTAAAAAGCGCACAGGCCAAAGATGAAGTTCTGTGGTTGCTTAGTCAAATACATCTGCCTTCAAGGGCTTTTACTCTCAAAACTCCCAGCAGTCCGATATAACAGCAAAATACAAAATATGCTTTAAGGACATCATGTAAAGCAAGACGCTGTTTTTGTACTAGTTTGTATGGTGATGATTTGTATTCTGAAACAAGTGGTTGCTCGGGTGTGACCAAGAGCCACCCCTGGACCTCCCTCCTTGCAGGTGGACCTGAGTTTCGGAGAGCTCTGCGGGGGTCGGTGGGGAAATGCTCCCTGCTGTTGCTGCTGGGTGCTTCCCTCGGGTGGGACAGGCTCCCTGCTAAAGGCAGGGCAGGGGAGACACTTTGATGACTTTATTTTATTGTTTTCTCTCTCCTTCTGTTTAAACTGATTTTTGCTTCTGCCTCCTTTCCCTTCCATACGTTTTAGAATACCATGAATTTGCCTTGATTCTCATTTACTGACGTAATCCATTTACCCCTTCGTTTCCCAGCCTTCCCAACGTGGATTTCTTCACCTGCCCTCTCTTCCTTCCCTCCCACCACTGCCAGAGCCGTTCTGTCACCCTGTTTGGCTTCATTGGCCCCAATAATCCTTTGCCTGGGACAAAGTCCAAATCAAAATCCTACCCCCACCCCCCTCAGCACAGCCACAAGTCCCCTTCCCACAGCCTGCACCCAGAAACGCCTCTCTTACCTCTTGCAGAGCCTGGAGACCCGTGGCAGGGGTGACTAGAAGGGACAGCAGTGTGTACCTGCTAACTGCGGCTCTATTTATGTGCCGAATTAATTGCTCAGAAGCTGTGTTACCTGTTCTGCGCCTGCTCCCCAGCTGCCCGAAACCAAGCGTTCTGCTCCAACTACTGGTGACACCAATGTCAGGGGGCACCCCAGGGGCTGGAGGCACGCCGGACCCAGGCTGACGGCAGGGAGTTAACTGGTGAGGTTTGGCCGTGGAAAGCCTGTGGGTAACCTGCGAGGGGTGTTTACTGCTCGGTGTGGGCAGGTGGCAGCAGCCTCTCTCCTCTCCTGGAGGATGAGAGCGGCAGAAGTTTGTTTGCAGTAACGCCATGTTTGAGACAACGGCCACTTTGGTGGAACACTTCCCCAGGGATGTTCTTCTCACCGTGTGTTGCAATGCAGAGGCAGAGGTGCCAGGACACTAGAATGTCACTGCTCCCACCAGGACGGCCACCTTCTCAACCCCGTGGGGCATCAGGTGGCTTTTCTGTCCCTTCTTGCCCCCAACAAGCAGTATCTTCCGCTGCGGAGCGAGCCTTGCTGTGTGGCTTTCCGATGTGCCCGCAAATAACCCATGTGACCTTTTTTTTGGCGTCGCTCCCTTGTGACTGAAGTTATTTTTCTATGTGTGGATGGAAGAGGTTAATAATTCACCTGATGGCCTTGATGAAGGAGCTGTGTGCAACGAGTGAACCATAATCACTAGATTAAATCTGAATACATTTCTCCCTTCCCTTGGCAAGCATTTAATGGTGATTTGGGTTTCTGACTTAACAAAGCGTACAAAAGGTAGAGGATGAAAGAGTAAATGCCTTTGCTGATGTACAGTTTTAATAACATAGTTACTGGGAGCCAGTCCGGGATTTTTTCAAATCAATAGTTTTTAGAAGCGCTCAAATCTGATTGAAATCTCAAAAAACTGCTTTGATTAGTATCTTGAGAGACAGATTATTGCAGTAAATATTTTGGTTTTTTGATATAATGATAGTAGAATATGTTCCTAGTGATACCACTTACGTGGCCACACAACGAATGTAACTTAAATAATAAGGAAACCCACAGTATCTGTTTCTTAACTTTTAAAAGATTGAAACACGTAACGTAAAATATTCTTGCAGTGTTCTGTTGCAGCAGAGACGGGCTGAACCAAGCGTTGGGCTCCTGCCACGAGCCTCGGATCAGATCGGTGTTGATCCCTTCTTTGCAAGCGGGTCTGGGCTGTCCGGCTGCCTCCTTCAGCCCTGCGGGCGGCTGCTGGCTCTGCCCCGTGGTGCTGCGTTTGCCCCGTGGTGCTGCGTTTGCCCCGTGGTGCTCCTTCCCCACCCCAGGTCTCAAAGCCAGGGATGCGCTCATGAACACCAGCTTTCCCAGGTGGACCTGCAGAGACCCGTGCTGCTGGCCCTGCTGCCCTCCCCGGCCAGGCACTGCTCTTCCCAAAGCACCCCTGGAAGCGTGTGTCTACGCACGCAGTTTTGAGGCTCAGTGTGTCAAATGAGTATACAATGCCTGTTTTCACGTTGGTTGTCTGTACAGTCATGGTGGGAATGAAATGGTACTTTTCTGCCATGCTTATTTTTATTCTGTTTCTAGGAAAAAACCCTGGGCAGTGATACAGGAGAAGCCCTGCTGTGCTGATGGCCATTGCTTTTCTATTTAGATTGCATTTCCCTTTCAGTCCCGCCAGGCTGTTCCTCCCCCTTTCCGGGAGGGACGTTCCCGTTGGTTCTTTGGTGAAGGAGTTTCCCCAGAGCCCAGAGGGTGGGCAGTGGTGGTGGAGGGCGCTGGCAGGACGGTGGTGCAAAGCCCGCTATGAGTCACGCGGAGCAGCAGCAACAGACCTGGGCTCCAGGTTACACACCGAAATAATGGGGTTGGCATCAACGGCACCGCTTGTTCCTGTCCCTCTGGATGGGGTTGGCAACATGGGAATCAAAGTGATACCCTGGGCCTCATTCATTGTTGTCCTGTGGACCTGGTGAGACCGATGATTTGACTCAAAAAGAAATGAAATTTGTAATCATGTATGTGGTTGGGGATTTGTACAGCTAACTTACACTTTGCTTTGCTCCAAATAACTCATACATTTGTTTTTCTCACATCTCCCATATTTGTTATGTCAGTAGCTCCCCTTTAAATCAGTTGGATTTTTTCCTGTTTGAATAGCTCCCACCCAGTAGATCTATTTGTGGGATATTGCAAATTACAAAAAAAAAAAAAAAAAAAAAGAGGAAAAATGTTGTTTGAATATATCATTAGAGGATGTATTTACATTTTCAAAACTAATTTCTTCCTTTTTAATTTACTTAACTTTTCAGTTTGCAGTGCTAGATTTTTAAAACTCACATCAGATCTCTGATTTGAAAATATTGGCAAAAAGTTAAACATTAAAAATAAAATGAAATAATTTAATATGACTTTTATTAAACAATTCAATTGTTCAGAACTTTTTCCTGCTCCCATTTGTTGATTTTCAGATCATTAAACTCCTATTCATTTCACATTTTCCTAAGACAAGGAAATGTTTTGGAATCTTGAAAGGTACAGAATGAGGGAAATATTTGCTTCTTAGATTCTCCTTCCACTGATGTGAGCAGAGAAGTCAAACGTTTCACTGAACTAAAGTACCCTTGCAAAGTTTCTCTTAATTTCAGAGAGAGAGAATTACAGATTCAGAGACCCAGACATTTTCCTCGGTTTGTTTTTATTTTATTGTATTTCTCTGTTAACATGCTACTTTTCCTAATGATTTGGATGCCATTCTGTGTCAGTACCCACAATTTTACTTTCATGTGCACATACATATGTACAACAAACATTGTGCTCAATTAGTACATTCGTGGAGCATGTGGGGAAAAAAAAAGCTCCACGTGAAGTGACAAGAGGTGAACTTAAATTAATACGTTTCTTTGCTGCAGAAGCAGACTACAGAGGGTGAACCAGGCCTGCGTTGCCTGCGTTAAAAGGACAAACCTGTCAGGACTGATAGATCTTTCATGCCAGCAGTCCTTCGCGTGTGACCTTGGGCTCGGGAGCGCATTTCACCGGCGACGCGCTGGAGCCGGGCGGAGGCTGGCAGTTTGGGAAGCGCAGTTCACCGGAGCTGGTTGTGTCCTGCCTGCGTGGGAGCGCGTGTCTGCCCGAGAGGTGAAACCTTCAGAAAATTGTAAAAACATACGCTTTGAAATTGCTCAGTGAAAGGTGCCTTAAATAATAATAAAAAAAGACTTAAGGATGCTGTTCTGTACTTTTTCACTTTCTGGTTTTCTCAGGCTTTTGTAACGATTTCCATAATGATTTCAAAGTTGTAAATTGTGCCATTCAATTTCGTTCTCTTTGCTCTTCTGTAGTTGTATTAGATTTTGATATTGATTTGTGTTCGCAGCTGAACAGACTCTGCTCCAGCAGCTCCTCCAGCCTGCTGACACCTGCTGAAACGCTGGATCCCACCAACTCCGTTGGGATGTGGGACAACAGTGAAAGGAGACCCCTGGAAACAGCTGCTTTTGAACAGAGGGAAATTATTTTTGAGCAAAAGTTCACTTTTCAAGTTGATATCTATTTTGTAGGTCCTAAAACTAATCTGTTTTCATATTTTTTCTGAATTATTTCCAGTTTGAATTAATTTTCTCAAAACCAAGACTTATGGCTTAAAGAATACCAGTATTTTCTAAGTGAGAAAGATTTTAACATTATAATAGTTAACATTTCAGAAACATTTTAATTAAATATCATTACAATCCTCATAAAGTAGAACATTTTTAATGCATTTTGTTCACATATAACATTCTTCAAAATAGAGGACAATTCCTGATGAGAACAGTTTAATGCAGAAACTTCCGGTCATTTTTCTTTCTTCCTTGAGAGGACAAAATACAGGGATAGGCAGCTTTGTGATAACATGTAGCACCAGTAAAAGCATTTCCCAGCAAACAGTGTAAGCAGTCACATTTAGACATTTAGTAATTCCGCTTGTGCTATTTAGTCCTCATCATTGTGCAATATCGATTATATTTAAAAATAAATTAAATAATTATCTAAAGGTAACTTCCGTCATAATAAGGGCCATTAATTGGCCTTTGGCTGGGAGTTTCAACAGACCCCCCGAGGATGGAGTCCTGGCCAGGGCTTAGAGGGACCTTTACCCCTCTAACTGGCGTTTTCATTCCCAGGACACAGCACACGAATTCCTGCCCTCTGTGTCCGTCTTGCTGCTTCTCAGCAGGAGCAAATTCCTTCTCCCCCTTCCCTGTCCTTTATCCATGTTCTCTCCATTCTGCCTCTTTTCCCCTTACTTATTAGGATAAAGTACATTGCAGGAACGTGATTTGGACTGACACAGCGAACAGTTTTGTACTATAACAGCACAAGAGCCTGTCTCTAACTCAGCTGGTCCCGGTGTAAAGACAGGCATGGTCCAAGCTTGACTCTGCTCCTTTTCACATCCCCTGCCCACACACACAGCTCATTTGTTGGGACCTCCCCACTCACAGCCCCGAGGTGAACGATGCACGTATGGAAGTGGGATGGGGAGAGCCCCAGCCAGCGTGTTGATTGAGACATTTTCAAGAACTGGCTAAAAAATAATTGAGCCCATAGTCTTTTGTCAGTGACAGTATACTTAAGCCCTGAAATAGCGCTCAAGTGCTGCCAAGCATCTGCCCTTCCTTCCAAGCTCAAAAAAAAATTTTAGTGCTTGATTTTATTTCACGGTATTTACTCAGCTCTAACGCGCAAACATGCATATCTTCTACGTGTGATTTACAGCCAAAGACCCACCTGCACGACAAAAGCAAATAGAATATAAAGTATAATTGTCAATCCTGACACCCAGGAAAAAACCCCATCAGTGAAGGGCTGGATTCCCACCCCCTTGACATAGATGTAAACCAGGGCAACTGCATCGAAATTGTGCCGACCAGATGCGGTGTCAGCAACGAGTCAGGCTGGGTCTCACCCAGCGACAGGGCTGCGGTCCGCTCTGCACTACGCACGCCTTTCCCCTTCCAAACCAACACAATAAAAGAAACACTTTACATGCCATGGGCTGCAATCAATGGAGCGTTCAATACTTCAGTCACTTTCTTTTTCAAAATGACTGGTGATTCCTTTCCACCCCCATTTGCTGGCTGTGCTCAAAATTAACTGTAGGAAAGAACCACCAGTAAAAGCCTCTGGGGTTTGTAGTGCAGCCGAGTGATGGGTGGGATGGCTGAGGAGAAAATGCACTTTTCCTTAAAATGGAAGGGCTTCTGTGCTATTTTATTTTATTTTATTTTATTTTACAGCTTCTCCTTGCTCACAGCTGACAGAAAACCATTCCTAAACACTACGCTCCTGTGTGCTTTATGTAATCTTTTAAAATTATTAGCACCTGTAGATAAGGAAGGCACCAGCTCGCTCATTAAGGTCTGCCCCAGGTGCTCTGGAAAGGATGCCCCAAAAAGTGCCGCAGACAAACATGGAGACCCTCAGCTGAGGAGGAGGGTAAAGTTAGGAAGGAGGACCTTCCTTTCCGAGATGCTGTTTCTGGCCTCTGAAGTGAGGATTTCCCTTCCGTGAGCTGAATGTCTCATTTATTCCGAAGGACTCCCTTATTTTGAGTGTGTTGTTGGGTTTTCCCTCTCCTCGCTCAACTGGCTGGAACTGGGAAATCTGGCATTGTCTTGTAATGTTGCTTCTTTTGATAGCAGCAGATAGATGTTTAGTTGTATCCATAACTCCAGAACACTAAGCAGACTGTAATTGTTTCAACAGTTAAGTTAATGAAAAGGCCCCTTATATTTTTATTCCTCAAGGAAAATAAAAGAATCACATGTAATGCTGCAGAGTAGTTTCTCAGTCTTGAAGTTGTCTCTCAGGCACACAAGAGCTGCAGCCTGCAGCGATGCACAGTCACAGCATGGTTTGAGGCGCGTGTGTACAGTGCATGGAAAAACTGTACAAGAAAAACATACAAATTAATAGGCCTCATGGTACACAGTCCTCCACAGTGCAGACAGATCTGGGGATATTCATGTTGCTAAGACATACTTAAATATTATGATTTCTGTGATTCAAGCCAGCATCCTGCAATCAATGTATGATCTTTTACTGGGGATGTCAGGGAGGACACGGTTACCGTTCGTTACCACAGACGCAGGGTGTAATGCCATTTCATACTTTAATTCCAGCTTGTTCCAATCTGCCACATCTGTCTCAGTGGGAAGCTGAGATGGGAGGAACATACATGAGGAGGTTTTAGTGCTGCTTTCATGTCATTATTGTTTGTCATTCTTGGAGGAGCTGTTGCTCCTGTTACCACAGCAGTCCCAGGTGCCGGAGTTCGGGGGACACTGACATTGGGTTTTCTACAAGGGCATCATTGTAATGCTCCCCGATTCATCTTCATTACAGCTGTCACGTTGTGCCCCATGCTGGCATCCCAAACAACTTCTGCTTCCTCCATTCCTTTCTGAAATCAGCCTCTCCTGGAAAAAAATGAATTCCCTGTAGCAATCCCTCAATGAGCAATTTCTGGGGGCAGGGTCAGCTAATCCCGAATGCTCCACTTTGAGGAGATGGAGACATTCCCGCCTGCGCAGCCGGTACGTGATCACTGACAGTGTGGGTGCTACCAAAGCAACCGCTCTGTGGTCCCGTCGTCTCCCGTCAGCGGAGGTCAGGGGGCAGCTTTCCATCCTTGGCAAGAAATCGTTGCTGTGACCGCTGCCGCTGACATTAACGGGACTGCCTGGGGATGCAAGCGCTGTCCTGGTGGGCAGGGACACCTCGGGCTGGCCAGGGGTGGTTCTGCTTTAGAAAAACATAGCGATTTCAGGAGACAAGTGTTACCAATCCAATCCCACAGACTCAATGCAACTGCACGTGGAGCCCTTGGGATGCTCAGCGAGTGCTGCCCAGGCTCGGTGCCTTCTGCACAGCTGATGGAGGGGATACCCACAGTCCCGGCTCCCCAGATTTGCCTCCCTATATCATCTCCCCGCTTGCAGCTCAGGAGCTACAGCAGGAGCCGATGCTGGAATTTCAGTGGAAGCTTTGATTTTATTCATTCTGCAGCCAGAATTAGGCCACCGATGCTGCCAAGAGGCATGCTTTTTTGGTTTGATACACAGAGAATGCATTTTTAATGCTGTAAGTGCTATTCACTACCATTGGACTCCCATGTGATGCATAACTGCAGTCAGAGCCTTGCAGTAAAACAACATTTGCTTCCAAAGACGACAGAGAAAAATACAACAAATAATATATTTTCATTAAACTGGAAAAATATTACTTTTAACTGGCCGGCCCCTGACCTTTCTCAGATCTCAGCTGCCAAATAGTAATTCTGCCTTGTGAGACTAGAACTGGAGAAAGAACAATTTCCTAATTAAAACCTATGTTTACCACTGTAGGAAAAGTTGTGTGTCTATACATGGACATCAGCTTTCAGCTAAAGTTGAGAAATATTTAGTATAATTTTTTTTCTTTCATCCTGGTCATGCTGTGGACTGCTCCCTAATTGTAGAAAAGATTTGGGATCAAATGTGCAGGCTTCATGAATTTGAATTCTCAGCTGGGCAGGACAGATGTAATACTGAAAACTACTCGCCAAAAAATCCCAAACATCCTACCCACCAATGCAGAACTTGCTGTGAGGTGGAAAGAACTGTATTTGATTCTTGGATATCTCTCATTCCTTTCAGTCATCCCTATGAAGACTAAGATAATAATTGCAAAAAAAAAATTTGGGAAAGAGGATTAAAGATGATTTTCCTGCAGGAATATCCACTGTGCTCTAGATGGGAGAGAAATTCTTGCTTTGGGTTACCCCCACAAAATAAACCTTTCTGTGGCACGGACAGTTGCCAACCCTTATGCGGAGTCATTAGGAAGCACGTGGAGCATTGTACTGATCTTTGCTTTCTCTGTGGGAACTGGAACTGGGATCAAAGGCATTGGGGTACTTGCATGAGAAAACAGAGCAAAAACTTGGTGGTGATTTTAGGTCCTAGTTCTCAGCTCCTGACACAGCCTGCTACTTCTCACTTGGTCTGGGTTGCAGTTTGTCACCGAGTCACCCTGGTGGGAAAGGTCTCCTGTCCCAGAGGTTTTCTGATTGCAAAAGGTACCCGATAAACACCTACAAAGAAGAGTCATTGCAAGGAATTAATGAGTCAGCTGAAATACAGTTGCACCAAATTATGGCTTTACTGGAAAACGAGTTAAACAAAATCTAATTAACAAAGTGTTCACTTTATTGTGTCTGCTCTTCTCCCCAGCCACCTGCAGCAGTGGGGAGCCCGATCCGGCCGTGCCACTGTCGCACAGGAAAGCTGTTCCCTTGCTCCTGTCTCGTGGCAAGGGCTGGAAGCAGCTCTGCCGTGTGGGATGTGTGTGGAGTGCATCTGGTTAACTTGACTATCTGTGTCATTTGGAACAAGATTAGAAACAATGCTCAGGCAATCCCCGCTCTGCCTGGGAGCACTTTCTAATCAGCAAGTTTAGGGAAAGAGACAGTGCCAGATGAGCAGCTACTTCATTTCTGATGCATCCTAAATCATGCAAAAAACAGGGTTCATGCTTGCAAGAAACTGGATAACCGGTCCCTTTCTGGATTCATGTGACAAAGGTGTTTTCAGGAGAGAAATGCAGAGGTATGAATCCTCTTGAGCTTTGAGGAGTTTCTGTTTCTGATCTTCACAATCTGAGTTTATGGCTTTTTTCCATGTGGGGGCATGGTTACATACCTGCATTCATTTGAGACAGGAGGCCCTGTCTTAGAGCAATTGCACACTTGAAATTCTCCCATCGAGCAAAATGCAATTGTTTTCTTCCCCTGTTTCCTGCTTAGCAGAAGAAACATTCCCTCCCATGGGGATGCATTAGCAGGGAAGAGGCTGTACACACATGAAAGAAATGTTGGAGTCACTCAGGGACAAATGTTGATCTATTACAGCTGAATAAATCCACAGTAATATAATTTATTCCCTGTGATTTGCATTAGATTTATCCTGGCATATATGAGATCGCAAAGTTCTGCATGCACGGTTCTGCTGCTGATTAGGATGCCATTTGGGTCAAATTCCAGACCACCTTAAGAATGTCTGAAGTTTCCCTCAGAAGACCCTTTTTTCAATCGTTTATCTCTTTGCTGAACCTCAACCACTTGGATAGAGATTTTTCTATGCTGGATACATGCCTCGGGCAAATCTACAAACTTTCAAAGTGTCAGTCACAACAGCGAAGTCAATGCAGCGTAAGAGAACAGGAGAAAAAGAAAGTTGCATTTCCCACATGCAAATTTATGGCTGTTGTGAGGAGAAGCTCAAAGGCTGCTGTGCTTTGGAGCGAGGGCACAGTGTTCTGCAGGTGGCTGGTACTGGCGGTGCCTTCTGTGGGATTTTGCTATTTCAGCAGGGAAAAATACACCCAAACTTCAGCAATTCAGGTGTTTCTGGAACCGTCTCACTTTGCGTGTGCTCAGGAGCTTGTTGAGCAGCTCTGGTGAATGCATTCTCACCAAGCATACTCCTTCTCCTTCCACCTGGAACTGGGCTTACCTCCACTGAGCTTTTGAGCATGACCGAAGACAAGGTCTTCAGAGGCAGAGGAGGATTTTCCCTGCCTTGACTATGGTGGTACCACAGGTGAGAGAAGAAGCAGTGTCCATCCTATACCTTCAAAAACCCATTTTGATGCTGCCAGGGAGGTCCACACCTGCCTACCTGAGACATTTCAGTTTAAGCGTGAGAGAGATGAAAACCGCTGTTCTTGCAGCAGAATTGCCTTATTGCACAGCTAGGTTAACAGAAAGGAGCTAAGGTATTTTTCAGATGTTATTAGAAAAGGTGGAATAACAGGGCTGAGAGGGTCTCCTGCCCAGAGATGACTGTCCAGCTAGACAAGGGACCTCTTGGTGAGTGGTACAGAAAAGCTAGAGGCAAATAGGATTGGACGAGGGAACTGGGAGGATGGGAGCTGGGAAGCCAGGACCCCCCACTCCCAGCCCTCCTGTGTTGGCTGTGAAGCTGGGTTTTCCCCTCCAACATCAAGGATTTATTATTAAACAATAACAGAGAGACAGGTTTTGTTTGCATTTTTTTTTTTCTTTAATAAAAGGACACACCAGAGGGTCAGAAAGGGAAGATATTGCTAATTGCTCGCTTCCATGTCTGTGTTTAATTGACAGTTCTGTGCCCAGGGTGATTCCAGCATTGCCGTCCAGGAAATGAAACCATTTCCTATTAAAGCTGACACAGCTTCAGAGGACTTAAACTACAAAACTAAGAAGGAAAACGAACAGCTGGAGCTTCCATTCACATTGAGGCAAAAAATGGGGGAGAGGCACGAGGAATTTGGTGAAGCTGAAAAAAAAGGAGTAGCGTCCCGCTCATAACATGCTGCCAGCAGCAAGGATCAACACTGGTGAGTTGCTGCTCCCACCCGTGATGCCCAAACCTAACTCCAGAAGGCTTCCTTGGGCAGGAGCTTGGGAGGAAACAGTCCCCACAAGGCTGTCAGCCTGCATTGCTGGAATTCACACCAATTTTGCCTCATGCTAACAACATACCCAACCTGTGTTCTCAACCCACCACGCAGAGTTTCTGTGGTCTGGCTTCAGGCATCGGCTATGCCGGCTTTGAAGCAGGAATTGCTTGCAGCAGCTTTGCAGGATTGTGTTTTCTTGCAAAATGTTGTACATTTTAAATAATCTGTGATATTAAAAAAAAAAACAAAACAACTCCTCTATGTGTTTCTAGTCTCTCTGAATGGGATTTTTACCAATGAAGACTGTACAAAGGGGTCTGAAATAAAAGCAAGCTGCATTCTGGCTCTGTATTCCAATTAGATGTGGCCTTTTTGAGGTCTTAAAATGAGTGTGGAGGGGGGAGAATTGTTTAAATTAATTTTTGTGCTTCTAGGCATCTTAGTTTTTTTTTTTTTTCTTAGCTGACTGAAAAAATTACTTAAGTGACCTTGTTTTCCTAATGCTCCCATCAACTTTCCAAACCCAAGCTTAAGCAAAGCAACTAAATTGCTGATATTTATCTGAGCCTAAAGAAGCAGAATCCATTACAATTCTTGCATTGCACGAATTGAGAGGCAGCAAAAACATGGCAGCTCCATAATCTGGTTTTACTGACATGCTTAGGCAACGGGCGTGACATCTTGTAGGGTACTTACAGGATCAAAGGAAGATTTTTAATTACCAGAACTGAAAGAGAAATCTGGAGTTCCTTTCCATGATTCATTTCCATTTCAAGTATCCAGGTCTTTTGATGGAGCTGATAGGAAGGGAGAAGGACAGGAATTGCTTATATTGGGGATCTGAGTTTGTCTGAAAGAACCCAGAAATGGATCAAGCTGCAGATTTCATTTTCTGGAGCATCTCAGAAGGAATGGACACCTCAGCCCTTTTGTCTCTAGCTTCTCAAAGTATTTCTTTTATTTTACTGATGTCCTCACTTTCTTCCTGACCAATTTCTCCAGTGTTTGAATCTTTCTAGGGAGAGGAGAGAAACCCTGGAGGACACTGCCACGTGTCACAGGGTGACCTCACGTAACGGTCTGACCACCCCATACATGATTTCTTCTTTAGACACCCAAGAGATATCCCTCCCTGCTGCGCTCTAAGCCTGCTCTCCCAGCCCACCACTAATAACTGCAGCAACCAGCTCCCCTCTGCCTGGGCTAACGGCTAGTGTTGGTCCGCTTATTTTCCTCTAAAGCTTCTGAAAATCTTGGACAAAAAGAAAGAAACAATCTAGGCTGATGGAAAAGCTACAGTCTCAAAGGGAGAGAATGAAAAAGAGGGAGAGGACAAAACCAGCCTTCACGTTCCTCTGGGTCACATTCCTTCACTCACGTTTTCAGCACCTACACGATTTCTTCCTGCTGTGAACCACCTACTCGTCCACCTCCCTGCTGTGGAACAGGAATATTCCCTAACAGCCAAAGCAAGCAGAGCCCCAATCATTTCCTGCAGGGAGCACTAGGGGATGTTCATTTATGTATGGATGGCCTCGTGCTTCATCGAGCAAAGCGTTTCCCATCAGCTGGAGTGAATGGCCAAGTCCCATCCTGACCTGTGGGCAGCTGAGCAAGGCTGCGAGAGCTACAGAAGATCCTGCTTCTGGGTGACATGGGTGAAGCATGAAACCTTCGACCTCTCCCTGGTCCCTGCACGAGCGGGCACAGCCTTGGGGTTGTTTACGCCTTGCTCTCCTGCCCTCTTGGTGCATGGAGCTGTCAGTGGCTTTACATACCTTGGGTAGAGCTGGCAGGCTCCAGATGGTGGGCATGGTACCTTACAGAAGAGTCAAATCATAATTAAAAAAAGCCACATGAGCGATTTTGAAAGTAATAAGATAATGTGGCCATAACACGAGGGACCTGGGATCAGAAAAGCAATCACTTTTGGATAAGTCATTTAACCGTCTTAGCATCTGAGAAATCCTCTGTAATGGACTCGTGGTTATATAGTACCACTCCGTCTGTGAAGCAGACACTAATAATGTCATTGTTTTATCCCTCTTCATTCTGCTGTCAGTTAACCACTGTTTTCTCTGTTAGATAATAATAAAGCTGATGTGCATTTTACTGTGTTCAGATATATTGCTCTCTAAATGAGAAGAAATAATTTCAGTTTAATGTCAGGCTCCAGTGAAGGAAGAAACGGGCATGTAAAGCAAGTACCCCCTTGAAATATTTGTTCCAAAAGCAAAATTTATTAGTGCATATTGCGTGCCCATTTTTCACCAGTGTTTTGTACAGTCAGGGTGAATTACATATCAATTGTCACAGCTCCCTTGGCGTTGGTAGCGCTGCACTTACAATTAGCACCTGATGTTGAAACAACCCTTTGGAATGAATGATATTTAAATATGGGGGTGAATATTGAGAAATTGCAAAACTGAACCTTTTGCTGAGGCCCATGAGTATTAGCTTGCTAGCACATCTCTTGTCAGGCTTCACCTATTTTCATAAAAAAAGGGAAAGACCTGCTGAGAGCTTGCTCCATTGCCCCTCCGCCCACGCAGACAGCGTTATCTCCCCTTCCATATTGTATTATCCATCATCTGATTTCATTGTCTCTTATCCTTTTCACTGCATCGCTGCAGCGTGTGGGTGCGAATGAGAAGGTGCCAGCTTGCGCCTGGCAGACCGGCTCTGCTGCCCCTGCGCAGGAGCTGCCGCAGCTCCCTTCCTGCCCCGCTACTCCCCCGCCTCTGCCCTGGCCCGGGGGGCGCTCGGGGGGAACATCAGACCGTCAGAAGGAGAGCAGTGAAGGTCACAGGCAGGGTTTCATCCTGCAAGGTGCACCAGTGGTTGTCTAATGCCTGTCTGCGCTCGTTATCTGGCTTCCAGCACGGAGCAGTACCTCTCCCTGCGCTAGCTTTCCGGGAGAAGGTAATGTGAGGGGTTCCTCTCAGTTACTGCAAAGAGGTTGCACGGGCAGCACTATATTCAGAATTTCAATCTGTATTTTCACTTTCCCTTGTTATACTTCTGCATGCCCAAGTTCCCTAAACTTGCCTAACAAGATGTTGTGTGCATCCCTGATTTTAGTTTGAATTATCTTTCACCTTACTGTATTTATTATCTACTATTCAGATAGCAATAGATAACTCTTCAGCAGCTTTTAAAAAAATGAAGAAAAATAAATTCTCTGATTGGAATCAGTTGCTTGTTGTTTGTTTATTTCTTCCAGAAATGGCTGTTTTCAGATTTGTAATGTAAATCTTATCATAGCATATGTAGACTATGGTAAACATCTAAAGAAACAGGCGAGCAGCTTGTGGTTGAGAACAAGCAATAAAACAAATTTCAAATTCAGCATCCTGTTTTCTGTAATGTGCTTCTGCCCTTCACGCGCACTGTAATCCATCCTGGGGGCTGAGTAAGGCATTGGCTGAATGCTGAAATAACCACAGAAGGGAATATTTCACCACGGGGTAGTCCAGGATCTCTATTCTGAGATGTATTTAACACGGCCTGCCAGGAGACGGGGAGCGCAGGTAGGGTGACAGGCTTGATTTGTTTCTGCGATTCTCTCTTCTGAAGGCTTTTCTTCAGCTGGTGAAGGCAGGTGCGTCTGATGGACGACTGTCTTCAGACAGGACCAAGAGCTTGAAAAGCTAAATAGGATGTCTGCCGGAAAATATACTCAACAAAAGCAGCAATTTGCCTCTGGAACAATTGGGTGTTTGCAGTGAAGTCGACTTTGTCCTGGAAAGCAGAGTAAAAGAGGGAAGGTTGAGCAATACGAGAGGTATCCTGTCACGTATGTAGACATACGATGGGGCTCAGGCTGTGTGCTTAAGATGCAATAACAACATACAGTGAAGACATTCAGCAGAAAGAAGACACAAAATTAACTAAATTTTCAAAAAAGGGTCACGAACAGTGTATCTTTACAGTATCATGGAGACAAATTAGAAAATGGCCTGAACCCAGAGGAGACCAAGGCTGTAACGCGTGAGTCACAGGAACTCAGTCACAAGCCCGAGAGGTAGAAAGTGAGCTCAGATTTTCAGTCATCCTCTCCAGGCAGGAATGAGTCAGGCAAACAGGCATTTGATGATGCTCGTTCCAGAGAGGAACTGGAAAATTTACAGCAGGAGAAGAGCAGTCCGCGTGCAAGCTGTGCGGCTGTGCGGAGCACCGGGAGATCTCAGCCCAGGGCTGCTTGCCAAGGGGAGCCATGGAGAGGTGTCCCAGGGCAGCTTTCTAACTGCTCCGGCCCCCACCACGCTCTCATTAGGAGAGCTGAGATGAAATCCTCATCCAGATGTAACTCTTGTTGCTCTGGCTCTACTACAGTGTTGTTTAGCCTATCCTGTTAAAAAAAAAAAAAAGAGCATTCTTGTATTGCCTTATTACTTGGTCTGTGCTTGCTTCACTCTGGATCTTTTGGCATTGAATTCAGAGCTGATTTACGTTGTGGCTCTTTCGGATTTGGCACTGGAAATTTACAGCGGGGGATCAGCGAGGCGCATTGGAACGCCCGGCCCCGGCACTGCACCTCCGGCAGCACCTCGGCAATGCACAAAGCAGGACCTCGCAGCCTGCCTGGTGCGACACCAAGGAGGCTGGGGGCGGACTGGTGGTTCGAATGCAGGAACTATTGTATACATTGCTTAGGAAAGCCTGTGATAGAGGAGGCTACTTTGGGAAAATAAAAGATCGGAGACCCACGTGAGCGCGCATTGCTGCTTGGTGTGCCCCTGCGCTTGCTCTGCCGCAGGATTTGGGGAGGTTTGTGCGTGGGGAAGTCACGAGCCTGCGCTCCTGGCAGGAGGGACTGGCTGTTAGGTGACATGATGGGAGAAATTTTTGGAGCAGCATCCCGGAGCAGCTGCAGCGAGGCTCTCGCCGCCTTCACCTCCCTGCAGGCTGAACACCCCTGTGTGCACGGGGACGGGGTTAAAAGGAGAGCTCCAGGCTAAAGGAGTCAGACCTGTGGCTCACCAGGAAGGTTAAGAAGTGTCCCCTGCTATTTTGTGGCTGTAAATGGGACAAAGCGCTCTGGGCTGCAGCAGGGAATGTGCCTCTCTCCCTGGCCATATCAGACCTCCCGTACGATGGCATGGTGGAGGGAGCTCTGCAAGGACTTCAAATGAGACGAAAGCCTCTGTCCCAGTTTAACATTTGCTCCCGGGGCTCGGTGCTGGTGGCCCAAGGAAGCCATGGCAGGCTCTGCGCTCACCGGTCTGCAACATGGGGAGATCCAGCCTCACCTCCGACGGCAGCAACTTGCTCTTCCCCTTCTCCAGAGGCATTAGGTCCAAGCAGGATCACAGCTGTGTTAATGCTGAACCACAGAGAACACTTGTTAACGTGAAGCAAATGCTTCAAGCCTAGCACTTTTCAAAATTTTCCCCAGTATCAAAGCCCCTTTTAAAGTAAATGTTTCCTTTTTTTTTTTTTTTTTATTTTTCTTTCTCTCTTTTTAAGTGGCTCAAAGAGAATATGCTGCGTTACGTAACTCCTGCTATTCTGTCAAATATTAAAAGCCACAAGGCAAAGCGATGCTGTTGAGTCAGGGTTGGATAGAGGTGGCTCTGAATTAGATGATCCCTGGGCTAGGAGGTAGATGTGGCACCAAAACTAGGCTACTGATGGCAATAGATGGTCTCTCCTGGGCTCTGCCCCCAACCCCTGGTGCTGTAGGAGTTGAGGCATTTTCTGCTCCTTCCACATCTGCTCCTTCCTTCTGCCCAGGTCCTCTCTAATAAGGATGTATTAAGCACAGCTGGGTGGGCTAAGGGTGGTCTCAGCAATCAATGTTTTTTCCCTTATACGTGCAAAACAACCATAAAAGGCATTATTTCCCATGTATGCTGCCCCAACCTCTTTGGAAATTTTTATGAGATTCCAGGCTCTGAGTCTAGATGAAGAAGTTCTCCTCCCACAGAAAATGTAAAGATAAACGATTTGGTTATAAAAGCATGAATTCGTATTTAGTGTTAATATTCTCCTGAAATAGAAGAGAGAATTATAAAACCTTTTGTCTTATAAAATGAAGCTCTTTCACAAAAAGAAGAAAGGGCGTTAATTCATTCAAAAGGCTCAGGATTTTTTTTTGACTATGTCAAGGAGTGCATGCAGCAAAATGTGAAATACCTGAAATCTGAGCATTTTTGAATGTCCCTGAAAATTCCGAGTGGGGCTGTTTTTGTGACATTTTCAGCTGGAAGGTGATATTTTCCAAGCAGTGTTTTCACAGGACATTTTCTAAACTGTGTATGTGTCAAAGAGGCTATTTGCCCAGAGTGCAAATTCAAAGCTATATCAAACAAAAGTAAAACCTCCATAAGTTCAATGTATATTTAAAAATAAAAGGAAAGAGCCAAAAATGAAAAGTAAAAAAAGAAAACTTTGCAGCTTCAGAGTAGCATAATGTTAAAGTGGGTTTTATCACGTTAGATAATATCTAGGTTTTTAATACATCACATATAAAAAGTGGGCTATTTTAGAAGTAACTTGAAGGCTTGTTAGTGAAGGTTTCCTTCAGTCCCTTCCTGAATAACAGCATTTTCCCAGTTGAGCGCCTTTGCTTATGTTGCCCAAATGTATTAATGTTTATCAGTCAGACGAAGGAGGGTCGGCAGAGCTTGCAAAGATCATCTTTGCTTTTCTATCCCCGAAGCGCTGTTCTTCATCAGCTGCTCTTCCTCTGCTGGGCACGCACGCAGCTTCCCTCCCCACTTAAATGTCTGTATTTTCCTTTACCACAAGGGAGCTCTACTGTTGTGCTCAGCGCGCTAACGGGGCCAGTTTGTCATGACATTTTCCCTGGAAATTCCCATTGTCAGATGTAGCTATCACGGAGGAGCACTCCCTCTCTTGGGCTTGAATAGCTGCTGATGAACTCCGGGACCTCTGCGGCAGCTCTGCTCAGCATGCACGCATCTCTGACCTCTCCCACGCACAGGCATCTTCCATTAAATTAGTGCCCAGGCTTGGCTTTAATCACGTTAGCAAACCCACAGAGCGAGGGGAGCGGTGTGTTTGACTGCTCGGTTCAGTGAGGACACCGAACAGCATCCAGCCACATCCCTGTCACTTCTTGGGTTATATTTCAAGGCTGATTAAAGTATTTGGTAAAGAGAACTCAGCTCAGACAAAGAACAGGATTTTTAGTGGCATAGATCATTAAAACCTGGACGAGATACAGCCCTGTCACGGCTAATTAATTTCTCAAATAATTCAGTTGCAGTGATTCCTCAATGTATCAAGCGTGATTTTGTCCACTTGAACGACGACGTATGCAAAATATATTTTTTCTCAGAACTCAGAATATCTTGAGGACAAATTTCATTGTAACATACCTTTTTATTGTCCTTTTCAGCATAGTTTTCCAGGCAACTGTCTAAAAATTTATCCTTTTATCCACCAGCTCCACGCAGCCCCTTCTGGGCTGAAATAACAGTCTTTTTACAATGTACATCATTCAATGCAAACTAGCTTGGGGCAAGAAGGGAGGCAATATCCTGTATCTATTAACTTTGAAGGAGAATTTGAGATAGAAGGCAGTTAACTGCTCATACAAAAATTCAGCAGAACTGAAGAAATCCTCTGTACTAATTGTCAGATCTTTACTAAGCAATGAGAGCCAGATCTTTGCTTTTCTGTTTTGCTCATATAAAGAAACCTAACACAGCCTGACACTAAGATAACGTGCATGATTGCCACGGATTTAAGTAGTGAGCTAACTTTAGAGATCTAGGATCCATGACAGTTTCAGCAGGATCTTGCTTAAGCTGTGATGATACAAAGAAATCAGAGCCTGTTGGTAGGCATGCATGTATGTGTGAGGTTCTAATCAAATATTCAAAGCTGCCAATAGTGAGCGATGCCAATGATGGCAATGATGGAACTGAATTGACAGTGTAGAAATGAGTCCTGTGATCCGACACATACAAATTACAGCTAAGCTGCATCCTAACAACTTTCACGAAGTTGATTGATGCATATTTTATTTTTTCCACTAAATAAAATGACATATACTCTTTTGCCTGCGGTTCCCTAGCTCTTCCCACGAATCACAGAATCACCGGGGTTGGAAGGGACCTCTGGACATCATCTAGTCCAACCTCCCTGCCAAAGCAGGGACACCTAGAGCAGGTTGCACAGGACGGTGTCCAGGCGGGTTTGGAATGTCTCCAGAGTCGGAGACTCCACCACCTCTCTGGGCAGCCTGTTCCAGTGCTCTGCCACTCTCAAAGTAAAGAAGTTCCTCCTCATGTTTAGATGGAACTTCCTACGTTCAAGTTTGTGCCCATTACCTCTTGTCCTAAGTGAAGTCTTTACCTCTTGTGAAATCTTTCAGGATGTCAGTTCTCAGAAAGTTCTCCTGAGTAAGTCAACCCACAAATGAAAGCATGAATTAATATGTCAACAGACTCATTGGGATGGGGGTTTTGCAGGGAAATAACAGTTCGGTAACAGAGGAGTCACCATGTAGAAAAATGCCATCCTGTGAGCATTTCATGCCTGATGACTGTTTGGATGCGCTCCCCAACAGCACACTTGTGACAGAGCCATGAGTTTGCCATTACTGTCAATGACTCTGGTGTGCCTAACCCCCAGGCACTGGTCCACACACTCAAGGCACACTGGCTACGCAAAACTGCCCAGATAGTTGTGAACTGCCACTTTCCTGTTATTAGCCTGCTATGCCTGGTTATACTCTGAATTTATGTAAGTTGCAGGGTTGATTTGCCTCTGATTTACACCACTGTGTCACTGAAAGTCTGCTAATGATTTCCTTGCACAGCAGGACTACTCCCTTGCTCTACATCCCCTGCCTGATGTTAGTGGACAGAGGGGATCTTGTACACACCCAGTACCTGCAGCTCCCCAGAAGATGTATTTGCAAAGATATTGAGTGCACCCATTTCTTTGCAGAAACTGTTGCCTGCCATGTGACTCACATGAATTAAGGAGCAAATTTGCTCATGTTCCTTTACCTCCCCTTGTAGTGATGGCTATGGCGCTGCTTATAGAGAAAGGTAGTATAATTGCAGTAAAGTGGTTGTGTTAATAACCAGGCTGCCCTGTGCGGAGTTGATGCTGTCAGATTTCAATATTGCAAGGCAGATTGGTTTTGTACATTTTTATTTTTAAGGCAAAGTGCAGCCAAAAATGTTTCAAGAATGAAGTATTTCTGCTGCAAAAGAACCAGTTGGCTTGGGCAAGGCAGCTACTGGGAGCCACCCCGCTGCAAGCACTCCTGCTGAGGCTCGGCAGCGCAGTCAGGCTGCTGCCAGTCGTGGGACAGGGGACTCGCCGTGCTGCTCTGCAGCCCCTTCCAGCCAGGGCAATGAGGATGCCAACAGGCTCTGACGCCCTGGGCAGCCCCCAGCCACGCACCCGGCACCTGCTGGCCACCGAGCTGCGTTTTGGCTCAGCCCCTCGGTCCTTGCCTGAGCTGTGCCGCTGCGGTGTCATGCCCAGACCCTGTGCCGATCTTACAGCTTGATTTGCGGTTGCCCCAACACTATGCACTTGCCTGGGAATCTGGCCCGTGGCTGACTCTGGCTGTGGCCACTGGACCTGCTCAGCTGTTGCCCCTGGACCTGCTCAGTTGTTGCCCAAGCACTGGGTGGCTGCGTCCCCAGCTGGGGGCTGCTGCCCTGCTGTCACCCTCAGTTCTGCTTGCCTGTCCCTTGCAGAGCAGGCTGCTCTGTCCCCTCCTTGACTCTGCCATCCACACTCTGGCTGCAGCTAGCCCAGAGATGGACCGAACCCTCAAATCCTGGGGCAAGAAGGGGGGAATAATAATCATTGTTTTCCAAACGCATAATTCCTCTTCAGTGCAACTTTTTCCTCTGCACATATGGCTGGAAGAGATGGCTACAGAAATCTATGAGAAAGCACAGGTTAGAAATGTGTTAGTCCTGAAACATGTTAGTCAGTTTGTAGCCAGGAAGAAGGAAATCTCCAGCCCTTGTCTTGGTGACAACATTCTTGGCAAGAAAAAAATGCAAATAAAAAATGCTGTTTTTAAAATCTGGCCCCGTGAAGGAGAAAGGAAAGAGAGACGTAGAGAAAGTACACAGCTACAAAACTGGGAAAATGTGATTTTCTGGGCTTTGGGAAACTTAACACCTTGTCCAAAACATTTGGATGTCCCTATCTCAATCAAAGTGTGTTACATGGCTGGGTGATCCAACAGCACAGAAATGTGCTGTCAGTGATATGGAAGCATTGCCTGAGCTAGCAGGAGGCGCTTACAGTTCATCCATGAGCAATAAATCAGGAGGATACACTCAGGTAACAGCACTGGCCAGACTGCGGGGTCTGGAGGCTGTTCCCCTGGAGCTGCTGGAACTGTGGTTAGAGAAGCTAACAAAGCAGGAGAAACAATGCTTTGGACTGTGATTTTCTATGCTTTGCACCTTTGAGAGTGTATTGGGTTTGCGTGGCAAGGTTTTGGCAACAAGGGGGGCTACAGGGGTGGCTTCTGTAAGAAGCTGCTAGAAGTTTCCCCCATGTCTGGAAGAGCCAATGCCAGCCGGCTCCAAGACAGACCTGCCACTGGCCAAGGCTGAGCCCATCAGCGGTGGTGGTAGCACCTCTGGGATAACACAGTTAAGAAGGAGAAAAAGTTGCTGTGCAACAGAAACTACGGCTGGAGAGAGGAATGAGGATATGTGAGAGCAACAACTCTGCGGACACCAAGGTCAGTGGAGAAGGAGGGGAGGAGGTGCGCCAGGCGCCAGAGCAGATATTGCCTGTGGTGAAGACCATGGTGAGCAGGCTGTCTCCCTGCAGTCTATGGAGGTTAATGGTGGAGCAGATATCCACCTGCAGCCTGTGGAGGTCCCCACACTGGAGCAGGTGGATGTCTGAAGGAGGCTGTGACCCTGTAGGAAGCCCATGCTGGAGCAGGCTCCTGGCAGGACCTGTGGCCCTGTGGAGAGAGGAGCCCACGCTGGAGCAGGTTTGCTGGCAGGACTTGTGACCCCGTTGCGGACCCACACTGGAGCAGTCTGTTCCTGAAGGACTGCACCCTGTGGAAGGGACCCATGCTGGAGCAGTTAGTGAAGAACTGCACCCCGTAGGAAGGACTCGCATTGGAGAATTTCGTGGAGGACTGTCTCCCATGGACAGGACCCCAGGCTGGAGCAGGGGAAGAGTGTGAGGAGTCCTCCCCCTGAGGAGCAAGGAGCAGCAGAGACATGTCATGAACTGACCACAATTCCCATTCCCTGTCCCCCTGCACTGCTGGGGGGAGGAGGGAGAGAAATGGGGAGTGAAGTTGAGCCCGGGAAGAAGAGAGGCGTTGGGGGAAGGTGTTTTAAGATTTAGTTTTTATTTTCTCATTATCCTACTCTGATTTGATTGGTAAAGAATTAAATTAATTTTCGCCAAGTCGAATCTGTTCTGCCCGTGACAGTAATTGGTGAGTGATCTCTCCCTGTCCTTCTCTCCACCCACAAGCCTTCCATTATATTTTCTCTCCCCTGTCCAGCTGAGAAGGGGAGTGATAGAGCAGCTTGGGTGGGCACCTGGCATCCAGCCAGGGTCAACCCACCACATGGAGAAATAAAAATAACCTGTGCTTTGCCAGCAGGCAAGAGAGAGAAAGATGTTTTAATATGAGTTTATAATATAAAGGACAAATGAGGAAATTGAGAGCTGTGAAAAGTGAGGGGTGCAAAGAGGGCACTGGTGCAGTGAGTTTTGGTTGGAGATGGGCAAAAAAAGTCTCATCGAAAATTGCTCCAGGTAAAGATGCTATCTTCTCCTGCACCAGCAGTACCAAGCGAGTCTCTGGCTGTTTTGAAGGCACCAAAATAGGTTCAATTTCTTTTCTTCTGACATGGCAGCCGAGGGCTTAGAAGATTTTCGTGAAGGTCTTTGCTCCCGGTGAGGCTGGCAGGCATCTGCCAGGCTGGCTGCTGGGGGCTGATGGCAGACCCTCCTCCTCCTCCCGCGCACCCCACTGCAGCCTTCCTCTCCCTGTCCTGCTCCCACTGCCAGCTCCTCTCTCTCCTTGGGGCTTGTCAGCTCCCTTCCTTCCCCGCAGGCAGAGTGTGAGATTGACAAGAGCCTTCCAGGCAAGCAGCCCAGGAAACGTCGCAGAAGAACACCAACATTTTTTCCAGCAGAATTGAACATTTCAGGCAATGTTGCCAAAAAAACCCAACAAACCAGGGAGCTTTGCCCAAAAGAGAGAATTCTTGACCCAATGAAGACTGCCAGGTGAAATGATATGAGGGGCTGGGAGGTCAACTGGAAGAGGTGCAGAGAAGGTCCACCAGTATGGTCAGGAGAGCAGATAAAGCCTGCTGAAAGCCAGGTGTGCTTCCACTCCTGACTTGAATGGTGAGGGGAAGTGGGATAGCTGTCTAGGAATGCATTAGGGAACACATACCCTGGGAAGGGAGGGGGAAAGCAGTTAACTTCAAAAGGGCAGCTCACGAAGAAGCTCGAACACAGATGCCATGGATGGTCTTCAGCAGGAAATTGCCAGGTCTCACCCTGGGGACGCTGTTGCTCTGGGGAGCTCATCTCACTCCCGGGGTGTAGCATGGGTGGGAGAGGCGCACACGAGGGCTCCGAGCGCATCTCAGCAGCTCCACTGGGTTGTGGAAGTGGCTGCACGATGCTTGTGCCTAGAGCAGCAGCTGGGATCAACGGCTTGGGAGGTCCCTTTTAATGCCATGTGTCTGTGTTTGCTCATCTTTCATGTTTTTTCACTGGTGTCTATCTGTCTCTTTCCTCAAGCAATGGAAATCGTTCTTACCTTGGGTGAAACTTGCTAATGGGAAGAAAAGAAAAAAAGAAAACAATGTAAGAAAAATATGGGCAGCATCACTGTCAGAAATGTTTCACTTTTTTCCCCGAAGCCACCACAAATCCACTCTGAGTCGATTTTACATTCCCTTTTGAAACATCTGCATTCAGGAACTGTGCTTCAGCTCAGCTCTGTCATCTTGGCTGTTGTGTGCAAATCATTTACTTGCTTAAAATGTGAACATAAAATAACTTTGTTTCATCATAATTAGAACTCTTTTCCTGGAATTTATATATGGATTCTTTATTTTGGGAAGCAGGGAACATGATGGAAAGGCACAAAGCGATGCCTGATCAGTGAGCAGTGGATCAGAAACTTCTCTGTGTGTTGTGCTGCATGAACAATAAGATGTTGGAATGTGGGAAGCTGCTGGCAATGGGGAGTAATTTCATGAAACATTCATTTAAGTGACAATCATTGAGAGCAAGAATTTTGACAAGAATTCCAAAGGAATTTGGGGTTTACAGGAATATCAAGAATATTCAGTTTTCATTATTGATTGTAATTAGAACTTTGGAAAAGCTGTTCAACTTTGTGCATTACATTGCTTATGACCTAGCTAGAGGCTTTCAAATACTAAGCCACTGCCTTAGTCATAAACTGACATTAAACCCAGGTAGATGCTGTCTGAAAGCCCTTTCTGTTTAAATGGCTGATTGATGGCCATTTCAGCAGATCAGTGGTATCATTTCTGTCCTCAGCAGCCACATCTGGATGTAGAAGGAAACCCAGGCTACAGCTGCCCACCTGGCTGGTAGCCTGGATGAGAAAGGGAGCTGCTGGGCAGGTCGTGGAGGCTGGGCTATTTTATCAGCTACACAGAATGACCGAGTCTTTCTATGTAAAA
>VYXH01010818.1:1660065-1760735 GCA_013397275.1 Burhinus bistriatus | reverse complement strand
AAAAAAAAAAAAAAGAGTGGAGTCGCTGGAGAGGTGGGTGAGAACGTGCCCTGCTACTTCTGTGGTATTGCCATCTTAGAGAACAAAGATCTTCTGTCTCATTATGAAAAGGAAAAAAAAATTACCATTATCCCCAGAGCTCATTCATCTGTTTAAATTCTCACACTCAATTCTTTTTTGCTGTCAATCTACTTGTATCTCTCCCTGAGGAAGAATTAAGGACTGAAACACTCCTTAAATAACACTGGAACACGCCTCAAATAATAAAGGGACAGAGAAAGAGCAAGGGCAAATTGTACCGTGGGGACAGGGCTGGTTAAAACTCAAAATGTCTGAAACCAAGAAGTGCTGAATTTTTTTGATGTGTTTTTGTTTTGATTTGGAATGAAATCCATTCTTTTGGGAGACAAATAAAAAGAAAATATGAAAAAAGTGTTTTGTAAACATTTTTTGGTTCACGAATCGTGCTTCAGGTCTGGTTAGAGTTGTTTGCAGTTCTCTATTTTTATATTGGTCTCATTATATTGTTTCCACTGTTTCATGGCCAAGATATGACATGAAAAAGTGTTAAAGTGACCTTATGAATCCAGCATGAAATACACTGCTAATCCAAACTGTCCATAATGACAATATTTTTGTGTTTATACCACCTCGTTCTTGAACATTTAGTGGAGGCATTTTTAATTTTTTTCAATTTTCAAATAATTTGAAAAGAATTTTTTCAAACAAACGAACACAGATAAAAATGTGCTGAACACTTTGTCCACTTACACTCAGAGGTAATGGTCCTTGCTTCCAGTCACTACACTTCTTAAGTCTCCCAACTGACCCTGGTGAATAACTGAGCTCTGAAAATTGTAAGCTTCTGGAAAAACTCGAAATTTCAGACCAGGACAAACTCTGAGCATCTCAGCCTGCTTTTACTGTCAACAGAGCTGAAGCAGAAGGAGCTGGAGGAGCAGCAGTGCCCTGACCTCGGCTTGGAGGGTGGATCCTTCTGCGTTCCTTCCAGCATGGGTCCTTGTGTATTTGAAACTTTACGTCTCATTAAAGTAGTAGCAAACTTGTAATGAAAATTTGGGTGGCATAAATACACTTTTTTTTTATAGCTCAAGCTTAATTATCACTTGTTACAAACAAGCTCACAACTTTATATACCTAATGTAAGTGAAAATGAAACCATCTGTTGAATGGCTTCCCACTGTGGAATAACAGATGCGTAAAACATGTGCCATAAACGGCGCTCGTGGCTTTGAACCGACTGTGGGACGCCAGATTGTTTTCAATCTTCTCCCACAGTGATTGATAACCCTGTGGGTATTACTCAAGTGGCATGTTCCACTTTTTATCTAGCATGAGGCAAAACTGAGTAAACTGATTGCTATTATACGGACTTAAGACACAGAATTCAGCATCTACTGGACTTCCTCTCTAATACAGCCCATTGAGTTCACACAGTGGTTTCTGAATCTAGCTCAGCTCTAGCTGAGCTAAATAAGTGATTTTTCAGCTGAAAGCGTTTGAGGGCTCCTGACAGCTTTGCAGCAGAGCTACTAACTCCTGTGTTTTGAATTTGAAATGTGCACACCATGTACTATTGAAGTTACTTCTTGCATATTTCACAACCGTTGTGAAAATGATAGGTTGAAAACCCAGAGTGAAATTATACCTTTTAGCTTGAAATATATGCTAGGATTCCTGTGCTTCAGGAGAGAAATATTTGTCTTTGCACAAACCAGCCTGCAAGATAATGGATATTGAAAAGATACCAGGATATGCTGGAGCTGTTGCTTGAGGAGTCTCTAAAGGCTGCTGGTAACCCTGTAATAGGGAGTCTTCGTGTTTGGTCCTTTGTGTTGGCTTTGGTGGTGACAGGCAGAGTGTGCATCATGCTAACCCAGGTTTTGTTTAGTGACAGTTCTGATAAGCATGCACAAAGATACAGAGAGAGGATACTCTTGTAATCTTTTTTTTTCTTTTTTTCATTATCGCTAGACCCATACTCTCATTTCATCTCCTACTCTTCTGACTTTGTCCTGGAATTGTTCCATTTGACACCTGCCGTTTTTGGAAGTACTTTTGTTTCTACCACCTCCAGCAGGGTGGAAATGCATTAACTGAAATGCCCATCAGCTAATTTACCTTTGGAGGTGTGAGTACAAACCACAACATTTCAGGGTTATTTTAACAGTTCTGCTTGCTCTTTCCCTTCACTGGCCACATATAATAGGATAGAGAGCAACCAGTCTTTGGTTTATCTCAGTGGAGTCTTAGTTCTCTCATTATCTTGCACAATCAACCCTTGAACAAATTTAGTTTAGTGACATTTTGTGTTGGAATAGACAAGTATTTCTCAAGAGCTCCATAACAGGATTTCTTTGAACATATATCACTCCTCCAATCTCCTCATCCTTTCTTCTGCTTCTTTGTTCCTCAGTGAAAGTACTATTTACTGTAAAACATTTATTTTCACTCGCTACAGACATGCAGAAATCCAGATAATATTTCTTTTAAAGAAACGCTTAGGGTTTTTTAAATATGTGAATACACGTAAGTGAGTTCTTTGAAGATCATTTTTGGTCTGCTGAGGCTCATAAAAATCACTGAATATTTATAACAACCACAACAAAAAGAAAGAAGAATGATATCAAGTATAGACTAGAGAAACTACTTTAAAAAGATCTTCATCTCTTTGGGAAATGACTTTGAATGCAGTTGTCAAAGAAGCCTCAGGGAACTGGGTGCTCAAATTCCATTAAACTTCATAAAAGTGTAATCACCTCATCACCTTGGTCTTGTAAGTAGATCCAAGCTATGTTCTGAATATTGTTACAGAAAGAAGTGTTTAGAAATGAATGATTTGCATCTCTTAAAAATACAGGATCATTTGATTTCCTCCTCATTGGAAAGATCAATTGTAGTTTTTGTTTGTAGTGAAGAACTTCATGAAACACGGCAGGGCGACACTGCAGTTCTTTTTGGGAAGAATTTAAAGATTTATACATTTGTCCAGGATTTCTCGACAGACCTGAAGCCCAACTGAAAGGCTGAGGAGTGCAGAGGGGCTGCAGTGTGTCCAGCCTCCAGCACAGATCTAAGCTGCTTGGCTTGTGAAATAGGTGAGGGAACGACGTGTGGGCGACCAGCTGGCAAAAAAGCATGTTCTGCAAGAAGGGTGATAACAAGCAACGGATCTGGTGAAAGCCAACCATGGGTCCACTGCTATAATAATTTTGGGATAAATCGCAGCCCAAAAATACCAAGTTATCACAGCAATACAAAATCTGTTCTTGTATAGGCATAAAATTGGCAGGATCAGGCCTACAGTTTGCTCCTGATCCTGAACTTGCCAAAAGAAATGAACTGTTTTTCTCAATGGAGCTTGTCACTGTGCCAGCTCATCAGCCTGGCTAAATTCATTCATTCATTAATTACATTACAAATATGATTTGGATGGAAGAAAAAACACAGAAAAGTTAGGTTTGGATTGAAAAACTGCATCCCATTTGACCCTTTAAGAATGCATTCATGAATTTGTTTCATTTAGGTATGATTCCTTCCTTTAAAAATGTATTTAAGTTAATATCTAAACAGAATGTTTTTCACAGGAAAAAATGCCCCTCGGGCCTTTCATTAGAAAAATGTCAGAACCATTTGTTTTTCAGTTTTGAAATTTCTGTCTCGGCTTTCTTAGCCAAACCAAGTCAATGAACTTGACTCTCGTACTTGTGAATGGTTTGTGTTGACGTAAATGGTGGGGTTTTTTTCTTTGACTTGCTGTAATGCTGAGTGGCAAAACTTGCACAACATAGTCTTCATCTGATAGGTTAGGCAATTAATCACTAGTTCATTAGTTTCACTTTCCAAGCTCCCACATGCCATTTCCTCTAAAGAACATTAGTAGGTTTTGAGATAATTTGAAAAGTCTTTGCAATTCACAGGCCCCATCAAAGAAGCATAAAGATGGATTCGTACTAGCAGAATTTCAAAATTCCTGCTTGGAGAGCAAATAAATGAAGGAAAAAATGAAGGAAAAATGAGAAGAAAACCAAAAACTACTTCAATATTTTTAATGAAAAGGATACTCCACTAAGAAACCAAACTCTAAAGGTTTATTTGATATGCCAGAATTACTTGACAGAAGCCATGTACTAAATGTGGCCAAAGTGGAAAGCCAAGGATCTTATACAGCAGTGAAACACTTACAGTGTCCCAGAGCTTGACCATTTCCTATTAACTGTTGATGTATGAACTACATTCCTCACAGCCTTGGCTTTTCTTGGTACCTGCAATGGGCTTAAGTCTAAGCAGACTGTTGTGAATCCCAGTCATGCCACAGAACATGCCAGAAACTCGTTACTCCATCCTGTAAAAAGCTCAAGGTCCAACATCATCACACTATCTCCAAAACGAAACTGAGGTCCACAACACGTACAGCGCTTTCCTGAATATTGTTATCTTTTTCTAAAACAGTAGAAAAAGCTCTGCATGAGTTTAGATTTTGATTTTCAATTTTTTTCCAAGACACAAATGTAGAATTTGTTGCTTTGAAGATTATCCAAATGAAGACATTCTTATGCATCTATGGCTGCTCTGGATCTATGGTTGAGGCAATGCTGCTTTCAGGGGCGTATAGCACCGAGAGGTGCAACACCCAGACCCCTGTGCTTTGAAAGGACAGTCTACTCTGAGGGCAGGCGTGCTCCAGACTTCTTCTGGCACACAGCACTGTGGGAGAGGAGGAGCAGAACTGATTCATTGTCGTAAGGTCCCAGGTCACAGCTGCTGTGTAACATAATTATTTGAACATTTGAACTGTCTCTGGGTGGCAGAGCTAGGATAAAAAATTAAAAAAAAAATAATCAAGGAAATGGTTGATGGCAAGAGGCAATGCCAAGCACCGGTCCCCTCCTCGAAAGCCGACCTCTCCAAGAGACTGGGTAGACAGTGCTCTCGAGATGCTCTTTGTCTGGGCTGACTAGCTGAGACAAAGTGGTATATATCATAGTTGTCTAAGATGAGACAAAATAAATTCTGCTCTGCTGCTTAGTTGACTTCTGTTTTGCTTGTTCTCATCATTTTGTGACAAATTACATGATGCCAGGCATTTCTCTCAAAGCTCAGTACTTTCAGTCATGTGAAAATATCAGTTTTGGCTTCCTAATAATCCTCTGACCTTTGTGGCTGCAAAGAATAAACAAACAAGATCTCCAAAAGATCAGGATCATATATATATAAAATATATATGTATAGATGATAACAGAACAATTCTATTAATCTTCTTTTTTGGACCTGCAGAAGGCTGGTATTGAAATCCTAACAACTGTGTCCATTTGTAAACTTTCAAACCAGGATTTAAATGCTTTCGGTGATCAGCTTTGTACCATATATTCAAAGGATCTGAATTCTTTTCCATTAAAGTTAAGGGAAGCTTTGAAAATTAATTCCGTGGAAGTTTTTAACTTCAGATTAAGATATTTAATAATGAAAGAGTGCATTCTCTAAAAAATTGTTCCTTGAATTAGAAAGGGAGAAGGAACAGTCTCCTATCTACCCTCTGTAGGTCTGTCCCCATGTAACAGGCATTATCCTTTTCATAATTTCAAATTATTTCTTTTTCATCCTTTCCTCTTCATCCCTGTCATTGAATTCATTATTCATTTTACTGACACATCTACTAAGTGAGCTAAGCCCTATTATGATTAGCTTCAAAATATGCTAATCAAAAAGCTACAGTATAAATATTTAAATTTCACATTTTAGTAAATCTACCTTATCGAAAGTAAAAGGAAAGAAAATGAAGCAACAGAACACATGTATTATGTATACTATTATTATAGGAATATATGAGAAAGCCTCTATAGAGAAGCCTCAATTTTTTAATTTTTTTTTAAAATAAGGGTCCTGTTGAGAAACATTATTGCAGTGAGTAGGCAGGCAGCCTATACCTACGCAGTGATGATAATTAGAGCCATGCCTCGTTGTTCTGGCAGGCAGCACTGCTATTGATCAGTTGATCTGATCAGCTGGATTCAGCTTTCACACTGAACAGACAATTTCTTTAAAAATATTTAATTGTATCTGCATTCGGGTGACTCTCACCATATTTTTGGTCAATTCAACAAGGATCAGAGCCAGTTCTAATACCCACAAGCCACATCCGAGTGTGTTTCCCTCTTCCCACTTTTCGGGATGGTTGTGAAGAGGTGGAGGGATGCATAGTCCCAGGCAGGTAGCAGTGTGTGGGATGTGGGTCAGCAGGTGGAAGGGGTAAAACCTGGCAGGGAGCTGGGAGCTGGAGACAGCCTCCTCAGAAGGGGAAGAGAAACAAGAGCTTCCTGAAACATCCTCCTAAAGATGCTTATCTTGGCCTTTGTACCTTGATGTGCCCAGCACTTCGCTGGAACTAAACACCTCTCTCCCAGCCACGTCTGCATACTTTAAGAAGTGCTGGGCAGGGGACAAAAATCTCTGTTGAAAAGATGCAGTCTTTGCTGTATTTGTTTGTTTGTTTTTGCCTCCAGAGCTTCCCATAGTTCAGTATTCAAATGTCAATTGATTTAACAGTCCATGACCTACAGATTTTGTTTCTAGAGTATTTTGTGAGTTGCTCAACTCCTTATGTTTTGCACAACAGCAATAAACATAAATTCCCTTGATCTATGGGTGAGAAGAGACTAACTTCTGAACCTGTGTTTAATCTCATGTTTTGCTGTTCCAAAGGGTTTGGGGTCCTCATGCATGGACAGTGAATGGACAGAAAGGAGGAAGAAGAGCTGTTACATTGCTTGAGTATTTGTCCTAACTCTAAAAGAGAAAATTTCTATAGGAAAAGCAGTTCTGTGTCCCTTGCTGTTGACAAACAGAAGGAAAATGTAGCTAGTAGAGAAGTTTAATTTGCATCAGATTACTTCCTTGAAAGCCCTTAGGAACTACCATTACCGTGCACACATTCATAATTGATTAATGGGACAGTTTTTAATGGTCCTTTGGTCTGATGTATCTGCAAAAGTCTGAGATACGTGAATTCATGCAAGGCCAAATTCTCAGCCGTTTCCAGCATGGTTTCACTTGAAAAGTAAGAAACATCAGCTTCCTGCAGCTGTCCCAGGGTTTCCGTACACATAGGCTTATCCCATTTTAAAAGGCCAAAAGTTGCCATGAATCTTTTCCAGGATATATTCTATACCTTATACTATACCTATATCTTCCACTGAACAATTATTCTATAACATTACAATATCGTACCAGAATGAAGAACTGTGTATCTCACGTTGTGTATTTTTTAATACGTGACATTATTCTTACATATCTATCTGAAGTGATAGAAATATTAAAAGGAAATCAAAATCCACTCTGGTTTGATTTTCCAGAAATATTTCTACAATCAAGAACTACATTTTAAAAGCCACTAAGTATCTAGATCCAAGCAGAAACATGATACTGAGTGCTGGTAATGTTACTTTGCTTTTTCCAATCATATTCATTCTTATTAGTATAAATCTTTTCAGACCACATGAGAGAGCACAGGACCCCACATCCCTACCAACCTGAAATAAAAACATGCACAGTATGAAAATATCAGCAATCAATAATTCCCAAACTGGCTTCCATCAGCAGCTATCCAAACTTCTCATACTGCCCGAGGACAATTTCCTGCTGAAAACCCAGTCTGAAACAAGCGATTAAGTGAACGAGTGATGATAATGTGCTTTGAAAGTTAAGCCAGGGGTGATTAAATGTCTGTGGGTAATACACAGAATTATAAGTATTTAGGAAACAAAGCACAACTCTGAACACAACCAGAGCATAGTATATCATTAGCTGTAGTAAGCAAACGACATTCATTTGTGGGACAAGATAATGGTTGGATGTGAGAAACTGTCTGTTCCATTAAGTGCTGTTTTCTCCACTCCTTAAAATGCCTCCCCGTAAGCCAAGTGCTGTGTTATAAGCATTTAACATGCTCGACGATACATTTATACATTTCATAATTCAAAGCTGCTTCCATGCCCTCAAAAGTCTGTTTGGCAAATGCTATTTTGAAAGGGATAACTTAACAAGAAGAGAATTTGGCTCTTCTAAAAATGAGCTTACTCCTATGTCACATGGGTCACGGTGAAATTTGACTGGGAGAGGCCCTTGGGAGTTGAACTAGAACGTATCAGCTCACATTTTGAGCCATTCACTTGCATCATATTTTCAGACAACAAAGGATAATAATTCAAGATTTAAACTTTGATGGCTTCAATTGCTTAGCAACAGATTTAGCAAACTCGGATTGTTTCAACTATGAAATTGAAAGAACTATCGGGATCTGGAAAACAAATGATAGATTAATCTAGCTAATTTAATTCTTCATTTCTTTTGCCTTAATTGCAGGATAGCAGATTAGGTAAAATCCAGTGCAAGCAGTACAGGCTGAAAAAGCAAAGTGATTTGTCCTTTAAGGAAGCTCTTAGCAAACATTTCTGTTTTGGAATATACAGGCAATAGCACAGAGTTATCAAGAAAATAATCTTCAGAGCTTGGTGTAGCTCTGCAGAGCACAAGGTTTGAATTAACAGGTCCTCATTGTTGTCAAACAGATTTCCTGATTAGTGTTAAAAAAAAATAAAAATCTATTTCATGCCACTAGATAGAGTCAGTTGAAGCCTGGGGATTTTTGCTATAAATATTGATACACCCCCGCAATCGCTGTTCTGACTCATTCGCTTTCTCTTTCCTGTTCCCCTCTTTGGCTTCAGTTTCACGCTAACGTTACACTTCTTACTCACCAAGCGGTAGCGTCACCGCTGCATCAGCACAACTTCGAAAGCCTTCCTTTCAAATCTTTAGAGAGAAAGCACAGTCTGACAGATCACCTTTTATTTATCCTGTCTGCTTCGGAAGCCATCTGCCAAGGAAGCGAGGCCTGTGTTGAGGCAGCACCTGTGCCGCATGCCTGGGCAGGAGGTCCTCCCATCCTAACGTGGGGTCTGGTTGCCACCGGCCCTGTTGAAATTGTTCCGCTTCCCTCTGCTCCTCCTCTTCCTCTGCAGCCTCATGCAAGTGCTGCTGGAATGGCCAAATGGAAAGGTTTCCCTATGGCAGTGTTTGTCTTTTTTTCTCTCTTAAATTAAGAAGTTGCTCCAAAAAGAGTCAAAAGCAAATACCAAAGAAGCCATGAGAGCTTTCCCACCAGTGTTGGATCAGGATAAAGCACAGTGAAAGGCATATTTTGAAAGGAGGGTACAGTGACCCTGCTTGTGACTAGAGGATGAGCCAGTTGAAGCATGCAAAGCATGGACGAGTATGACCAACTCTTTAGGTAAAGGGATGCATGGATTTCACAGAATGTCATGGCTGATCTCTAGCTACGTTTGGAGGTTTGCAAAACCTCTGTCCATTTACTTCTCTTTTCCAACTTTGAATTTAAGCCTGCAGGTTTTCAAGGTGCTTCAGCTAAAATCATGGCTACGCAAGAGATATGAACTGCTGATCTTGGTTTTTCACCTTCCTTCAAGCCTGAATCCAGGTTTTCTAAGGTAACTTCTTTTCACTTCAGTGTTTTTTGAACTGGGGTCTTCAACAGTTTTCAGCCATAACAATACTATCACCTTTTGCATCTATATTTTGTTTAATTAATAGCATTTTTTGATGGACCTTCTTCAAGGAAGCCCCAGATGGACTATTGCCTATTTTTTTCCTTTTATTCATTAACCAGGTAATATTACTGGATTGGACAAGCAACGTTCTCCTGTAAATAGCTATTCTGTTTTGTTTGTAACTCATTCTGATCTTCTAGTACTTTTATTATTTTATCTCTTTTTATATTTTCAATCAATTTCCTTGAAAACTAAGTAAAACTCAATATTTAAAAATTCCTGCAACCAAGGTCTTGTCCTTCAAAAGAAGGCTCCAGATCTTGGGTACAGTTTCCACTTTCAGCATTTTTATTGACATTGTCATTAACTCCTTTTCACAATCCTTCAGATCTCTTGCATGAGTAATCTCTGATCTAATGACCACTGTCTGGTCTTTAACCAAATTATGTTACTCACTGCCCCAGGCCTTTTCAGTTTATTACCTTGCTTCAATTTGTAAAAACAAGTTAAAAAAAAAGGACAGCCTTGTCTTAATTTGAGATGCCATTGTCTGCTTTTGAAATGTAAGAAGAATTTAAAAATAAAGCAAGAGCCTCTCCAAAATGAGATGTTAAGATATGCAAACAGAGCTGAGAATTGAATCAACCGTTCACAGCCTTGTAAGCATGCAAATATTTTCCTCCCAAAAATGTGGCTGTAGAAATGAAATCACTGGTCTGCATAGGTTGTGCTGGTTCAGGCTTGAGAAACTTTTTTTAGTCTTACCTGAACATTTCCCCTTGATACCTGGCTTCAGATGAATTTATGATAAACTTGTTGCTCTGTGCTAAATGCCCCTCCTGCTCCACACTAATTGCTTTATCACGAATTGTCCTGCTGTTGCACCCTCACTCTTCAGTTCTGTGCATTGAATTGCAGTAACCTAAATTCTACACCTGCCTCTAGCCTGGCAACAGCCCACCCTAGGCTGTTTTGATCGACATTATCCTGGAAAAATAATCCCGAGCTTCTCTATTACATTTCTCGGTCTCTTCATATTGTTGACTGCACGTTGGTTGATCACCCTTGGTCTGTGAGCACCCAAGCACGCAGGGTGACAGCATCTGCCTCAGCTTGGCCAGTGGCTGGCAGCGTCATCACCTCTTCTGTGGGCGTCTCTGCAGGGAGAGCAGGAGACCCAACATCTGCTGCTCCCCGAGGGACTTGGGACGAGACAGAGAGGAGGCGGTGAAGGGAGGAAACAAGAGGGCATCTGGGCAGGTGCCTGCCCTGCTCCTGCCCTTGTTTTCCCGGCTCCTCGGCTATAAACAGCCATGCCAGTCTCCAGAGCTGCCAACCTAGCATCCTCCACGCTCATGAAAGTAACTTTTTAAAAGTGACACGGATCAAACATGTAAAATGCTTTTTAATTTTCATGTAAATTCCATCTTTGCTCTCCTGAGTCTGGAGGTGTCCAAAATTTGAGAAGCAGAAAATAGAAGATTTTAAAATAAGCATTCAGCTATTTGCTAGCTTCTCTGTATAAAAAGTATTTAAATGTGCCGTGTTCTGAGTCTTTAAATACCATGAATTGAGTTTTATATTCTTATATTTTTAAGCTTTACCCATGAGTCGTGTGTCAATAAGTTAAGCTGTGTGTGTTGTCTGAGCACTTTTACCTTCTGTTCCCCAGAGCGAGTGTCATTTTTGTAACAGCCAGCTCTATCACTGCCCTGTGTTTGCCAACTGATCAGTTAGTTACTGATCCTGGCCCTCAGCGCACTGGGTTATGCCACCCAGCTGAGCTTTGAGCTGGAAGATTTGCTGAAATACTGTTTTAAAGTATTTTTTTCCACTGTGTTTTAAGAGAACAGGAACTGGGCACTGTAGGACATGAAGATGCGAATTAATTGATGTCCCTTTTTCACCCGACCACGCAGCAGTTCAGATGCTGTGAAGTCCTCCCCCTGCCCGCCCCCAGTGGCTGCCAGTCGCGGCATTGCTGCAGCAAACCAGTGCCGGTCCAACAGGGATGCCTTGGAGGAGATGCAAGAGACCTCAGGATTTCTTAGCACTTGATTCACATATTTCTGGTTAAACAAAATTAATGGCGTTGGAGAACTAAAAACCTCTGTAGAGCCAGGCAGAGCCAGGCAGTAGTACTGTGCATGTCGGCAGGCAGAGCAGCAAAAACTTGCCAGACTTGTTAGAGGTCCCTGTCAGAAGCCTGTTTTCCAGGTCTCCAAAAATGGAGATAAAAATTCGACCTTTTACCATCTCTGAAAGATTTGCTTAAGGATACCCTGCTGTGCGCCCACACACTTTGCCTAGGTCCACTGGGAAACAGTGCCCCTAACCACACTTCATTTTTGGTCCTGGTTTAGAGAAATATTGAGATAGGATTAGTGTTGCTTCCAGTCAACTGGGGATCTGGTTCATACAATGCAATTGTTGAATAATGCTGAGGAGGTGAAACCATTTACATGCATTCAAAAGACGGAAACAGAGAGATGGAGTAGACTAGCCCTTGTGTATTATTATGGGATAAACTAGGGAGCAGTGAGCTAAGCAAGAAGAGTGTGCAGGCTGACATGTGAATTGCTTTGCCACAGGGGAAGTCCCACAGATGTTGCAGTTGACAGGTGTCAACGGATATGTTGTGATGTTTTGGAATTTTTCTGTCTGCTCTCCAAACATTGAATACAGGAGGGTCTCCTATAAAGGGGTTTTCAAGTTATCTAAGAAGGCTCTGAAATGTAAAGGTGATTCAGTGATTTTTGTCTTTTTCTGGCTGTGAACTGCCAGCCAGAAGATCACCTCAGATCTGTGGGTTTTTGCTCTTTGCCTACATTAATCAAATGATTTCTGTGTGTTTGTGTCACATTATAAGTAGTTCATAATCCTTAACTGATGTATGATATCAGGTTGCAAAATACTACTCCTTTTATTGCACATTATAGTCTTATAGTATATTTTTCTTATTTGAATGGATTTATAAATATGCAGAAAAGCTTTCCTGGGGAATATCATACCATCCTAATTTTACTTTTGTTGAATGATGTCCAATCTCTGCTTAAATTTCCCTGTTCTGATGGGTATTCCAGCTGGCAAACTAGAACAGTCACAGTAAATTCATTTCAAAGTGCAAATTAATATTTGCCAAGATGCACTCACTCTCTTTGCAGCATTCAATCAGCTCTCCCTAAAGCATGATGGGTGGAGAGACTGAAATGGATGAGATACCTATTGCAGTTCACATTAATGTTACTAATGGGAGTTCTAAATGAGAATTGGACCAGGCACTAGATGAATTAATATGTCTCTCTAGTACTTAATTAATCAGTCAGTTTATCAGTAATTATGAATACAGCACTTCTGATCTTCAGGAAGAGCTTATCCCCCTCCTAGAAAACACTCGCATATCTGATTTTCTTCTCTGAGGAATGTACATTTTTGAGTTGCTCACTAAAATTCTGATGGTTTTGTTTTGTTTTGTTTTTAATTGAAAAGCTTCTTGCTTTTTTCTATTTTTATTAAATGGGCATTTTCATGGAAAGCACATGTTCCCACTGGAGCATTTATGTGAAAACAGTCTTTTAATCACCTTTTATCAGAACTGTTTTAAACATTCACCAACCAGTTGCATAGTTTGCACAGGCTGAGTGTCCCCAGAAACCTGGGTTGTTTTAATAGTGTAGGTAGAACCATTTTTATGTAGTATAGATGTTTTCATTGTTTCTTAGAGAATCAGTAGAAGACGTGTTATGCCCAGATGTTTTGAGATTGTATTAATTTATGATATTTAGGACTGACTTTTATACTGGTATTTTATCAGACAGATATAGCTTTAATGGGAGATTTCAAAATTAGTGATAGATTGACTACAAAGAACAACCGTAAAGGCTGAAGAAACTTCAGCTGATTTGCTGGATGAGGGAGAGAAAGAATTTTACAGTAAAATGTGTTCAGATCCTGACGCCTCTTCTGTTTTAGATGCTTAGTTGAGCTGAGGCTCATCTGGAGAAAGAATGGTCCAAAACGCTGGTGTTCTGTATTAGTCTTGAAGTTAAGAGGCAAAGACACTGCAGGAAGTCATTAGATGTCAGTACTGTTGAGTGGGACCTCTGAAAAAGCAGTGTTGGTAACAAGGAGACCAGAGAAACATTTGGGTTTAAGCCTAAAGGTAGTTGCTGGCATACTTCAGTCCCACTGATGGCTGTTCCAGGTGATTGGGAAAACTTCAGGTTTGGAGGGCTCATGAGATTAGCCTTAAAGGGATCTTGGACTTCAAGCACTAGCAGCAAAGTTTGTACGCCAGTGCTCTGGCTTTCTAGACTGCGGTGATTGTATTGAGATTCCTGAAGGAAGTGGGAATGAAAAAGATAGGCAGCTCAGAACTTCCTCTTTTTCTTGGGCAGAGTTTGGGAATGGAGCAAACGAGTTTGAATAAGAGATGAAAAAAAAAAATAATCTGTGGAACTGATGGTCTTCTCAGCTAGTGGCTTCTCTGGCTGTGCCTTCTCATGTGTGTCTTCACCAAGACCCTAAATGAAACATGCCAGTTATGAGGCCAAGATAATTCATTTTAAGGTTCCTGCTTCTTCTGTGGCTTAAGGTTAGTGGGGCATTTTTTAACAATGTCCTGATCTTGGTTGATTAATTCTGCACATCTTCTGTGTAGGTCTTTGTTGCACTGGGACATAAATCAGGACTAAGACATCTAGGAAGGAGTGGATTACAGTGTACTAGATTAAACTCAGGGATTGCCATCAGTAAATCTCTCTTTTGTGGATGATTAGTGGGAGAATCAAATGAGACATTTTAGAATCTCCATGTGGATAATCTGAATAACCATACTAGGAGCAGGCAAACTGACTTTTTCGGTTTGGCAGTATTTTTACCTTTCATTTTTTTCTCTCTTTTCTAAGTTTAGTATGTATTTTTCACTTACAAAGATGGCTGTATTTTCAATGTAAAAGATACATTTTCTAAAAATGGAAATTAACTCAAATATTTATTTCACTTGAAAACTGGAATATTAGTTGTTTTTTTCTAAACCTTCTGTAAAGTCAGCTCAGTTTCAAACTTTTCAATTTGGGTAGTTGTAGAATGTATCAAAAAGCTTCCATTGAAGGAAGCTAGCAGGAGATATATATATATTTTCAAAGTCAATTCCTCCCTCAATTTCCATCCATACTGAATTTGAAGTAGACTTACATTAGATAGCAAATTTTCACACGCCAGTAACCTGCATTATGGACCATTCTCTTTCTATAAATATTGAAGTTTATATTGAGTTTATATTGGAGAGAACAAAGCTTTCCAAAGGTGATAAGACTGTGCCCTTGAATTGCTCCATTCATTTATTGTGTGGAGATGTAAGGGTACTAAAGTATTCTGCTAGAGTAATCTTACTCAAGCTGAAAAGGTGCCAGCCATAATTTTCTTTCTTTTCTCTCCTCTTTCTTCACAGCCTCGGTGGCCTTTTGTGGTTGTAATGACCTGAAGTAAATCAGCCCCCTCAGCCTGATGAGTAGCAGTTAATTCCTGTGATTGATACATCCCTGACCAGGGCTGTCACTGAGATAGAGTGCTGGATTTCAGGATATTAATCATCTTCCTGAATATTTCTGTTCTTCTTCATGTTGTTGTGAAGAGAACGTGCATCACTGTAAAGTGAGGTCGCAAGTGGCTGAGACTGAGGACACGGTCACAGCCAGATCAGGGGTGAAAACGTTATGCCTTGCTGCCAGCTGAGCCTGAACTGGACTGAAGGTTTAATGTGGCTCGCAGGGAGCACCCAGCACCCTGATTGTGAAGGAGCTGGCTCACCAGGTGGGACCCGGCACAGAGAAGAGGTGCTTGTATTCACACTGCTTGGTCTGGGGAGCTTGAGCACTTGCTGGTGTCAAACTGTCCCAGACTGGATGTGCACGAACCCTCTCTGTGCTCAGCTAATATTGGAAAAGTTTAATTGGTACTTTTCCAATGACAGTTTGAATTTCAGTGGGCTGGTGAGCTAAACTGTGGGAGATGTAGCACCGTTCCAGATGTTGGTGGACCTTTCACTTGCGAGCTGCTAACAACCATTTAATGACTGACTAGCTTTGATGTTCTGCTAACGTGCTTTCCTTTGCTCCCTTGTAGTGGGTCTTTTCCAGTTCCCTAAGCTTGTTCACTGCCTGGTTGAGCCAATAGCTTTGCCATTTTAATGAGAAAGGAATGGCTCACTAGACTCCAGCATAAAAATATTTATTTGCATTGTACATGTGGGCTGGAAGGAAATCCTTTAATTAAAGACCTGAGAGGTCAGAGAAGATATATGGGATGAAAGAACTCAATTCATTTATTGGTATACATATAAGTATGCACAGATTCAATGAACTGGTAAAAGCACAGTAAGTTTAATTCATGCAGTGAAAATTTAAAACATGGCAGGGAAAATCCAGGAAGGCTTCTCTGCCTAAATAATCAAAGTGAGAATAGAGCAGAGATCAATTTAAAAAGCACACATATGGCCAGACTTCTCTGTGTTAGAAACACCTCCAGAATCGCTGTTTACTTAACAAACAGAATTGCACCCTTTGTTTCTCTTTGAGTGAGTGAGTGATAGGACGAGGAGCAATGGGCACAAGCTGGAACATAGGAAGTTCCATTCAAACACAAGAAAAAACTTCTTTACGGTGAGGGTGACAGAGCCCTGGAACAGGCTGCCCAGGGAGGTTGTGGAGTCCCCTTCTCTGGAGATTTTCAAGACCCGCCTGGATGCAGTCCTGAGTAATGTGCTCTAGGCATTCCTGCGTCAGCAGGGGAGTTGGACTAGATGATCTCTAGAGGTCCCTTCCAACTCTAAAAAATTCCACGATCCTTGATTCTGTGATTTTTAATATATATATTAAATAAAAGGAAGAGGAGGAAGACATATACGTACAGAAATATATGTTAGTTCTGCCCTCTGATAATGCAAGGTTGTATAATTAGTGATTTTGGAACTACCAAACCTGTACGGGATTTCTGTAGTGAGGGATTCAGCACATTACAAGGTCTGGGGGTCTCTGTGATGGAATGATACTATGAAGCGAACAATTTACAGTTGAAAAAAACTAATCCAATGTAAGAAAGAACAGGCAATTCTAGTAAAGTTAAAGAAAAGTGTGTCTAATATAGAGTTTAATAATTTTTTAGGTTTTTAATAAATTTTGCTTCTGTAATGGAAACATATGGTTCCTCCAGCTCCCCAGTTACAGACATCAAGTGCCATGCAGTGCATCAGGGTAATATACATCTGATCTTAATAGAGAAGCTGTAATCATAGAATCATAGAATAGTTTGGGTTCGAAGGGACCTTAAAGATCATCTAGTTCCAACTAGCCAGGGACACCTTCCGCTAGACCAGGTTACACAAAGCCCCATCCAAATTGGCCTTGAAAACCTCTACGGATGGAGCATCCGCAACTTCTCTGGGCAGTCTCTTCCAGTGTCTCACCACCCTGACAGTAAAGAATTTCTTCCTAATATCTAATCTAAATCTGCCCTCTTTCAGTTTAAAACTGTTACCCCTCGTCCTATGGCTACACTCCCTGATAAAAAGTCCTTCCCCATCTTTACTGTAGGCCCCCTTTAAGTACTGGAAGGGGCTATAAGGTCTCCCCAGAGCCTTCTCTTCTGCAGGCTGAATAACCACAACTCTCTCTGCCTGTCCTCATAGGAAAGGTGCTCCAGCCCTCTGATCATCTTCGTGGCCCTCCTCTGGACTCACTCCAACAGGTCCATGCCCTTCTTATGTTGGGGGCCCCAGCGCTGGACGCAGTACTCCAGGTGAGGTCTCATGAGAGCGGAGTAGAGGGGCAGAATCACCTCCCTTGACTTGCTGGCCACCCTGGTTTTGATGCTGTTGGCTTTCTGGGCTGCAAGCGCACATTGCCGGGTCACACTGAGCTTCTCATCAACCAACACCCCAAGTCCTTCTCCTCAGAGCTGGTCTCAATCCATTCTCTGCCCAGCCTGTATTTGTGCTTGGGATTGCCCCAACCCACATGCAGGACCTTGCAGTTATTTAACTTAATGAGGTTTGCGCTGGCCCACCTCTCAAGCCTGTCCTGGTCCCTTCCTTCCAGCGTATCAACCGCATCACACAGCTTATTGTCATCAGCAAACTTGCTGAGGGTGCACTGTCCGTGTTGCTGACAAAGATGTTAAACAGCACCGGTTCCAGTACTGACCCCTGAGGAATGTCCCTTGTCACTGGTCTCCACTTGCACATCGAGCTGTTGACCACAACTCTTTGAGTGTGGCCATGCAGCCAATTCCTTATCCACTGAGTGGTCTATCCATCAAATCCATGTCTCTGCAATTTAGAGACAAGGATGTTGTATGGGACAGTGTCAAATGCTTTGCACAAGTCCAGGTAGATGATGTCAGTTGCTCTTCCCTTTTCCATCAACATTGTAACCTTGTTGTAGAAAGCCACCAAATTTGTTAGACACGATTTGCCCCTAGTGAGGCCATGTTGGCTGTCACCAATCACCTCCTTATTTTCCATACACCTTAGTATAGTTTCCAGAAGGATCTGCTTCTGATCTTGCCGGGTACAGAGGTGAGACTGACTGGCCTGTAGTTCCCCACATCTTCTTTTTTTCCCTTTTTAAAAATGGGGGTTATGTTTCCCCTTTTCCAGTCAGTGGGAACTTCATCAGACTGCCACAACTTCTCAAATATGATGGATAGTGGCTTAGCAACTTTATCTGCCAGTTCCCTCAGGACCCATGGAGGTATCTCATCAGGTCCCATGGACTTGTGCACCTTCATGTTCCTCAGATGATATCGAACCTGGTCTTCTACTACAGTGGGCGGTTGCTCATTCTCCCAGTCCCTGCCTTTGCCTTCTTGGGCGGTGTGGCTAGAACCCTTGCCAGTGAAGACTGAGGCAAAAAAGTCATTGAGTACCTCGGCCTTCTCCATATCCCAGGTAACCAGGTCTCCGGTTTCCTTCTGGAGAGGACCCACATTTTCCCTAGTCTTCCTTTTATCACTGATGTACCTGTAGAAGCTTTTCTTGTTGCCCCTGGTGTCCCTGGCCAGATTTAACTCTATCTGGGCTTTACCTTTCCTAACCTGATCCCTGGCTGCTTGGACAATTTCTCTGTATTCCTCCCAGGCTACCTGTCCTTGCTTCCACCCTCTGTAGGCTTCTTTTTTCTGTTTGAGTTTGGCCAGGAGCTAATGTGGATGGAGAAACTCCTGTCCAGAAGTGGAAGAGCAGAGCTGCTCTGAAGTCTCCCTGCAGTGAGGATTTGAGCCTAGGGACAACTGAGCATCTGTTTCCAAGCATCCATGTGTTTCACTCAGAGATAAAGCAACAGGAAATTCTGGCTGCAGGGAATCACCATCTCCCATTGAGCAAATAACATTGTGATGAGCAGTGTACTGAGACTGGAAGAAGACTCCCTTATGGAGTGTAATCTGGGTATTGCCATCTTTTGAATAGTTCTGCTTTCAGTCATCTCTTCCAGAATTGCCCCCATTATTCAGATAATCCATGTTATTCCATTTGTTCTACCACTTCTCACTCCCACACATTTATTTACCTGCCATTTTGGGCCCATTCTTGTGTTGATTATGTTGTTTGACACAATCATCATCGTACTGATTTCTGGATCAACAGAAGTTTGACCCATTGTTTATCACCGCCTGTAAACTCTTCAGCCTCTTTATATCCCTTCAAAAATAGGAAGCGGGTTCTTTGTGTCCAGCCCCATTTCTTGCCTTCGGTGAATATGCTCCATTAACTCGGACAGCCTTTCTCTGGGGGCTCTGGAAGCACCTACAGCATCCCCCTCTGCAGAGGCTGAGCCTGTTGGTCTCACGCTCAGTGCTGTGCCTCATGCTTCGTTTTGTTCATTTATTCACATGGAATTAAAAGTACTTTGCATCAAAAATAATGAATAAGTAGGGCAGTGTAGTGAGTTAAAAATAAGCTGTGACACGCTTCAAGCGTTCCTTCATGTCCGGTTGCATCTGATTACTGTACTACTTGCAGTGACCACTGTCACAACCATTTCTCTGGCACGGTTAGAAGAGCTAATACAGCAGCTTCCCTACCGCTGGGCTTCAGGACTGGAACTGCAGAGGAAAATGCAAAGCTGCGCTATCCTAACCATAGCACGTGATGAGAAATGATCTCTGTTGGCAAATCCAGCTTTAAAACACTGTACTGAAAACATTACTCCATTATTTAGAAGGAGTGGGTGGAGCAGGCCTATTACCCACCACTGCTATTACTCTATTACTGATGCTCTAAAAGTTTTTGAAGACGACAAGCTGAAGTTGTTCAGTTATTAATAGAGATGTTATATTTTATTCATTTCAGATGAAAAAAACATAGGGTATGATATAAAATTCCCTGAAGTTGAAGGGAGACGTGTTTTCAGTACATTGAATCATTGAAAAGAAGAAGTCGAGTGAAGTGACGTTACGAACCTCGCATCTTATGGAGGTTTTTTCTACACATCTCTTTAAGTGGTCTCCTCACACCATCCAGCCAACCACAACAGCTACCCTTTAGGTCCTCTCTTCTCCATGGAGGACTCTTGCAAGCATTCCCGCACCACGTTTACTGTGCAAAGGGCTTGAGTACGGTCCTGCACCTCTGCCATGGCACTGAGCTAAAGCAGGTGGCTGTGCACTACAGAAACAGCGCTACGTGACTGTATTTACTTTCCTATGTGCTGCAAAGTTGTACCAGAGGCTGTCTGAAAAATAGAGGACTGGGTTTTGGGGCATGCCTTTTGCCTTTGGTTTAGGGCAAGGCTCTGAACATCGTGCTGGTGTTGGGTGGTGGAGGAGAGCACCTGCAAAGCAGCACAGACGTTTCCTTCTTGTATGAGCTGTAGCATAGGATGTGTTGGGTTGTGCTCATGTGGGGACAGAATCCCTTTGGTGTGTTCATAGATGCACTCTTGCCGCCAGATGTGGGTAACTCAGCTGCTGAGTAACAAACAGCATTGGTTTTACTGGGTTAAGTTTGCTCACAACTGACAGCTTTGATGGACCAGATTCTTGCAGCAATAGAACAAATGCGCGTTCATATTAATGCTCAGAGGCTGTGACAACTGTGGTGCACTTTGGAGTTGACACCTGTTCAGTGCTGGTTAATCCTGAATTTGTCCCATTAAAATACAATCATGCTGTCATTTCAAATGTGGCTTTCTGTAGAGACGTGCACAGAACTGAAAAAGCTTTTTTATTTCACTCCAGCTGCCTGGAGGAGATAAGTCCTATCTATATCTCAGTTCCATGCTTTATATCTACCAGAGGCAGGAATCTAATACACAGATATCACTGAGGCATCGCTGTGTTAAAGAGTGGACAGATATAAATATGGGGCAGATATAGATAAGGGACTATCCCCTTTACAGATTTTGTTCAGGTGACTCTGCAGGATTCCTCCCCTGCCATTTTTTTAATAATCAGTGTTCTCGCTGTGCATTTGCAGCCTGGCAGAATTTGGCCCAGTTTCTCACTTACTGGTTCCTGAGGATTAATCCACTACAAATGTTTTTCCTAAGTGCTAAAGGCAACTTGTATCTTGCAGGAAGAATAAAGTGCATCATGAGGTAAAATGCTGATACCAAAAATAGCTTCACAAATAAATTGAGAGCTAAGAAATTATGTCTGTTAATCTGTTGGAAAGGTTCTGCTGGTGACATCAATACCCACATAGAAAAAGCCCAGCGTAATATGAATGTTATCAGTTGCAACTGTATTGAATGAATAAGCAAAAATGACTCATCATATTTAAGTGGGATAGACTTCTGAGGAAAGGACAAAGAACATTCCTTCCTTTGTCATTCTTTTCCATTTCACTATTTTGTTTGTCAGCCTTTTGAGTTGTAAAATACTTAGTATGTTAGCAAATGACATAGGTTGTAGGACAGTGATAATAGTTCGCTGCAGAGGAGAAAAAGGAGCTACTTCTGACCCAGAAGGTTTCCATTTGCTGAAGCTATTAGTTGTGATCTTGTGTTTTTGTCCCATTTCATATATTGTGGCTCTTTTTGAACACAGACAGGAATGGAAATGCTGAAGTGGGAATATAATGTTGGTGCTAATACTGCTTAGTTCACTCAAAAATCACAGTGCGCTTTGGAGACCACTTGAACTGAGCCTCTCTGTCCTGCCTGTGGAAGGTACAACCCTCCCGTTTTACTCCTGGGGAAAAAGCTGTGCAGAAAGAGTTAGTGCTTCTGCTGGGCAAGGTGTGCCATTTGCGTTTTGTGCCACTGTCACACTCCAAACCTGATTGCCTTCACTTATTAACTTAATACTCAAATCCATATGTACTATCAAGGTGAGAAGCTAGGATGGAGGTGCACAGTTGAAACTCCCACTGAGACAAACCCTGAGGACTACATTAAGTAATATTTTCCTGTTTGTGACAGCAAAAGTACAGATCACAGAGAGACTTTTCAAAGCATAAGCAGAAGATAAACACCTACCCACAACTGAACATCAATGGGAGTCACCTGCTATCTGCACACACACACAAATCAAAGTGGAATAGCCTGGCTAAATTTAACTTCCAATCTGTGTGTTAATATAGAAGTTTTGCTATAGGATTATTCAGGATTGATAAACACATAGGAAAGGAAATGCCCAAACCCAAAAAGTTACAGGAGATGCATGCTTTTAAATTCATGGGGACTTCAGAAAATTAGAATAAAACCCAACCTTTTCAAAAGATCTGCTTTAGGTCCTGGATAATTGTTAATGAAAGTTTACTGGTGGTGTTTGGCTCCTGTTCTCCCAGACATATGCAGACTCATGCAAGGAGACATTAAAACTGGTACCATCTGTGGCTGATAGTTTATAAGCCTTAATTAGTCAAAGTTTATCCTTACACTGAACACAACCAGTGTGTTTAACAGACAGTAGGCCCACACATGTCAGCAAGAAGATTTCCTCTAGATACGCCATCATCCATGCCAGAAGAGTGGGAGGGCAGCTTTAAGGAGATGGCTACAAATGACTGCAAAGATAGACTTTTCCCTGTGGTATTCCAAGGACAAGGTTAACACAATCATTCTCATATGTCCCATGGAAGATATCTTCTCTGTAACTTATTAACAGATAGTTGAACACTTGCATTTGAAACTGTTGTAATACTTCAACTAAAATGGATAGTTGGTGTGAACACATCTTGATGACATCTGTTATCTCTGGCACGGTCATAGAAGGACTCCAAGGTCTAGAAAATCAGTTTTTAGCTTCTTCAGCCTACTTTGAATTGTGATCAAGATCTATCTTGGCTGGGATTCATATAATCTGATTTTAGCCAGGCTTGATGGCTAGTTTAGCATGATTGTTAGCAATTCACCCCATCCTAAGATAAGACAAGCCAGATGAATTGTCTGTCTCTCTCCTCTGACTAGATGACTAGTTTTGATTAAACCTTCTCCATTCAAGCTTAGGTGAGAGGAATCCTTTGGTGTAGAGGCACTTTGCAATATTCTCTATTGCTTCCACCCTAACTCTGTCAGGGTCTAGCTTCAGATGTCTGGAATTAAAAAATAGTAGTTCAATCCTTAATGTCACAGATCCAGTTAATATCTTTTTCTTGCATTGGTTCCATCTAGCGCTGATCCACGAGTATCAGCAAAGCTAGGCCAGCGGTTTGCTCCAAGCAGCTCTGTTGAGAAAAGCAGATAGCAGAGCTTTTAGCTTGAAGGCTAATCCTTTTCAAAGCTGGGAGATCATAGCAATGATCCTCATCTCAGAGAGCATGAACTATCTCACTGCTTCACCTTACTGACTGATAACTGGAGCTGAGCTGCCTGTAGTTTTGGAGGCAGATGCAAAGCAATTCTTCCAGATGGAAGCCAGAGTGAAGCAGGCAAGATGCCATCTGGAAGGAGGGGAGCCTTGCTGTGCAGATGCACGTTACAAAAATGACAGACATATAAAACTGGAAAAAACCATATATGGTGAATGGGATAGTTCACTGAGTGTCTTGCTGCTGATGCCTGCCTTTCCAAAAAGTGCATTGTTCACAGCAGCATGTAGCCTGGTAATAAAGCCCAGAATAAGAATCTATTCCCATCTTTCTGGGTTTAGCTGGGTTTTTTTTTGAGTCACTGTTTATTTCGCAGCATGGGGTTTAGCCAGGTTTTGCACCCATCTGAATGTCTTATTTCCAAGAGCTATTGCAAATGGCCAGAGGTTTAGGCTCTTGCATTATACAGCTCCACGCACTCCACTGTATTTTGCGCAGGAACTGAATGACAGCTTCATGCAGTGGATAGGGAGAATTGCACCACGAAGTTAAAGAGTGTGTCTCTCAGAAAGTACTTTTCAGTTTGATACTGGACATGTTCCTTCACAAGAATCTTATGGAGTCAGAAGCAAAGAATGGACAAGGAAGACAAAGTGAGAATGCAAGGGTGGTCTGGCTGGTGAAGATGGGAATCCCAAAAAACCAGACCTCTTTCTTTGTGTATCAAAGTTATCTTCCAGGCTATTTCTATGCTGGTATTTACAATTGATCCTAGGGTCAGGCAAAGCTCATGCCAGTGGCTCTTTGTAGTAGACTTGTCAGATCAGCCTCTGGCTGGAACCTGTCCCAAGATTGGAGGCTGCTGAATTACCACTGGTTGCCTGACCGTTCCTCTCCGGAGTGTGATGGGAACTCATCTGCACATCATAGCCCTCTAGTTCGCCTTGCCAGGCAGATGGCTTGTGATTTATCTTAAAACAGCATCATTTATAGAGTATTAATTCATAACAATCTGAGGATTACTGGATGTGAATTCATTACAGACTGAGAAGGACAGTTTTCTGAAGCAGCCCTTCAGTGCAATCCTGTCTGTAGATTCGTGAATACATTTATGTTCAAGAGCCATCAGGTCTCAGACAGACAACATCATTTTTTAAAAACTTCTTGTCATGGGAACAAACATGACAGAAGTCTGTGAGAAGAAGAACTAACAATGATCCGTTTCAGCTACTTTTCAAATACCCCAATGAATCTGAGACCATGCATGGAGGGAGTCAGAACTGCTTGGTTGTCCTCTAATGAGGACTTACTTTTAGGACCTTTTTGCTTTCAGGTGGTAGACCTCTGCTGTCTGAAAGCCAAGAAGTAAAAAGGAGTTGCTGAACACTGCCTGTGACTGTACAGCAACAAACGTGTGACAAGTGTGAGTGTTTTGTAATACAAATTCAGTGACTTGCTATCAAACTCTAACAGTCCACAAATAAAAATCAAAGCTCTCTTATATCATTCTGCTGCCACTAGGACAGGACAAGGTAGGTAAGGCTGGGATAATGGCTTGAGCAGTTATGAGAAAGCTCTCAAATTGTGTTTTGTGTTACAGGAGAGCTGGCATTCTGGATATGTAATGAGTACATGTATTTCTGATGGGTGTACTGGGGCTTTGGTTTTGCCTTTTTTTTTAAAAGAGAACTGTGACAATGCAGAGCTGAGAGCACTTCTTATCCACTCTCTGGGCTCTCAGGCATGAAGCCTCAGGAGCTTCAGGCTCTTATCTCCTCTGGGATAGAAAATCCAATGGTTCTTCCATTCTTATCCCATGAAATTAGACAACAAACACTGTGCTTCAGGCAATTTTAACACAGCTGAGCTTACTGGACTTAAGAGACAGCTCCATTATAGTAGCTCATAACCAGTAGCAAATATCCAGCTGTAGGAATTCCAATAGAAATTAATTGAGATTCACACTGCTGGAGGGATGACATTTGACTGATTAGAAAATCCAATAAAATCTACACAAATCCCTGGAAAAATACACAGGTTTTTCTTGCTTAGAGAAAGCCACGCTGAAGGGTCAATGGACTGAGAACAACTCTGAAGAAACTGTGAGAAGAAGGACTGTGATGCATCAAAAATCAGAATAAGAGTGCTGGGGGAAGAGATCTTTGACACAAGCCTTGATGAATCTTAATGTGAAGATATGATCTAAAATGCTGTTGTTTATTCATACCAACCAAAATAGCTGCCCATGTTTTTCATGTATAGCCCTAGAAACCTGCTGTTGTTTGAGACCGAATTTTTGCACTGCTTCTAGGTAAGCCACTGCAGAGAATACATACACTGATAAAAAGAAAATTTGAAATGAGAAAGTATCACAATCAGATAGTACTTAAAGCAGCAGGTAACTGGTGGCAGGGCTCTGAACCCCAGGGGGAGCTGGGAGTTTTGAGATCCCACTGACCAGCTGAGTGATGGTTTCCTGCTCACACAGCACTGCAGGTAGACAGCAATTCCTGCGTCTTGCTGTCTTTCTGCAGGAAAGCTGGACTCTTTCTTCTGGGTGAGATGGTGCCAAAGGGCTCCTGCTGAGCTCCTGAAAGGACCGCACAGAGGGCTAAAAGCAGCTGGCAACATGGCCAGAAGATCAGCTGGCCAGCTATAAATGTGGGGCTCTGGTTCAGCAGCCAGCTGCATCCCCAATGCCCACGTCGACTCCGAGGTGGTGGGAAGAGTGAATTGGGAGCTGCTCATCAGCAGCTTTTTACCCCGTGGAAGGCACTGTCTCCTGATGTGGTTTTGCGGGTGATGAGAAGGCAGCTGCTTACCTAAAAACTGTTTATAATCCCTGACTGTGCACTCTAAGCGCTGCACTCCAGGTGTAGTCAGAGGCACCGCTTTGCTGACAAGACTGTGAGTTTTTGTTCAGATTAACCAACAAAAAAATCATACTGGAAGAGATTAGAGCAAGGAGTTTGGAAGCAAAGCCTTTTTCCAAACTGTTGCTCTTAATGGTGTTTCTAGGCTGGAACAGAGAAGCTGAGAGCAGCAGTTCAAATTTTCAACTTCTCTACTAAGCAGTATTAATTAGGGTCTAATGTCAATTGACTGCACTGTTCTTTGAATCAGACTTGTTAGTGCTGGACCAACACCTGACAAACTGGAAAAAATGAGCAGCTTTGCAAATCTATTCTTTATATACTGGCAAAGATGAATAAATCAATCAGGAATAAGATGGAAACTGCAATATAGAACTGAAAGCTGTCACAATACTGGCCAGATGTACATGAGTGATCAAAGAATAAACAAATCATTAAATGAAACAGTTTCCTTCTGGTACCATTACTTACCCAAAGATTTGGAAAAGTGCAGCCTGTTATTTAACGATTTTAAATTTTTGTTGTCTATCATTCTGAATGTCCCATCTCCAAATATGAGCAATAGTGTAAGAAAGTGCAGGAAATGTCCTACTGGATGAGACCAATAGCCCGGTACTCTCCAGGAACTGCTATTTAGGAGGAACACATGAAAATGGTCACATCCTCCAGTCCATTCCCCCTCATTCCCTGGCACTCCCAGTTGCTATATTTAGGATGTGAGAGGCCATGTCCCTACCTAGTCCTCCAAGTATCCTCTCAGACATGTGCTATGCAGGAATTTGTCTTATCATTTTGACATCCTGCTAATACTATTAGTGTCCACAGGTGCCTATGGCAGCCAGTTCCTGTTGTTCATTGCTGTATAATTACTTTGATTTAGTACTGCAGCTCTGGTCACTTTATTCACCCTATTAATGAATTTTGTCTGCCCCAGCTGCCTTGTCTCCAAACTGAAGACATTTTTTTCAGTCTCTTATAAAACAACTTCTGCCCCTTGATCATTTTAGGTGCCCTTTTTCTCTTCTTTGCCTCCACTGCTTCTTTCTTGAGGTGTGGATACTGGGACAGCCATTGTACTCAGAGATAAGAGCAACTTTTATATAGCTGCAAAATGATGCTGTCTTGGCTCCTGCTGCACAATGTCCTGATGATTTCTGAGAACTGTCACCGACAATTCCAAGATCTCTTTCCACAGGTGTCAGTGCCTGTTCTGAGTTCAGTCTCATGTAAGCATAGTTTATATTCTTTTCTCCTAGATGTATCACCTGAAATTTATCTGTCTTGAAGTTCATCTGGCAGTTTTGTGCCCACCACTTGGTTTTGTGAGGTCCTCTGAATCTGCATAATTTTGGTGCATTTGCTGTCAGAAAGCATGGCTCTGTTGGAGGAGGCTTCTGATGCACAGGTTTCCATCAACTTAGCCATAATATAGCAGGTACCCAGTGGCAAAATTCTGTACTGGCAACTCCTAACTATCTCTGCCTTTGGGAAAAGCAGTCAGACACGTTCTAGCTCCAGTTCCTAAAGGGATGTAGCACTGTGCCTAATTTTACACATATCAGAAATCCCAAGGAAAGGTTGCATACACCTAAAGTCAGTATCTCAGCACCTTCCTAAACCAAAAACATTATCCAACAACCTGCTGAGGTTACTCAAGCCCTTGACTCTCTCTCATACAGACAGATTTTACTGAGTTGGAAGAAGCTTTCTCCAAGAGCTGCAAGGGGTCTTCATCTCAGCAACATGCTGTATAAACTGTCATCTTCAAAGACGGTGACAAGCCGACATCTTTCTAATAAGAGCCTAACACATTAGCACTGCTGCCCCAAGGCAGGCAGAAGAGCTCTTTCGCAAATGCTGCAAATTAAAACCAGCATGCCTTTGTAACATGAGATAGTGATGTGCTGGGAAGGAGGTACCTGGCATTGACAACAGGCAATGAAGATGTTCAGTTGAGTGGGAAAAGTGGATGCTGATTAGAAATGTACCGTGAGCTCTCTCTGTGTGCTATGAAGCATCTGTATCAAATCTCCACCTTGCTTTTTTCTGTGACACAAATGAAATCTTGGCCACTGGGAAGCTGATTTTTAGTGGTAAAAATAGATTCCTTTATTTAGTTCATAAGGCAGCGGGTGGTGTTTAGCCCAGTCTGTGTTTTGAGAGGCATCAGAAATGATCTGACTGGGAGTTTGTACACAGCTTCAGCTTCCATGTTTGTGAACGTGTACTTAAACCAGCATTTTCAGCCCCCCAGCTGTGCCTCCACAGCTCCTTCATAACGCCTTTCTGTAGTACAGAGAGAAAAAGTACCAGAATGTTGATTTTCTCTGCTTTCCCAAAACAACCTTGAATTAATTACTGTCTGTGGGGATGAGATGCAAAACAAAGCATGAAGATAAAACTACTTGCAAATATGCCTGCTGGCTGCAGAATAACTGCAGCCATTCCCTCATCTTCTTATCAATAACATATGATCAACAACAGCATATTGACAGTTCATTAAATAATTCTCCCCTGTATTTTTGTCTGATTTTTCATTAATTGACTAACATTATCTTTTACTGTCTACTGCCCAACCACACACGTTGGTTCTGTCACGACTTGCTTGTTCACAGGAGAACAAGCAGTTCAGAGTAGAAAAATCCATATTCCATCAACAGTCATAATTCTACCAGCTCCCCTTCACAAATCCCTCTAGTGGCACTGTGAAAATTACTTTCTGAAAGTGGTTTATTGGGCTATTGGGTTTGTATGCTCTTTCTTAGCGAAGAATATGCATAACTTTCTATTGATAGATCTTAAAAATGTTTGTCATATCATGTCAACTGCTTCAAGGCATGAGCTGGTGCAGAGCCTAAAAATAGTTACTTGAAGATGATTGGACTGGCCTAAAGCCAGGCTGGGATCAAGTAGGAATAAATGTGACTTAAATTCACTTTTACTTACTTGTGTCCTAAACTCTGATTGAAGACTGGATGAAACTAATTCAAATTATATGGCTGCGTATAAAAAAGAGTGAGAATGAGAAGAGAGTAAAATTTTTACTCCGGTTCCCCTGTTGTTTTCATCACTGACTACGGTAGCACATTGGCCACATTTTAGGCACTACAGAGTCCCTAAAACAAAGAAGTTGGCAGTCACTGAAGAAATCTGTGAAAGGTTGTTTCCCCAAATGACGAGTAAGAGAAGGAGGTGGAGAGGGAGCTGCCTGCCTCCTTCCCAAACTGCAGCTTTGTACAGTATCTTTTCTGCAGGTGAACCCTTCTTTAAAGATAGCATGGCATGTTCCTGAGCTAACTGGACATCTGAGTCATGCGAAATCATTGGAATCACCATAGCGATAACAAATACATCATTCAGAAACAAATCAGCTGTTTAGGATGGACCAACAGTGCCCCTTAAATAGATGCTTGCTTAACATTTGGGATTTGGAAATCTCCATGAATAGCAATTCTAATGAATGAAATGCCAAGTAATACCATCTCCTTGTGTGGCTGGCTTTGACATTTCCAAGCGTAGCCTCTCTCCTGGGCCATCATTTTGCACCCACACTTGTCTGACAACTTGCTGAAGAAATGCATCCAAACAGACAATGAAATGCCTGGATGATTTATGCAGGAGGAAAGTAAACAAAATATCACTGAGAATAAAACCTTTTCAAATGCAACTATAAAAAGCAGTATCAGACAGTTCCAAGTGCTGGAAAATTGCTTTTCTCACTGCCACTTGGCTCATTTCAATTCACTCTTTTGGGATAAGATTTTTCTTAATGAGGTTTGACCAGACTTTGATTTAAACATCTGAAGGCTCCACAACAATTGTTGCTAAGCATTTGGTGCTGTTCATGTTTGGACAGTTAGCTCATAGCCATGGCACAGAGAGTGATTCTCTTAGAAGTCTGCTGAGAATAAAGACATTCAGTAAATTGGTAGGACAGGGACTGTGGAAGTGTCAAGTTCTCTGTCCTGTTTTATTGCTCAGTTTTCAGAAATTATGATTACATTTGCACATATTACAGCTAGAAATTGTTTTGCCTAGGAAATTCTCCATACTTTAATTTTCGCTTGGACTCATAGTCTTATCTCCTTTCAAATAAATCATCAGTTCCCAGTGTTAATCTTTGTATGTTCTCTCATTTTGTCTTTTCCCTTCATCCTCATGTTACCTCCTTCTTAATAACAAAGTGCAAGAATGAAATGCAAATGGTGATTTGCCCCGTTTTACCCAGACAGTATGTCAAGAAGGTACGCACAAAATCTGCGCTGTGCTGTTCAAACAAATGACACATCCAGTTGAGCATGGAGGAATATTGAAGATGATGTGCAAACTGTAAACAGGTCACCTCCTTCAAGATAAAGTGGATTATTTCAATGCAAGACATAATTAAATGCAATTTCTTTGAACTCTCCCTTTTGTGGTCTAATGTATGCCTTTTTGGGATAAGAAGATTACTTTTTAGCAATACTGACTTTCTTACTTGTGGCTATATTTGCTCTAAATTCCTTTTTGGCTCCCAGGGAGCTTATCATTTACAGATCAGGATTTTTCTATGTGACATAGGATGACATCCTAGTTTGAACAGATCTCCTGTTTCAAATGAAAAGATTAAAATATGGAGAGTGATATCTCCCACTTGTGAAATGCAGTTCCTGATGAATGTACTGATTTCTCCATTGTGTGAGAAACTGGTAATACACTATGTACAACTGTTTGAAATGTTTCAAAGCTGTTTTTTGCAGAAAATTTCACCTGTATAGAATAGTTTCATCCAGCTTACCATTGGGCCAAGGCAAGCGAAATAACTTAAAATGTGGCCTTCTCCAAAACACTTTTCTGGTGAAAATGTAATTGCTTTGTTTTGAAAGTGCCTAATGATGCAAAAATTGTGTTCATAGTTTTCGAAGTTTTCAGATCTGTAGGTGCTGACAGAGCAAATTTAAGAGTAGACAGAAACTTTGGTTTTAGTGTCTCCTTTTTCAGACTTTTTAAAACAGACTGCTGCCTGAAAACCATTAATCGTTAGACAAGCACAGGGTAAGGGACAATGCTCTAGAGGACTTTCCATCTAGATACGTGAGATACATGACACAGAAAAGCAGAGGACAGAGACATTTGAACTAGATGCATCTTAGGCAACCAAAACCTCACCTGCTTTTTACTCTGAGGCACCAGCATATCGTAGGTGCAATATTTTAGTTATTTTATTATCATAAAGTTTCCTAGATGCTTATAATTGTGCCTGTGTACCAGCCAGGTACCAGTCATACCTACCAGGTTTGACAGGACTGAGTGGCTTGTACAGATCTCCACTTGAGAATAACAATGGGGCGCTTCTCTGTCCCAGGCTCCAAAGGGAGGACATCTGCGCTTCCCAAGGATGCTCAACATCTGCCTCGTCAACTTCTTTTGAAATATGGTTGTTGGAAGGAGGAGGTGATGGTGACAGCACCCCATCATACCGAGACAAGGGAATGATGCAGGGTCAGCCCTCCCTGTGCCCAAAGGGATTGAATCCTGCCCCCAATTTCCAGACTCTGGGTTACTCTGGAGAGGGTATGTGTGAGAGCAGGCAGAGGAGGAACAAAGTCTCTTTTCCACCTGTGCTGGGAAGCTGCACTGCATGTGTGAAGAGTTTGAGATTCAGAGCAGTGCTCTGCCTGGTGGCCAGGGCACTTCCCTGAGAAAAGATGTCCTAAATTTTGTATTAATCTGCAGGGAGGAGGAACTCCTGCCTGTGGAGGAGGGATTGAGCGTACCACCCTCCTCCTTTGGTGATGCTTCTAGCCACTGGCGTTGTGTAAGGCAGGATTACTGTCGCCTTCTCATTCTCCAGTGACTGCATTTTAGTCAGTCACCCCTGTCAGCCCTGTGAAAGGAAGCAAATTATCTCAGATTAATCCCTGTTCCCTGAATTTCCCTGTTGACAGCCCTAGGCTGATGCTGGCTGTTTGTTTTTGAACCATAGATTCCCTATACACTGTGCCTATTACCTGTAGGCTGCCTAATATTTCAGCAGCAAAACACATATTTATTTACTGGATCTGGCCTAAAATCATACTGCATACCAGCAGAAGAAACAGGACAAAAAATTATTGAATAAAAATTGCAATTAATAACCAGATAAAAGTAGCTAAAAGCTTGCAGGAGTGCTGTGAACCTCGGAAAGCACCTGTTGTCCTTACTACCCTCTGTCCTCTCCCCCTGCAAAAGTCCTGCTTTGTCTGTACAGGGGGACAATGGGCAAGAGCACTGCAGTGTTGGTCCTCTTAGTCCTCGCCATGGAGGAGTCAGCAGGTTTTCAGATGCGGGAGTAATGCATCCTCATGATGTCTTCTGACTCCGGGCTGGAAAGGAACCATCTGTTTGTTATACCACACACTGAGCCTGTGCTGTTGGCAATCTTCTGGGCTCTGATGAAGCCAGCTAAGCTTTGCTCTGGGGACTGCATACAGTGTGGCATGAACCTAATTCTTATATTGGAAACTGGTGAAAACAGGTCCAGAGAAGATATACAAAACAAATATGTATTAAAAACAGGCCTACTGCTGCATAGAAACTAAGAGAGTAGCTTGAGGAGCAGCACAGGGAGAAAAAAATGATATTATGTGATATTCACAGTGCATGGAGGCTCTAGGGAGGAAGCATGTTGAGAGGATGCTAAGTGAGAACATGTACTGTGCAGAAGAATTTGGGGGGAGGAAGGGAGATGCAGTTCTAGAACATGGTGGGCGGAAAAGCTGATCCCAGCAGAGCAAGGATAGGCAAATTCATCTCAAGAGATGGTCACAGCAGCAGTGAAAAACCTTAATTTCACAAGATGCTGCTTGTTTTTGTGTGCGTGTGCATATGCAAATAACAACATTGCAATTTCAGTCAAGAAAACCACATCCTATCTTCAGATGAGAGAAATTGCAGGAATGGGGGTGGAAGTGTCATCTGCACTGAGTGTTGAGACTTCAGATTCAGTGACAGGTGATTCCTTACACCCTACAAGTAATACAAGCACTTAGCCTGTTTGCATTAGGCTCTGGGGTTTTTTTTCCCTGATGGATTACTCTAGTCAATCATGGCATATACTGCGACACTAATAGCTAACCACTGAGGTGCTCTGCGGTAGAGAAACATGGGCCTGTGGTATTTCAGTTAACTAAAACTGGCATTACATGAATGCCAAAATGAAAATGCTGAAAATAGACCCACTTTACTGACAAATTGTCATTTAATAGAATCACTCTTCAAGAAGGTGCTAGTGCTAAAAGCTTTGAGGGTAAAATTGTAGGAAGAAGAGATCACAAAACAAGATGTTGACCTCAATATAGAGCAAGCCTATCAGGTAGGTACAGGGAGACCTGGGGTCTTTTGTTCATGCTCCAAGTTGTTAGATGCAAAAGACTTCTGGTTGAGATGTCACACACGCTCATTAACCCAGTGCTATGCACAAGCAAATACATTCTGACTCAGATAAGCTTCAAAAGCCATCCCAGCAGGGCATATTAGGAGAATAGCTCGGATTGTGCCTGAGTTAAGTTAGGAAAGCAAGCCTTTATACATGCACGCATACACACACACACACATATATATGTATGTAAAATGCAACTCAAATATATATACTATATATACATAAAGTGCAGTTTATTATTTCCAAATACATTATAAAAATAGAAAAGTAAATATTTGAATATGTTTTCTGATATTTCATTGCCAATGAGTAGTGGCAGTGGATTGAGCTTTTGAAGACAGCAGGACTCTGGTGATCCAGGAAGCCAGGTTGTCTGCATGTCACCCTCCCTACCAGCTTGTCTGGGGACACAGCTTCACTAGCAGTGGTGTATGGCTGCAGCACGAGAGATGATTTGCACCTGGACAAATCCAAATGATCATGGAGGAGCTGGGTCTGCCTGCACCTGCCCGTATAGACATGCCAATAGATGGCAGACACATGCTATCGGGAAAGGACCAATGCCAATATTCACATATGGCACTCTACATAAGTGCCCCAAAACAGGCACTGGAGGAAGGATCAGTTTAAATCTTATGGTAGGAATGCTTTGATTTGTGCTTTGCTGCAAAGCAAAGTGCACAGAGCAAAGTTTAGAGATGGCAGAGCACTGGAGAGCCCCAGACTTAGGAATGAAAAAAACAGAGGCAGAGCATGGGATGCATGAGTTGCAGGGGGGTGAGATGGGCTCTCATGACAGCTGTAGAGGGGAAATAGTAAGTGGCATGATCCTGTCTGACGTAGAGGGTGACAGAGAAGTCCAGACTGCAACGGGGCTTCGAACAGATTAGTGACCAGTGTTTGTGAATCTGACTAGACAAGAGTTCAGCTAAGATGACAAAGAGATGTACCAACTGCAATATGTTTAGGGAAACTGACTGAAAAATCAAGGGTCTTCCAAGAAACCCTCAGATGTTGGTGTATGCAATGCATGTAGGTATATGTATTTCTCAATTCCACTAAGGAGTTCAGACCTTGAAATTTTTATGGTCCACTGTTGTTAAAAAGGTTTCTTTTTGAATACTGGTAGTCTTCAAGTAACAGCACTGAAGATGGTGTTCCTAATTAGGGTGATCACACAGATGTAATGATTTAATTTCAAATTTTGATTGATATTACAACTGAGCTAACATTTTAATAAATAGCAAAGCAGGTCTGGAGAGCACGTTTATGTGCAGACTGCTATTAAATACCTGCCTGTGTGCTGGATTCAAGGAACATCTTGTCTGGCTTTAATACGGACATACAAAAAGACGACTGTTTCTAAAGATCTTAAGAAACGTTGAAGGTCAGATGAAAAGTTGAGTAAACAGACACTCTTTTAAAATTATCTTCTGATCTTGTTCAAATATTGTGCTTTTTTCTTCAGAACCTTTACTTAATCTTTTAAATTAACCTCATAATAATAAAGATGATAGAGTACAGAAATGCTAAAATGTAAGGTGAAAGGCATCAGCTTTTTAATTAACCACCTGTATGCTTATTTTGCTAAAGATTACAGACTGTCTCGTGAACACAGATACATGAGGAAATCAAGAGATTGCGTACTTGTGCTGTGAATTAGCAGAAAATGTGAGATCTGTTTTGAGCTCTGCTATTGTGCTACCGCTCGATCTTGGGCAAGTCATTTCACCTTTCTCTGCTACTGTTGGGTGTTGGGTTTTTTCCTATTCTTCTGCATCATCTGGCTATGCTGAATATTCTTCTGAACAGTTTTTCCTGATGTGAATGGCTGGTGCTGAGCAGTGTGAAGACCTGGTCATGGCTACTGTGCTAAAAATAGTGCCTAAGTCTCTAAAGTCCGAGCAACTCTGAAGGCAGCTTCAGGCCAGTATTGGACTCAGCGCAGAGGGATGCTCGCTTGGAATGGCACTGCCCGGGGGGCTCAATATTCCTGGCTCAAGTCTCCATCGCAGGGACAGGGGCGATGCACATGAGTGTGTAATTGTCAAACAGGGAATTTCATCCTTGCCAGTGGCAAGGGAACACAAGGCAAAATGAAGAGCTCAAACAATTGATTTCAGTGCAAATGTCTTGATTAAAATACTTCTGCGAAATAAAAGGCTTGTGGTCTCTAATGATTACATGGCACAAATGCACCTCAACTTGGGAGCGATCGCCTGCACTGCCGAAGAGGGTCAATGTACTGAGAGCAGCCTGCCCTGAGAAAGCATCCCGGGATACCTTCAGGAGAGCTGTGCTCCTCGCCCCAGCCGCAGCAGAGACGCAGTAAGACATCTACAGGCTTGCACACCCAGTCAGGGTAGAGCCGTCTAATGAATTACCACCCACTGGCTGACCCCAGAGTTATCAGCACACTCAACGCCCGTGGCAAATGGGAGGCAGTTTGACCTAGTTCAGCAATCAAAGATGGATAAACTTAGATCAGATTGCTGTAGCTGTGGGTTAATAGCTTGCACATAAATGACTTCTGTGACTGAGCCCACGTGCAGTGATTTGCTAAGGTACCGAAACTTTAGTGTGCCTGTATGCCAAATACTGCTTGTATCTGCAAATTTGGGTCAAGATTTATGGAACCAGGTGCCACAACTTTGTATTTGCAGCAGTTAAATAATCTACCCTTTTTCTAAGGAATGCTAAGGATCCAGCAGTGACCCACAGTTTTACCTCCACAACCAAATGACTAGGTGAAGCTGCAGTAGGAATGCACGCATACACACTGTTTTTCAAATCAGGCCAATGTTCTTTATAAATCCACTGGATTGAACTGTGCCTGTATAATCTCATATTTTCCTACAGCTGAGGTGCTCAGAGATAGCACTAGTTTTAACATAGCCTTCCTTTTCGAATATATCACTCTAACACAAATACATGCCAGAGGAAATTGAATCTTGGAAGTCATAAAGTTGTGGGGCTTAAAAGTCAGTAAAGTGCACTGAAGATCCTGTTTAAAAGAAAAATTGTTTTTCAGTCTGGATTCCTGCCTTTCACTGCACTTCAGAATTTTTTAACGTAGTTCACACAGGTCAATCTCTATCGAGCACTAAAGTTATTTTATGAGTGAAAAAAACCCCAAGGTGAATGGATCACCAGGACTGCAGTGTCTGCACTTGTATTAGCAGCGATTTTTTGGGTTTTGGGAAATGCTTGAAATTTTTCCTCCTAGTTTGGTGACCCATACTTGCAGAGCTGAGCCATGTGGTTCCTTACTGCCATTGGTAATAAAGGTTGGATTATTCTCCTGGCTTCTGAGGGAACCCTTATTACTACTGGGCAGCTGTCACTGAGAAACAGTTTACATTCAATTTGATAGATTATGCAATTGTCCTGGTTCTGACATAACTGCAGCATCATCTCAGCAACTCTCAACACACAGCTGCAGGGAACGTGGACTGAGGAGGCAAAGGAAGAGAAATCACTTCTTCAAGGGGATAAACGAAATCTGGTTCAAACCTCATGGAATCAGATTGTATTTTGTTTTAAGGCATTGCTGGCCTTATAGCTTCTCTTCCCGTTTCTTCATTGCTGGCATTTATTGGTGATGCCCAAAGCTAGAATCTCTGAGTGAGATGCTGAACAGATACACAGAGGGAAAGCTTTATAGGTGAAACAGAGCTGCGCATGTATTAGTAACCCCGCAGCAAAGCCTAGGATTCTCAGCTATAAGTGGATGTCCTAATTAATGACAAGGTTTGACTCCCCTATTAATTTGTTTTCTTTATTTAGATCCTTAGCATTATTACCATGAAAAAGGCTCATTGGCTGTGGTCAAAGAGCAAGAGGCTGGGAGGTGAGTTCTGCTTTCCTAACATGTCTCTGACATTTTTCCCTGCTACGTAAGCAACAACTAGTTCTTTCCACAGCTGCTGGCAGTGGTTGCACTGCCTTTGAATCTCCCACCATTGCTCCTGGCCCCTCCCAAGCCTCCTCATCCCCTACAGGCTGTTATGAAGCCAGACTAGCTGCTGAGGACCTTAGGAAGCCCAGACATCATCCCCAAAGGACACCAAAACTGGTATCTGCAACTGGGCACATCCTCCTTAGGCCAGCAAGAACATAGAGAAGAGGGAAGAGATACACACCCCAAAGAATACAAGTGAAAGAAGCAAGTGATCTGCAGTGGGAAGGTGAAAGATGAAAAATAAAAATATTAATCTGTCTAAACTGTGGATCTAAGAGTGTGGTCTTTTGTCTCTTGACACTTCTAGCTAAAAAAGACAGGATGGTCACACTCAGGTTTTATCGTAGCAACAGTTTATTTTCCAGGAGGGTGTTGTGGCTTAAGACAGTCAGTAATGCACTCCACAGGGCAAAGTAGGATGGAAATGCAGAAATCCACAGGGTGTTTCATAGTCTCTGATACAAAGGTGTCATAAATTGCCCAGCAACAGGGACAGCTGAATAGCCAGAGCTATCGCATGCACCGAAGCATGGATCTAGGTTCAATCGTAGTGGTAATTTCTTCACTAACAGCTGGGTTTTTTTCTTCAGGGCTTCCACCTTCTTCAATTAGGCACTTAATGAGAAAGACAAACTGTTGGGAGATAGTGGGCAAGGCCTGGAATGCGACTGCTGTGGGACTGAGAGGGCTAGAGAGCTGGTCATACCCTGGTCTTGCAGAGAGCCGGGGAGTTGGAGAGAGTTGCCAGCATCCGGCAGCTTTCTCTGAGCAGCTGAGGAGGCTTGGGAGGGGCCAGGAGCAACTGCAGCCAACCCCCGCACTTGTCAACGTGCACTTGACTGGAAAGGTGATGGTTTCCTCTGGGTGCGAAATGGAGGCAGCCCCCTGCTGAAACAAAATGATATCCACCTGCTGCAACTGCATAGCTGTGGCTGAAACACTGGTGGAAATGATATAACCTCCCTCTGTGGACACTTACACCCAGAGAGACCTCCCAACAACTGAACGAGCTGCTCATTGCTAAAGTTGTGTGGAAGTCCAGAACCTGGAAATCCCCTTAGTGTCCGAAGGCAGAGGTGGATGTCGTGGGTGTAACTGTCCAACTGGAGGATCTCTTCAAGCACGCAGCAATGTTACAAGAGGAGCTTAACAGGGAGTGCAGTATCTGGGAATCTGAGTGAGATATCGATGCGTGGTATCGTGCACATTGACAAGCTGAGTGACAGCGCTGCCTTCAGACTTTGCAAAGGGAAGGCAAGGTTGCTTCCAACCCTCAGCTGACAGGCTCAACTAACTCACAAAACAAAGGAGACTGGACTTTCATCTCTGCTTGGGGCAGGAGGAGAAATCTTCCCTTTCCCCCTGAAGTGCCCCTACAAAACAGGTGTTATACTCTGCGCTAGGGAATGAAGAGAGTATGAGTAGCAGGCAAGACTGAGGAAAAGCCAACTGTGCAAAGTTGGTCAAACCACCCATCTGCATTGGAACAAGCGCAACAAGAAAAGTACACAGGGTGTTAGTAGTCGGAGACTCCTTGCTGAGAGGCCCATTTGTCATCCAGACAATGTCTATAGAGAAGTTTGCTGCTTGTTGGGAACTAGCATCCGTGATGTCATGGAGAGGCTGCTGAGCCTGGTAAAGCCTGAGGACTATCACCCATTCCTACTCCTCCACGTAAGGTTGAATGACGCTGCAACGAGGCAATTCAGAAATATCAAAAGAGACCTTATGTCCCTTGGAACAATGTTAAAGGGATTGTGAGTACAGGTGGTGTTCTATTCTATCCTTCCACTTGGAGAAGGGAGGTTGAGAAAAAGGATGAATTGAACACGTGAATAGCTCGTGCCATGCTCAAGGTCTCAGCTTCTACGATCCTGGGCATACCTTTGAGAAAGCAGGCTTGTTGACAGCTGACAGGGCAAGATCGTCCTGGGCAACAAGCTGGCTGGACTTATAAGCAGAGCTTTAAACTAGATTCAGTGGGGAAAGGGGATGGAGTTCAAAGCACTAAAGAAAGCCAGGGACTGCTGAGGCATTAGGAAGTGCCAGGGGAACACCTGTGAATTGTCTCAAGGGAATTGGGGTGAACTCCTCTGAAAAGGTGATGTGGCCTATAGGCCAGTTGAAGCGCCTCTATACTAATGCACATAGTATGAGAGACAAACAGGAGGAGCTGGTAGCCACTGCCCAGACAGAAAACTACAACCTGATTGCTATCACAGAAACTTGGTGGGATGAATCACATGATTGGAGTGCTGTGACTGATGGCTATAAACTATTTAGAAGGGACAGGCAAGAAAGGAGAGATGAGGTGGTTGCCCTCTATGGCAAAAACAAGATTGATTGCACAGAGCTATCTTTGAAAAATAGCAATGTGCAGGTCGAGAGCTTATAGGTGAAAACTAGAAATCAAGCCAACAAAGGAAACTTTGTGGTTGGTGTCTACTCCAGGCTACCCGATCAAGGAGAGGAAGTTGATGAAGAGTTCTTTCTTCCACTGCAAGAAACATCATGCTGACAGGCATGATTCTGATAGGGGACTTCAACCACCCAGACATCTGCTGGAAAAGTGACACTGCAAGCAGTCCAAGAAACTACTGGAGTGCATTGAGGACAACTTCCTAGTACAGGTGATGGAGAGCCCGACTAGAGGAGAGGCACTGCTGGGCCTGTGGCTCACTAATGTGGAAGACCTCTTGGAGAGGTCGAGATTGGAGGTAGCCTGGGCTGCAGCAATCATGCCCTGGTAGAATTCTCAATCTTGAGGGGTACAGGATGGGTAAAACGTAGAGTCAGGACCCTAAACCACTATATTGGGTGGCCGTGGCAAGGTGTGGGCACCGGGGGGCTGCAGAGGGGCCTCTGTGAGAAGAAATCAGGGGCAGTTCTATGATGGTCACAGCTGGTCCCAGACATCCCTGCAACAGTTCCACTGCAGGACACAGTTGAGCCTATCAGCCAAGCTGGCGGCACCTCTGTAGAAATGTATTTAGGAAAGGGAAAACACTGCACAGTAGTGAGAAGTGATGAAAAAACCATGAGAAACAGCCCTGCAGGCACCAATGCCAGACAAGAAGGGGGCCGGGGTGCTCCGGGGGATGGAGCAGATATTCCCATGCAGCCCATGGAGAGGACCATGGTGAAGCAGCTATTTACCTGCAGTCCATGGGAGAGAACCACAGTGGAGCTAATTTTCTAAATGAAAAAAATTGCCATTTTGAAACAAATTTTAAAGTTTTGCTTAGAAAATACCCTGGGGGAAGTTTTATCTTATATAAAACTAATTGCTTATCTTGACCTTTATTCATGATGAAATTTCACACAGAATCACAGAATGGTAGGGATTGGAAGGGACCTGCCAAAGCAGGTTCTCCTAGAGCAGGTTGGACAGGAACGCATCCAGGTGGGTTTTGAGTATCTCCAGAGGAGACTCCACCTCTCTGGGCAGCCTGTTCCAGTGCTCTGTCACCCTCAAAGTAAAGACGTTTTTCCTCATGTTGAGATGGAATTTCCTGTGTTCTTTCCCCTACAACCTAATTATCTGTCTTGTTGACCATTCTTTATAAAAATTGCCATATTCTAACACCAATATTTCAAAAACTATAGCAATTTGGCAGTTTGAACTCTGAACTGAAATGGAAACTTCATGGAGAAAGTGAACTAAGCCATTGGGAGATAAGGGCAATTTTGTTGTTTCTGTCTAACATCTCTCTCTAGGCGATGATGAATCATTAAGGCCTTCACCTCTTGAAAAATACCAGAGAGGTTGTGAGAAATAGTGAATATAAAAGAAATCACAGATCCGTAAAGAGCAAGAGAAAAACACGCTGTCAAATCTAAGTCTCTGACCCCTGGTGCTAGCAAAGGAGACTGGGCCTCAAACTGAACCTGCATGACTGTAAGGCAATGTTATGAAAACTTCAGCAGCTGAATTCGTACTGTATTGATCTCTGATTTTTTGGTACTTGCTTTGGACTGGGTTTGGACATGAAGATTGATTAGCTTTCTTCTGATGTTGATCTTCTCAGGAAACCTGAGTCTGCAGTACATGCTGTTTTGGGTCCAAATGGTGCTCCAGAAGATAACTGAGTTCAACTTTTTACTCAGTTGACAAAGCCACATTTCAAGAAAACTTTCGCTTCTTGATACTATGGTCTTGGATTTATCATCCTGTTTTTCATAGATTAGGATCTTAGTCTAACAGTTCAAGGCAGAGTCTTAAAAAATCCCATGCCAGGATCACTTCCTATTGAGTTGACTACATTGATTCCACTTTAGTCCAGCATGAGTGAGTGCTCCGTGTATTTTGTCATGAGGGGAGATGACTCCTTTATTCAGTTGGAGTGCCTGTCTTCTTCATATGTGGATGCAATACTCATCACGCCGATCCACTAAAAAATGAGGTCCTCCATGTGGGAAAACCACATTTTGGGAGATGAACAGCCAGTTAAGCAGCTTGTGTGTTGGCCTTAAGTGTTGCCAACAAAGAACAACAATCAGCACTAAGAAATAAAAGATATTTTTCTTCTTAAAAAAGCTGACTGCACAAGAGAAATTTTTTGCAAATACCAAAACCAGGTTTTGTTTGCGTACATAATATTTTGTACAATACATTTCAACCTTCATACACAGCCGTGTGATAGGGCAGCTCTGTCCTTATTTGTCGCACACTATATAATATCTTGTCCCACAGAAATCTGCCTATGAACCTTCTATCTGATTTGTAGCAACCCCAGATTGCTCCATTTCCTGAACTGAAGCACGTACATGTATACCATAAAGCTCTAATGCTACTGAGGTGTACTTACAACAAAGGTAAAGACCCAGATGAAGACTGAGATGAATATGAGAAAGACTCCATGAGCAAATTTTGAATAAATAGTCTTTTTATGTACACACTGGATCTCCTTGCTGCTCAGACTGCTCTATATCAAGAGCAGCTCCACTGACAACAGTGCAACAACTACTGCAAGAAGAGCTTAACTGGGAGAAAAATAATCTGTTTATGAGTTTCTATTCCTGGCAGTTTTTACTGTGAAATGTGATTGAAACAAGGAAAAACCACTGCTTTCTACCTTCTGTTCTTCCTGAAAACGGCGTAGCACGACATGTAACAGGAGTAAGATAAAATGACTCAGTCAAAACAACTAATGTCCATTTGAAAAGGGAATAGCATTTGCTGTGTTTTATAATACCCCACTAAGACAAAGAAAAAGATAGCAGACTGCAGAAATATACCCTGTATTATATAAAAGAACCAAGAGATTAAAGGCTGACTGTGATCTCATTTGCCCAAGATTTAAATTGATGACTCTCATAGATATCAGCGGCCTTAAACTGCATTTACAATGGCAGAGAGGAATATTCTGTCATAAAATCTGAGGTCTGACATCGTGTTAACGAGAAAAAATAAAAGCCCTTCAATATTCTGCAAGATGATAGTCTTTCCATTTGATGTTGACAAGTTATTCAATTACTTGGTCCCTCAATTTTCCCAGTAGTAAACTGGAGATAAGACTTTTGTGAGTGTCACTGTGCCACCCAGAAACTCAATACTTGTGAAATGATTTGAGTGTCCAAATGATAGGCACTAAAAATAGATTTTTTTTATTGACATTCTCTGCAAGCAACATCAAGATACCAAAGTTTTCCCTCCATGTGCTAGTTAAGTAGAAATATTTAAAAATCTTTTCCCACTTAAGACAAGCACATTTATTGCTCCCTGAAGGGCCCCACTATCTCCAGTGAACAGCTGAAATTACATGGAGTTGCTCACTGGCATTTCCAGTCTAACTAGTGAAAATCAATGGTTGAATTTAGCTACAACATGGTCAGGAAAGAGACATTCTGGTCCAATTTCAAGGTCAGTGTACATCAAGCTTAATTAAAATGGTGTGGTGTGTTACCCATTGTTATTGAACTGTCTAAAATATTCAAGAGGACTCTGAGGACTCCAGCATGCACTGGAGCTATAGAAAAACCAGAAAGAAACTTCTTTATTTATACTTTCAAATATATGAGGAAAGACTAAGAGGACCTAAAGAGCTCTTATTACTGCTTCCATTTCTATTATTTATAAGTTATTAGAAGGAATTTACCCAGGGAGTTTCTTGAGTAGGTTAAACTTGCTAAAACCAGCACTGTCATTGAAGGAAAGGTCCACTTTTTGCCAGCACTTGGCCTGCTGTGCCCTCCAACGCATCGCCTCCTGCAAGTGTGAGACTGTGCTGAACCGTACAGGGAACCTGGCCTAAGCTAAAACAAAATGAGAACATAATTCCTACATTTTGACTTCATGTTGAGTGTATAATTGCTTGAATTTTCTTCAAAATATCAAATTAATTTTCATCTCTTGCACATTTTTAAGCCATGTAAAATAATTGAATTTTGTAAAATCTACTTCTTTTCATTGATAGAAGAGAGACCAGCACCTGCAGCCACTGTGTATTTAATTACAGGAGAACTAAGATATTTTTTTTTAGATATTCTATAAAATGACCTCCTGAAGCACATAAAAAAGAAAGTACCAGGAAGGTATAAATTAAGGTGAAAGACACAGTGGGAGTCAATTCTCTTCTCCCGCCTCCCTAGTTACACCCACTGAATGCAATACTAATATGAGTCTCACTACTTTCCCCTTGCTCCCACTGCCTTCAGTGAGATCTGAGTTTGGCCTATTATCTGACTCACTTGTATTGGATGTGATATGACATCATTTAAGTAATTGTTTGGCCCAATGGGACTCACTTTTTCCACCCACTGGCTTTGTACGCAAGGGCAGAATTAAATGCACTGCATTGACTTTCCCCTGTATCAGCATGTCAAAAAACATTCAGAGGGCAACATTATTCCTTCTCTTAATTAATAAGAATATGAGCAACTCTTCCTTTGTGAAATAGTCATCGAAAATTTGCTTATAAATATTCATAAGTGTTAATAAATAATTTTTATCCTTACGTACAACAGTGACACTTAAGGAAATGAGAATACACAGACACGCACACACACAGAGCTACGTTGTATTACAAACCACTCTATTATGACATGCTCCAAATAAGGTTTATTTCAGAAGTCTTGAACACAGATCATGCCAGTAAGATGTCTCCTTGAGACACATCAAATGGTTGGTTGTGGCATAATAGCACTACCATGTTTTAATAATTGAACTACTCCCAGCGTAAGCCCTTGAACTATGTTTATTTCCTCAGTGTTTATGCAATGATGTATCACACATTCTTAACACCAGACAAAATGCTTGTAATGACATTCCTAATGCTGGAAATCAGAGCATTTATGCCTGTTGTAGATTCAAAATTGTCTCCATTTTGCACAGCATCTTAGTACTATTACAGACTTTCACTGGAGAAAAGAAGTTTTTATTTTAAATGGTAGCTGCATGAGAGGCTAGCTGAAATTATGAATAGTTTGGATTATTTTCTTTACTCTCTTACCTAAAATAGAACTGACTAGATGATGACAGTTCATTCTGAGGCGCTCTCACAGCTGATTTCTGGGCTGGCTGTTCACCAAGCCCAGCCTCAGTTTGCCACCCTGCGTTCGGGGAATTCGCTTGGGTCCTCGGTTTGGCCAGCAGCTCCCCTGCCTCTCCTGGGCCGGACTCAGACATTCTCCTCTTTCTACCTTTGTAAGTCTTCAAACAGTTCCTAACGTGACCCTGGGGTGGATTATTCCTTTGACAACATAACTCTATGTTTCACAAAGCTGGATGGTTCGTCAGCCACAAGTTCCTGGTGGCCAGCGCGGGAGGTGGGAAGTCCTCTTCTCCCAGTGCTCTTTCTGCTTGTGCTACTCAGTCAGGGAATTAAAGCAAGGACGAGGTTTTGCCCCAGCTTCTCTGTCTTGAAAATGGATATATATAGCCTTTTGTATCTCATTGGATGAGTCATCTGAGATTTCAAAGGATACACAAAGGTGTCAGATACCCACGTGCTGCTGATGCTTACAGGATGCTGAGTGCTGTGAATCAGTCCTGGTCCTTACAAACATCCTTCAGATGAAGGCTGTTACAGGTGCCCTTGCTTTTTCCTCTTTCCATTTCCAGCACTTTCCCTAAAGTGCTTTTGAACTGCAGAAGCCAGAGAAATTGAGGTATTAAAATGACTACATTTGAAAAAGAGCGGAGAAATGTGGTCCCAGGCCTGGCCTAAGTGAGAGGTTGTTGTCCTGCTCTTCATCTCATGAGGACAAGTCTGGGATTGTGTGTAACCCTTCTGTTTACAGAATGGCCTTCTCTCCAGTGCTGTGGAGAAGGTACAGGACAAAGAACCTGCAGCCCCCAGTTAATGAGAGTTTTTTTCTGCTAGCTCACAGGCACTTGTGGGGCTTGGTGGGGATGCAAGGCCTGAATTCTGAGGGGAAGCGGGTCTACAGTTGTTCAGTGAAGCACTAACTCAGTGTGACGAACAAGGCAGAAAGGGGAAGGCACGCTGAAGTGAAGCTAGGATCACTCACTAGAGGTTTTGAAAGGGAATGTATTCACAGGAGAGTAATTAATCTTATTTGGTTAGGCTTTTCACAGAAAGCTCATAGGAGGTCTGTGAGCAGAGGGAACAGGAAGGAGCAGTTCAGAGGGACTTTGTGCATTGGCTGGGTTTATATTCACCGTCCAGCTTTACTAGGGAGCAAGAAGAAATGTCTGGATGTTAACCTGATATTCTATGAGCTACTGTTAAGAGGCACACCAAAGGCTGTCAGGCATCTACATGAGCAGTGCTGATGGCATCCATGTGTAAGCAAGCAATCACCAACGTAAAAGCTTTGCTGTGGGGCTTTATTATCTCGGCAGATTAATTTTTATTGTCTGACAAATGAATCATCAGATAAATCTGTGGTGACTGCCTACCTTAGCAGGCAGTTATTTCTCACACCTTTGGCTTGCTGACATCCACTGTAGGGTCATTTCTGAGCTGCAGAGATACGCCACCTTTGCTGTCACCATTGCTGCAGGTACTGCCCACCAGATCCACAGTTGCAAATCAATATGGCAAAGGATTTCCCGCTACAGGAAGTCTGAAATTACCACCTGCAGGGTCTTTCTCCAAAGATCAGCCACAAAAGACAAGGACTCACCATCAAATGAATTGCTGCAGAGGGGAGCCATGTATGTAGCTATAACTGAGATCTTCACTGTGATCTATAAGTTCTAATCTAGGCCCAGTGCACAACAGGGTGGTGAAGATGCTCAAACTGATTGATCTGCAGGCTAAGCATGGCCAAAATTTATCACAGATATGAAATGACATCTAATTCACAGAGTGGTATAATGAAGACTGGAATTCATCACAGTGTATTGTGGGATAGGGCCATCTTCTATGCTGGCTTTTCCTTCTGCTTACTTAGCATTTCTCCCCAGTCCTCATGTCCTCATGCACAGCCTGTGAGACAGCAGACATAAAGCAGCTTGTTTGCTGCAGTACTGCATCATTTCTTTGAATTCAGCTGAGAATTTCCTCACCAAAGGAGATGAATGGAGGGCTGGGAACATGTCCTTATAGATGTTTTCTGCACAATCACGTGCATGCCCCAACTCCTCTCGAGCATTGTTGGTTGCCGTTGTGAACAGTTGAGAGCAACAGATGTATGAGCTGTAGGGAAGGAAAGAGCCAAGGATAAAGATTAGCTTCTGTTGACAGAAGGAAATTATCACATTACAAGTGGAAGAAGAAAAGGAGAGAAAAAGAGGCAATAAAAATTGCAGCCTGACTTCTCTCTTGTTCAGTGTCGTTACCTTTGCTGGGGCGCTGGTTTTGAGCTCTTGGGTGGGACAGTATCTCTCTCAGTTAACTCCCACACCAAACTGCACCAGCATAAAATAAAAAAACCTGAAAGATCTTTGAAGTGGTTTACCACAGTCCTTGAATAAATTGCTCTGAAAACTTCAGACTCTGCCCCTGTATGTTTTCTTTCCTCAGGTTCATGGATAGAGGTTGCAGAGGACTTCATGTGTCTGCACAGAGTCTTCACTGTCCAGATCTGGAGACAGAAGATGTTGAAGACAGGAGGATGTTTCTGGTGCTAATCACAAGATCTAGACATGCCATCACTGCTTCTTCAGCCACCACCAAAAAAACAGGTGGTCTGTTTTTTAACCAGCTGCACAGGCACAGCCTGAAGGAGGGTTAGTTGCAAGGGAAGGACCAGTAGGCAGCTAGAGACCTGTGGTTCAAAGCTGCGGAGGGCTCTGTACCAAGATTTGTGCCAAGGTGCCAGATAGTTGACCTGGAAGCACCAATCCATGTGGTGGGAAGAGGTGACTTTTCCCAGATTGCCATGGAGATGTATATAGTAAGTCCTACATCGTAATTCCTGTTCTGAAGGCCAGCAGCACTATGTAAATGTTCATGAGCTAAAAGAAATAAGGCAGATATCATCAAACAGTGAAACCTCACTTTAAAGAGAGCTGTTGAGTCAATAAATCCATTCCCCTCACCCCCCTGCTTTCCATGTACTTAGCCAACACCAGCTGTGGCCCAATTAAACTCAACTGCTTACAGAAATGGATCTGTTACAAACAAGTACACAATGGATTATGATTGTAATCACTTAAGAGGTCACAGCAGCTCAGTGCCTGTGTTTCCTGATTTCTGTGTGAGACATAGGACCGAAGTCCTGACCCACTTTGAGTAGCTACAGATCCCCCAGTCCCTTGCTGTTTGTTAGGATGGTAAAATACAACTCGCTTGGGGTGTCAGCGACAACCTGGCACTCTTCCTCCACGTATCGCCTCTCTTAAATTAGTGCAAAAGATAGATCTGCCATCAGATTAGGAAGGAGTTCATGAGAGAAGCAGACAATGAGATTCCTACTTGCAATATCAATGTGGTCATAAATCCAGGCTACGAACACAAATGAACTAAGCCATGAAACGGTGGAAACACCCTGGTGCTGGTGCAGATGGGAAAAGAACCTGCAAACCCAAAGATCTTACAAGGGAAAATGCTCGTGATGATTTTCCTTGCGCAGCTTAAATCAGTGTCTCCCACGGCGAGGTCAGAAGGGTGCTTCCATCGTTCTGCTGTGACCAGCACCCCGCAGTGAGCACGCTGCCTCCTCCATGGGGACACCACTTGCTCTCCAAAACGGCTCAGGAACTTCAGGCTTTATGCTTGGGGGAAATAATTCTCCTGGTATGCAAGGCATTTTACAATGGCATTTAATATTTTGCTGTTTGAGACATGTAATCGTTTTCTATCATGACTCTATCAATCCTGCCAGCAAGGAAAGACGATTACAGATACTGGGTGCAGCCCTTTTTCTTCTTTTGAGTTCTTTTCTGAAGATCTTTCTTTATTGGGCCCCCCTGAAGGCATTAGCCTATAATCTATAATGCCATCTGCTTTGCTGGGCTATAAGCCAGGTCACTTTATTAAATCAGCATGGAGCAATTTACAGCATTGTTTTTCCTGAGTGACAGAACTGTATCAGGGAAGCAGAGACAGAGATGCTTTTGTGCTAGAGCAGAATAGCACATGCATTTCAGTTCTCATGTATTTCAGCAACAAAAGGGGGGGAAATGGGGTTTTCCTTTTCTTGGAGTATTTTTCCTTCCTGTTTGATTTCTGAATGATACTGTGATCTTCAAAATTGCTGCTGAATGAGAAACGCTGTGGCAGGGCTAGATTTTGGATGTGAAAAGACCACTGGCATTTTTAGGACATAGGGCTGAGGTGAGGATGAGGATGCGAGAAGCTACAGCACAAAAGAGCAGGAGACATTCATGAAGTGTAAGAACCAGATAAAATCTTTCTTTTATTAGAAACTTATTCCAAGCAGAAATCTGCCTCTCCTCTACGCCTGGTCCTTTTAGCTACACTTGTGGCTGCTGCTACTTTGTCTGGAAAACAAAATCTGAAGTGACTGCTAGAAAGCCACTATTTGTATAAGACAGTAATACTTGAACCTGTCTTGCTCAGCTGTCTGAAAGGCTGTAAGAAAATAGCTACATGATGTAGCAATCCCAGTTCTTGCTTTACATACATATAAAAGAAAAAAATGAATGTTATCTTTTAGTTGGAACAGCAGCTAACACCTTCACTATAAAAAAACCACTTGAAAGAGTAGAAAATTGCTTCCGGAGTCTTGTAAAGGTTTAATTAAATCGTTTGTTGTTTTTCACCCTCTGGGCTATATTTTGCTCATTTTCACATTGGACAAGGGTGGGGTTTTTTAATTTTTTTTATTAAATTAATCTCAATCAATATTTACTAGGGCTCTGGGTGTAGAGAGGCTAGAATATATAATTTTAGTTGTTAGCAGTGTGAAGATTGAGCATTACACGGAAAGTGAGTAATGTTAAAAGAAGTCATACATGATAAAAGATAATCCTTCAAATGAAACCACCACCACCACCACCACCACCACCACCACCACTACTACTACTACTACTACTAGAATATAGAATGCCCGCAGGCTGTCACAGTTATTGTATCTCAGAACAGAATTGGAAAGGTACATAAATTAATTTTGCCAAACATTATTTAATATTATTCTGTATTATTGAGTATAATATACACTAAACTATCTGGAATCCATTTAAGGAGAGTCCAGGTAAAGCCTCTCTGAATCTCTAGGACTTAAAATGAGCAATTAGATGAAAAAATTCCAATCAATAACAATCAGGACAGTGTTTATAACCAATGAACCCATTGTAAGCAGTCTAGTGATTGCAAAGTATCTTTAAACACACTTTTTAAGAAGCCACAGCGTTACAGGCAGCTTTGCAACATAAAGATAACAACAAAACACCTTTCATGCTTTTATGAGTGACGCAGGTCATGAATGCCCATTACCCAGGTTACAAATGCAATAAGAGTAGGTGGGCACTTAGCAAAATATACAGATTATTCTAGGGAATTTTAATCCTGCAAGAGTGGATTTCATCCTCTGATGGGATTAAAAAAATGGAAAACACTACTAACAAAAAAAATGGAAGTGTTGGAGAACCTCCCTTGGTATGAACTGGTGTGATTCTACTGGAATTACAGTCTAATGGAAACTGTTTTTGCAATTTTCCTAATTTACCTTGGACTATTTAGGTTCATTGGCTTGGGAAACTCAGGAAAACTGTCATCTTTTGGAAAACTCCAGTCTTATCTCTTCAAATGGACCAGAAATTATCTGAAAGTATCATTTGCCATTGGTTTTGTGTGTAGCTGCTTCTGAATAAGAAGTTACAAGGATCCTGAGTCACAGCAATTTTCTCTTTCATTCTTTTAATTTTTAAAGGAGCTTGTTGGAACGTTTTTAATTTATGATGGTGTAGGCTAGTGATGTAGCACATTCAGAGCCTTGGGACATCAGGACCTTGAGAAGTAAGGGTGGAGAGGCGTATCCAAAAGCTGGGTTTATCTTCCATGCATCTGAGACCTTGTGAAAACAATACTTCTTAATGTAACCTTATCCAAAATAATGTCAGCACTGTTAGAGTAATTATTATGTTCAAATATCCACCATAATTTTGTTAAAAGCTAACAGAACCAGCTTGGATAAATGCATCAATAGCGTTATACTGCAATCCGATCACCTACTGTCATTAAGTATGAAGGCAATTCTTCAGCTTCCACTGAATCTACAGCCTGTCTGAAAACTCTCTTACTGCATTTTTTAATATTCCTGTCTACCATCACACTGGCTGGGCAACTTAAAGGCAAATTGTTGTATTGAGGACAGCAATGAAAAATGAAAATGCCCTTGTTAACTTAAACACTGTTAAGTAAAGATAGAGTAAATCTTTTAAATTTTCAGATCTGTTGACGTTTGGGGTTTTCAGCATTTTCTGAGTAAGTGATATCCGAAGACTTAAGTCTCTGAAAATTAAATGAACAGAATAAAACAGATGAGACTACCCTGAGAATTTTGGATGCACAATCTAAGAGATTTCATTAAAGAGGGTAGAAAAGGAGAAAGGATGGAAAGAACTCTTTTTGTAGTATAATGGACTACAATATCATATAATAATTATTAATAATTTCAGAATTATTTTTCTAAGCTTATGCTTATGATGGAATCTGAGGTTTCAGGGCTACAATAAGAGAGTTGTATTTTACCTAGAGCAGAATTCATTCTCTTTCAAACCCTATTAAAGTCATATAGATGCATCCATCAGCTATTATACTGAGAGAATGTGATGACAGGATACATCTTAAGAGAAGGAAAAGCCAAAGGATGGCAAAGAGAGGTAGGATTAGTATAGATTATGATACTCATTTGTCTGCATGAGGGACATTCACTGAGTTGTAAGATTTTTAAATTAAATTGAACTTCAGATGCTCTCCATGTCTGAGTCTGTGAATAATCCTTATCTTCAGGTGGTTTTACAAAAGTAGGAGGAGCAGTTCCCCAGGACTGGTTATCTTGTGAAAGCTACCCTGCACAGTAAGCAACTCCTCTATCACTTATGGCAGTTGGCAGTGATTTCCCAAGGCTATCTTATTTCCAACTCTTGAGCATCTAATTATTTTTCCAAGTTTTTTGCTCTATAAGAATTTGAAACCTCAACACCCAGGATTAAAACAGTGATAGATCAGAGTCTTTTCAGAAAAGGAGATTTCTGCCTGTTTCCTTGAACTGGAAATTCATATTTCTAAAGTTATAATTGAGTCAGTGAAGGTTTTGGATTGAAAGGGTCAAGAGTATCAAAGTTGAAAATGAAAAGTGTTATCAATGTCCAAAAGGCTGATTAAAAATGGTCTAATAGGGTGGAGTAATTATCTGGCTAAAATACAGAGTAAAATCATTATCCTCAAAAGGAATGCTTGCCGTGGATTAAGGCCACTGACTCGTTGCATTGAGAGGCTTCTCGTAGCCTTCTCATGAAAGGCTGCAGACTTGCAAAAGGGTAGCAGTCTATGATGGAAATGTGTGAAGAAATCAAAAGGGCAAGTCTTATCCAAGAACACTGATAGGTAAGGTGTTTAGCCAAGCATGGTCAGGGATGCTTTTAACTGTTGGTTGGACAGAGGAATACAAATGGTAAAAGACATTTTCCTATATATTTTACTAACAACATTTTAAACAAACAAACAAACAAATCATACTTCTCATGTGATTTTACTGTAAGCCTGCATTTCAGTAAGAATGCCTTTTTTCCCAGAAGCTATTTTTTAATTTGCATAGCACTAACAATACTGGCAAAATGCTTTGTAGAAATCAGCACCTTGAAAACAGATTTTCAGAAATTATGTTTAAAGGGAAGGAAGATAAAAACCGCATAATTTGTCCATGAAAAAAATTTTGCATCTTTAATAACAGAAAAGCTCATTTAATTAGAAGAAAAACACTCATATATGAAACAAATCTATTCTGACGGGAGGAGAGATGCCCTTGAGAGATCAAATAGCATCTTAGACTTCCATAGCTTGAAGACCCCTGTTCTTTCCAAGGGAAATGAACCCCAGGAAGATTGCAGCTGCAAGACTTAGTCCAAAACGCTGGAATGTGCATCTGGATAGATTCCCTGGAAGGGCGGGAGGTCATAGCTACCAAGATTATCAGAGACGGCCTCTTGCACTAGTTTCTCCCTGTGGTGCTGAGGAGGGCTGATCTGTGAGGAGGACTTCATTACACCCCTCTTTGCCTGTGTGCCTATGAATTGGTGACACCTTTGTATCCAGGTAGATGCAACACTGGCCCCTGTTTTCTTCTGGCTAGCGGGAAAACAATACAAATAGGAAGCTGTGCTCAAATATAACATGGTGGGGTAATATTAGCTTATGATGCAGGCTGAATGGAAAGAGTCAACCTCCCTTTGTATTGTGGGAAAGGGGAAGAGATGCCTTCATTAGAAGCTATTCAAACATGGTAACAAAATTTAACAGTATATAGCCTCTTCCAGGGGGACAATGTTGAACCGCAGGATATTTGACATGAACAAGCCTCTGAACAAGCTGTGATGTTTTATCTGGGCAAAGCCTCATAGAAATGTTCTTCTGCATTTGTGGCCTTCAGCTCTTGTAACCTGCTGAGTTTCTTTAATGCTTTTTTGCCTGGATGGGGGTGAGTGTGTGGGCTGAAACATGCGGGTTTGGAGTAGTCTGTGGTCTGGGTTTGTGGCTGAAAACATGAAAAAGTACAGAAGAGGGCTTAGAGAGCTCTGGGACATGCACCGTGTAGTAGAAGACTAAGGGCAAAATCTACTCAGTTATCCAGACGGAGACAAAAAAGGGAGTAGTTGAGTGTACAACCTGTTTGGAAAAGATGATTCTCACAGTAAGTAACACTTTAATCTAGCAGGAGAAGAACCAATGGTTGGATGTTTAAAATAACGTTCTAAAGTAGTAAAGCATTGGAATAATGTAGCCGGGGTACAGAGAGTTCCTCTTCATGTGAGACTCTTCTTGTAAACCTATGCCTTAGATGAATCAGAAGTCATTGTGCAAAGCTGAAATTACGAGGAAAGATGTGTTACCTGTACTATGCAAAAACTCAGAATAGATGGTCATAATAGCAACTTTTAGTCTTAAAACGTGTATTCCTCTTTTTTGTTGTTAAGTGAAAAAGAGTACATGTCAAGGAAGACCTGGGAATTATATCAGTGCATTTGGTCATCTAAAAATGATTGCAAGATCTGGGGCTGCAAAGACATGGCCAGATGCTGAACTCTAGATTAGTAAAGGAAAACATGACTTTTTAAAATTTCTCTGCAGAGCTCAGTCACAGTTCATTATTAATACAGTCATTCTCTTTCTCATTCTTCTTCATGACTGCTGGGGAAGGTGCCCGAAAATAAAAGCACATTTAAAATGGCTTGTTTGAGCACAGAATGATCTCGTGACTTGTGTCAGATCACACAGGAATTTATCCCAGCTTCTCCTGGTCTCGATTTAGTGCCTGAACCAGAAGTCCAAACTTCCTCTCTTCTTCTTGGCACCATGCAGTTCTTTCTCTTTGCCGTTAAAGGAAATAGGAAGAGGAACAATTTATTTACTCAGTTTGAGCCCATCTGAGTTTAAATATCAAGCACTGAGGGCCTGGGTGGATACTTGGAACAAAAGGGAAAGGAAATCCACCTTGTGCAAAACACACAAGAAGAAAAAAGATCATTTACCTTGCAGTGGGTTCAACAAATGACTAACAGTACTGTGATTTCACAGTTCTATGGTGAACTGTGCATTAACAGTGACATTTCAAGGAATGGAACACAAACTACATGATATTTACATCCTGGGGTTTTCCTGCAGTATTACCCCCAATGGTGCGATGATTCTCAGCAGCCAAGAGAGAGAATTCATTAGTGGCAGGAGAAGTCGCTCCTGCTGTGAACGAGGTAGTTAATAGATACCCAGCCATTTGTTGGTAGCATGTAGAAGGATTTCTACGAAAGCTATGAAGCTCAATAGCTTTACATTGCCTGGGCTGCATTAGTGCAAGCAGTACCTTGCCCTCATCCTGTACATCTCCTGGGCTTGAGTTTTTAAACTTTTGTAATCTGTGAAATGCCCTGTTACCATTCATGTGGAAAGGCTACGTCATACTGAGAAGTCTGGAGCAGTAAACGTGCCTGATGCCCTCTTCCTTCTACAGACACAGACAGAAACAGAGGGGAAGGGAAGAGACAGATGCTTGCAGCTCTTTGACAGACAGTCCCTTGGAAGATGCCTTGTTCTATATATAGTACCTGCATAGTTTTCAGCTGCTCACACCTTGCAGCAGCAAAGAGGAGGAGAAGCTTTGGATTCAGTTCAACTGCAGCTCTCTGAGAAGTGAAAAAAGGAGGGAGTTTTGTTTCTGAGAATAAAGTTCCCTCAAGCACCACTGACTGGGGCGTTGTCTGGAGCAGGGACACTTTCAGGGCATCATGAGACATAGGTGGTTTCTTTACCTGGTAGTACCTTCCATGGGACTGGATCAACTGACACCAGCTCATTCAAATTACTGTCTTTAGAAGAATACTGAAAAGGTGCCAAAACATCGCTGCTCTGGCTCAGGGGCTGTACAAATCACAAAGGACATAGCTTGCCTTAAGCTTTCCCGTAACATGTAAAACATGGATTTTCTTTCTGGAGAGCTGTATCCTAATCTATTTTCTTCCCCATTTGTGGGCACATCTGCACAACCTCAGCCTTGTGCAGTCCAGACAGCTCACCCAGAGATTTGTTTGTCAGGCCTCATCATAAAGCAAGCTTCGTCTAGCTCCCTAGTTCTTCCTTTAGCAAGGCTCTTGTAGAAATGGGAAAGCAAAAAACATTATGCAAAAGCAGGGTCCGCTTCTATGTTACAGACCCTGAAAGACAGAGACACACAAGGAAGTTTGGAACTTTTACCTTCTGAACTTTTAAAATACGAAAACCTTCGGAGGTTGATCCATAAATAGTCCTTTGTCAGTTAGTCAGCTGTGAATATTTCTGCTGTTATTATACAGATCTGGCAAGCTCAAGTCAGTGGCTAAAGAAATACTAAGCACAATGACTTTTATTCCATTGTTATTCAATACACATCTTGGGAGAGGTGACTAAGAGGTGAATGAGAGATTTCAAAGTATCTTAACTCTCTAATTTTGCACACAAAAAATAACTCTGGTGCAGAACATCATTTAAGATCTGGCTGAAATTCTTATAGGGAATAATTCTCTAGTAAATTTGGTCTTTTTTCCTCCTAGGGTGAATTTACCAAAAAATAACAACAAACCAATAAATACGTTTGTTAACTGCAACTACTCTAGTCCTATGCAAACACATTTCAGTTTATGGTGCATTCTTGAGATATTTATTATGAAGAATAACACTGCTCAGTCAATATACAAGCTGTAGAGCTGTGGGAAGTTGATTGATTTTTTGTTGCCCCTCACTGAGTGACTACTTCTGATTGTTAACACAAATTTAAAAATTTCTATACAAGTAAACACATCAGTACAGGTAAGTGTTTCTTCCAAACATCTACAGAATAAGTTTAATTCATTAGTCTTATCTGTAGGATATATTGGCACAATATATTTCTGTTCTAGGTAAAGATATATAAAGTACTTCGGTATCTAAAGTATTTAAAAGGTTATTTCGCCATGTTGATTTTCATAATAGCCTATCTTTCTCTATATGAAAACCACTGCACTTAGCTCAAATGCTTCTATATGCTATACAATGCAGTCACACACACTGTTTCTCCATGTTTTTGTCAATGTTTAAGTAATTTTGTCTAGGATGTGTACTACAGTAAGTGTTACGATAAGTAGACAGTAATTTAATTCAGTCTGCAGCACTGTCAGAGATTTCATCCCTCTATGACAAAAGAAGGGCATAAATCACTGTACCAGTGTCCATAGGAGAATAATACCCCACCAAATGCACAAATATTAATTCCTTTAACACCTGTAGGCCACCTTCTTGCAGATCATTTTCTGCATGTAAGAGCATACTTCATTTTGCAAACTTTCAGCTGAAATCTAGACAGCATTTTCTTGTTAATATTTACTCTTAGATATCTTATTGAATGGGCACTTTTGAAGGGTAGATTGAATTTTGATACATTAGTTATAAAGAACACAAAAATGCTGCACTTACTGCATGAATAAACTCCTTTTCGTTTTCTCAGATCTTTTTTTAAGCCATCAAGACCAGTGTTTTATACTCATAGGAGAACTCACAAGTGCCTTGCCTCTCCTCTCCTCTCCTCTCCTCTCCTCTCCTCATATTGGGATGTGTATGTCCTCTCATTAATACATTTAGTAATACCCAACTTTTATCCTCAGTAAGCCAAAGACAGATTCAGCTGGCAGTTTTTGGTGGTGTTAGTGCTGTAAGAAGCATGTGTGACCAGAGTTAATGTATTTCTGGGTCAGTGACACTTTAGCATTTGAACAGTGCAAAATCAGGAGCTCAACATAAGAAGGGGCTTCAGGGTCTCCACAAGCACTCCCACATGTCAGTGTGAGCTGAAAAATGTTTATTTTGTAGCAGAAGGCATGGAAGAAGCTCAGATATTTCATTATAGGTGCTTAAGACCATGACTCCGTGGGAGGTTTGTTTGTCTACCAAGGCTGACTCACTGCCTTGCACTCACACTGCTCACCCTCAGACTCTCTGCATATGAAATTTCTGGACCTACTGGTATTCAGCCCAGTTACTCACACTGCAGGACCCACTAGCCTCAAAATCTTATCTCATTTTTGGGACTATAACAGTTGACTAGCTATTGCTATGACCATTCCAGGTCCTGTGCTGTTCACCTAAGTCAAAGGCAGAAGTTTCACCCACAACCTTCCCTGGGAGCAGGGTGGCAGTTTGTCTGGTATGAACATGTAAGAAGAAGCTGGGATGAGTGATGGGTCTCCAACAGTGCAAGGAAAAGTCTATCATCAGATGCAATCAGTCAAAACATCAGAAGCGGTGAGATCTTATAATTTTAACAGGTACTAAAATGAAGTTGCCAGTGTGAATTGTTGGCAGCTCCTCTTATGGTGCCTATCAGCCTGGCCATGTGCCTTGCACAGAGCAGGTGCTGCAGGCCAGGTCATGGTAGTGGTCATGGACAGACAGAAAGAACACGTGGACACCGAGCCGTAATGTGCTCCCCAGTGATGTGCAGTATAGATACTACAGACACACTACTCTAGGGGTGCTAAGTCTGGGCAGCACCAAGGAGACCCACTGGTACACACTAGCTGACCCAGGAGCCAACAATTGCTCCCCATGCTGCTGTACAGGCTGAGACCAGGGAAAATTTGTCTCTCGCTGATTTTAGCACAAGCCTAGCATTACTGACAATTTTTCATGGCTACTGGCTAGGTGTCAAAAGATGAATTATCAGCAATCTCACTCCAAAATACTGTATAGCTGTGGCATTTTATTTCCCAGCAATACATATGGACACACAATTTATTGCTCCTTTGCTTTTATATTTTTTCCCCTTTTTTCATCCCTGAAGGCTTAATATTGTGCTGTTCTTAGGATTAGGAAGAAGGTGATCTTAATTTGGGACTCCCATTGCATTACTACAATGCTACTGGATTTATTAATCGTGGAGAATAGAGTGAAGCAGGCTGAACATTATAAATAGCATCTTAAAGGATTATTTTGTTCACCTTGGTGTATGATAAAACTTTAATGGCAGTGAATTTTTTTCTCCCTAGCTTCTAGCTTTTCATATAATTTAGGGAATTAGTTTTTCTTGTGGACCTTATTTTTCTCTTGGCACATCCTGTATTTCTCAGAAAGTTATAAGAAAGAGTGTTATGGATAATAAATGTCCTCAGGGCCCCATCACAGGAAAATGCTTCACGAACTGAAAAGCCAGCTATGATGATGGCCTTCATTGCAATAGTCTTTGGTAGTAACAGTTGGGCTTTTGTTACAATTCTGATATATTTTTAATTTCAATATAGATATTACTTTTCTTGCACCGGTGTTAATTTAAGTCTTTTATTTTGATCAAGGGAGATCATCCTTACAACATGTTGTTTATATCCACTCAAGCCGAGCTCCTGAGGTTTCAAATCTTTTCAGGATGACAGAAAGTAACCAGGCTGGGAGAAGTGGCTTCCCAGATATGTAGTTACATGAGAAAGAATGAAGCTTCCTTTAACAAGCACCAAATTATTCCCTTTTCAAAATCTCCCAGAAAAACAAAAACAAAAACGTTTTACATTGCTATATATATATTTTTATTTTTCCATTGATTTAATTGCTTTTGGAAAGTGAACCTAACAAACAGAGGCACTGTTGGAAGGAAAAGGCAGTGATTTGTCACTGGCAGTTCATCATTAATTAGGATCTTATTTGGTCTGAAAGATTGAGGGGAGAGTAATCAAAGAAGACTGAAATGAAAAACCTGAAGTGAACGTAGAAAAATATATCACAACACCCACGCGCAGCCAAGATAGCAATAGGCAAGAAGCATCCTCCGATTACGCAGGCGAGGAGCGTGCAGCCAGTGACCACACAGACAGATGCAGACAGACAAGTCTATTTTGGGCCTGAGCTCTGGAAGTTGGGGGGAAACAGGTCTGCCTTCGCATGCAGCCTCGTGCACCACAGTGCTGTTGTGGATGGGACAGCCCCGGGGAATACAGAGGTTCATGAGCCAGAATAAAGCTGTGCTTTGTCAACCGCTTGTTACCCATTGCCATGAGGAGACAGGGAAAAGAAAAACAAAGGCAACCTCCACAACTAAACAAGTACTTGACTTGTCAGCTGAAAGTGGTTCATTTTGTAAGAAAGGGTTCATTTTGTAAGAAGGGTTTGGCCAAGGTTATAAGGGTTATCAGTCTATGGTTATTTTACAATGAGAATAATACCATTATACATGGTGCTTGCGTTTGAGTGGATGCAGGTAAAAATGGAGGAGATAGGGAATGGGGTTTGCAAAACTGAGATAAGGTGTGTGTTGTGCCAGCTGCTGCTCCTGGGAGAGGGCAGCAGGGCAACCTCCTCAGTAAATCTGAATGTGTCCGAGAGACCCATGAGCAAAGTATTATCTACATGAGTGGTAAGAGCTCTAGTCCTCAACAATTTACAGCAACAGGCAGTTCAGGGAAAAGGCAAGAGGATTGCCCCTGTTTCACAAATGGATAACTGGGCACAAAATTAAGCATCTTGCACAGATTCAGCACTTGAGCAGGGCCCATACCTTCACCAGGAATCAAACTTGCCCTTGCTTTCATATGTCTACAGTCCTGGGAAGGTATTTCTAGGTCCTTTCTTATTAGCTGGAGCTGATGCAGTGTTAAGGAGTAGACACACTGTTCTGTCTCCCAGGGAGATTTGTTTTTCTCATGCTAGTTTTTCTGTTAAGATCAAAGAACAGCCACTTGTTAATGAAATCATGTGATTCTTGTTTGGATGCAGAGAAATATAATAAAAGAATCCAAAGTAAATGAGATGAACCAAAGTGGAAGCTACAGGTAATCTAATTATCCAAGGTTTGGCCAAATATTAAATCAATGAAGATGGAATTTAGCAGGTTCTAAATTATCACTCAAACGGCAGCTAGAAAATTAGTACGACACCATCTCTTGCTGTCTTTGATTAGCTATGCACTGAAATATCAGAAATAAGGTCATCATGGAAAGTTAAAGTCAGAGCCTCTCAAAGGTAAACATGTTTGATCAGAATATCTGTTTGACAATAATAAACTCCAAGGTATGCAAAGCCGCTTATTGCCTAGTTTTTGACCTACAAGGTGTATTTTGAGCTAAATGCATGTATTTCCCCTTACGCATGTCTCCAGAACTAAGTAGTAAAAATTTAGCTCTTGCTAAAGGGGTTTGAGACCATGAAGCTGGAACAGGTGGGGGCCTCCGGTCTAATGCAATGAACACATCTCATACACACTGACAGGATCAGGCCCTTTACAAAAGTAATCAAAGAGTAGAAAAGAAGGCTGAAGGGGATGTAATAACAGGTCCTTTTGGTCATCCCTTTGGAAACAAAGATTATGGCAGGATAAACCTTATATACACCATCTCAAAAAGACAATGGTGTAATCTATCCTCAGAAGTCCCATAATTTCTCGGAAAAACTACCCCAGTGTTTTATGACCCTGTGTTCTTTCAAGAAGGTGTGCACTCCAGAGCCATTGTTCTAAGTACTACAATGGAGTACCTACATTGGAGGTGAAGCTCCCCAGAAGGTTGGTGCACTCCTCAGCTTGAGGAAATTCAAGTGTCAGCCACATATCATGACAGGAGTGGCCATGCTGCTAGGGCAAAAAAAGATAGGCAGGGAGAGAAGGGGAAGGTCATGCGGAAAGGTGAAGGCGTCACAGGGCAGAGGGAGTCTTTCATGTAACCTTGCTTCCAAGATTAATTAGCTTCTTTTTTTCTTTTCTTTTTCTTTGTTTGGTCTCAAGCATTAAAATAGTATAAACTGTCCCAAAATAGGGCAGTTTCTGGGTAGGAGCACCTGAACCAGTAATCTGTTGAACCCAAATGGTGTTACACCAGAGCCTGTTACAGGAGCTCCATAATCAGACAGTGTCTGCTAACTAGCCTCTTCCCAACCACAGCAAGCTAGAAGTTCATTAGATTTACATCTTCTGAATATCCCGCAAAGAGCACTCAAATCGGTCTCTAACCCGAAGTCCCACACAGTGACTGCATCAAAGCTGGGAGCCAGCCCTCCAAAGCACTAATCAAGCATCTTAACCACAAAAACATTCTTCCTTCTGGTGTGAGAATAAGCATTTCCCCTTATACAGAGGTATATTTAAGAATCACTAGGGTGACTCTATAGTACTAACAAAGTTGCTATGGTAATTTCATAATTAAACATCACTGTAAATTGCCAGCCATGATCCTCACACAAATGAATATTTTTTGAAAGTGCGTTTTCATTTTGGCAGCCTTTAATTTATGCTTTAGCATTACCGCTCCTGCTGTAACAAGGATTTACATGCCACACAGAGTGAGAACTATTGCTGCAGGTACCTGCCTCACTCGTGATGAATGAGTGACACCAGGGTCCCTGGATCCGTCACAGAGGGAAAGTGCGTGGTACAGTGCTCTGAGTGTGTGGATTGTGGTGTGACCGGGGAAGGGAAGTCTCCATTCTTTTTCAAAGCAGAGTTAACCACCTACATCCCTTTCCATACCGCTGCTTACACGCTGACTAGATAACTAGAAAATTATGTGTCCACAGTCTGGGAGGCTCAAGCGTGTTGCAGTTGCACCTCATGGACCTGGATGACTGACCTTCAACACTCAGTATTTTCCAAATGTGACCACTTGCTCGGGGACATAAGCTGTGACAAACAGGGCTCTGACTAGCTGCACTAAACAAACAAAAAGATGAAACCGCCTTGAACTCCTCTCAATATTTTTGATGATTGCTGCTTTGCTTCTCTCACATCCCACCACCCTTAACTGGTATCAGTCATGAATAAGTTGCCTTCATTTTCATGTCTCTTATCCCCTCTTTGTCTTTCATTTGTCATTTCAACCAGAAGTTAGCTCCTGCTGCCCCTCCAGCTGCAGTGTCCGTCTCTCTAGATCACGTCAGATTTTCAGTCAAGTGCTTCCCCGCTCCCTTCCATGTGGCCCTTCGTGCTTCAGAAGAATTCACCAGCTTCCATGCAACTACAGCACCGTTTTAAAGTCCTCCAGTTGCTGGGATGTTCTAAGAAAATTTACTAAATTAATTGCCAAGATTACTATATATCTCACAGTGCTGGCTTCACCATCTCCTTGCACAACCTTAACTGTGCCTATTGTCTATTAAGAGAAAGGACCATCATTTTGTCCTGTTTGTACTGTGACCAGAAAAAAGGGTCTGACCCTTGCTGCAGTAGCACACCTCTGGCTCCTGGTTCAGACACCATATAGATCCACACGCACTGGATCCCTTTGGTTTCTGGTGCATGGTGATGCTGTTCACTGTAATCACTTCTAGCTCTCGTGACACTTGTCACATTACCTCTCTGAAAACTTCAGATCTCGAGTTAAAGCCTGCTGTTTGCTGTGCTTTGTTGCTGCAGCCACAAATGCTCTCAGAAATAAGAGCAGTCTTTCTGAGCAAGAAACTCAAGAACGTACACAAAAGAAAGAGATTTTTCCTACAAAGAAGTTACAAAAGGTATGAGAAGAAAGCAATTTTGCATGAACTGACTTCTACACAAATGTCTCACTTAAATTATGAATAAAGGAGTTTCTGAATGGATGAGTTTATGGAAAACTTAAAACTACCATCCTTCTGCCTTTATATTATTAGCAAGAAGAAACTACTTAAAATGCAAACAATTTCTAAAAGCTCAAAGAGAAGGAAATATTTTTTTGTGCTTTAATAAACTATTTTACATTACCACTGTTTATCAGCACTATTGTTTACTGTCCTATATGTGTTGCAGCACTTAAAACTCTTCTGAAAATCTCATACACTTTTTATAAGAGATTAGCTGGAGCCATGAGACCTTCAGTAACCTCCCTGCTTGGTGGTAGGGTTTTAGCATGGGCTTTTTGTTCATTCCACAAGGGAAATGCCGTCAGAAACGCTGATCTTGAGTTTCAAATTGAAGTTTGCCTTTCTTCTTCCATCAGACTTGTAGTCAGAAGTATTTAAAACTAATACGAGTATGAGCAGAAGTGCCTCTAAATAAAAGCAGGCTTAGTAGGGAGCTGGTTTGAGCAGACACCAATATTCAGTATTGTCCAATGCAACCTATTACATGCAATTCTGCTTAAAAGGCAATGTTAAAGAATGAAAGCAGTGCAGATGAAACTGTGTCTTGATCACTCCTACACTGAGATCCCAAGTCATCCAAGAACTGTGAGATTCAGCTGCTTTACCTCTGAATCCCTAAAACCAAACCAAGAAAACTTCTTCAGTGTAAGAAGAAAGCATCAGCAGTTTTAAAACTGTCAAACATAGCTTTTTCATTACACTGTATACACAATGTAAATGTGTACTGTATACAAAGACTTGGTAGTAATTGAACGTTCGATTCCAACATCCTATCCTCTTTGTTAGTGATAATAGATAAGTAAATCAGAGCTACTTGGGGGAGACTTGAGACAATTGTAGACATGAACTAACATTTCCTTGAGAAGAATGGATGAAATAGCTCTGTCTTTTTTCTCTATGTGTAATATTCCATACAAAACATAGATATGTATGTCTAGAAGCACACTCTCTTGATACTTATAGCATAATGTATACATATATGGTACCTGGACCATGGCTTATACCTATCAGCCCCATTGAGATGGCACATGCAGGATCATGTTTTCATTGAATTAAATCTGATACAACTGTAAAAACATTATGACAAACCCCTGCTGTGGTGCAGGTCAGCCTTGTTCCCTTCAGGAGTATCAAACCTACTTCTACATGATCTGAGGAAAGTCACTGAGGGTGAGGAAAGGAGGAAAAAGATCTCATTTGTCCCTTTAGCTACATGACATATTTGTGCTGGTAGTTGCTGACTTGATGCAAAAGTCCTTGAGTTTATCTCCCAAAGTACCACGTAGTAACCTAATATCATTTCACTGTCCACTTGTATAAAAGGCTGGGAGAGAAGGACGAAGTTGAATAAGCTCTTCAGGTAGAAAAGCCTAAATATCCCTAAGGAGGGATATTTGGCACTGGACCTGCTGACTGCACACCATCCAGCTCATACAGCTGTGCTGGGGCTCCCTTTTCTCTCTTGCACGCACCCTGGGGAGCCTGCAGTTTAACTGGAGGATTGCATTTTGCACCCATCTGTGGGCTGGCTGCACCTCGTCGGCAGGACAGGACTTCAGACACTGTGAATAAGTAACGGAGAACATCTTGGGTGGTTGCTTTAGAGCGGCAGCCTGCACTGCTGTTGACAGCTGCAGGCAGTTTAAAATGTACAAGTCCCAAACAGACGCATACATAACATTTACAGCATTTCTAATTAAGTCAGTGATGGAATTAAATTTTGCCTCAAAGCTTGTTTCATAATAACTCTGCAACTGGCAGCACTGCACCTTCCTAAATTGTCTACCATTTGGAAAAAGAAATAGTTAGTAAATAGCATGACCTTGAAATATTTTCAGCGGCTCTCAATCACGTAACAGAAGTATGCAAGGGTTAAACAAATTTGATCCTGCCTGTCTCCTGCTGCGATGCAGTTTCTCTAATCAAGTATAATTAAAAAAGAAAAAAAAGAAACAGCAATACAATATCATACACATAGAAATAGTAATCACAGTGGCAGCAAAGTCACTTTTATGCAGTGGAGTATAGCACATGTGGCACTAAATACTCACAAGCTGTTTGTTGCTCACATGAGTAATTCTGTTCATGGAAACAACGCATTGTTTTTTCTGGGACTACCTGCCTGAGAAAGGATTCACAGAATCAAGCCTGTGACCACTGACAGACATCTGGTTCTGTCACAAATGTAATATTCACATTGTGTTTATTATGTTAGACCACGTGATATTAAGATTTTAATTTATTTGCTTCTTTTTAGTTAGGTGACATTTGCCAGATGAGCTGCAGAAAAACCTGTGATTGTTGGTAATATTTGATTCTGGTTCCAGATGAATTCCCATACAGGTAAAAAAAAAAAAGAAGAGCTCCAATGAACACAAATGCAACTGAATATTTTTGGTATCATTTATTTCTCTTCAGATTTGCTAATAATATCTAATTACAATAATAAATATTTTAATTTAGTCGTGGCATTAATCATCACCTTCATTCTCATCTCACGTCAGCTGTGACATTCAAATAATGCTCATGACTTTAGTGGAATAATTCCAGATCTACATTGACACTCTCAAGTAAAATAACTCTACTTTAATAGGACTGTAAAATACAATTCTGTTTCCCAGTTAAGCCCCAGTGGATGGGGTCCTTAAGATGGGAAAATTAAATTGGTTTTAGGACATGCCCGTTCTGAAACTTTCCCTTGTTTCTCAGCTTTGTGTGCTACCCAAAACCCTCAGTGCTCAGTAAAGTCGCTTTACTACTAATGATTTATTTGTTTCACAGGTTGGATTGAAAGGCTGCTTTTTCTTTTTGTTACGGCTGACCAGAGAAATTGTTATGCAGAAAGCACAAGGTTAAAAATAAAGGATAATAAAGCAAAAAATGAATATTTCTAGAAGTATATTTAAAATTAAGGTTTCTAGAACTGTATTTCTGTTTATTAGAACAGGAAAACTGCCTGCTGTATATTTAAATTTTTCCATCAGGGTAGCTGTTTTGCTCTTTAAAAGAAATGAGATAAATTAAGCAGTTTTAATTAAGCTCATCGCATTTTCATATTCCTGCTTCTCACCCACACTATGATGGAAGGTCTGAAAAGTAATCGTGAAGGAACACCGCGTTGCAAGAACAAATTCTAATTATTGCAAAGGAAAGTTAAAATATTTTCTTTTCAATTATACTTTTTTTTCCCCTTTCTGTTTAATTTTGAGAGTAATTTCTTACTGCTGTTCATCTCTGTTTTTCCCCTGAGGCAGCTTATGTGAGAGAAATGTTGATAGATGACATATAGTTAGGGGATGATAACAGCAAAATGAAAACAAATGCCAGGGAGCTGACAAATGCGGCATTATCAATATTGATGGAGAGATTGCTCCGAGTAGTAACAGTCCCATTCTTCACAGGCTGGAGGACACGGGCAGCAGTTATCCCAGCTATCCCCTGGGGCTGAACAGGGCTGGTTGTGTGAGCAGGGGTCTGCCCCTGCTTGCCGGCTGCGCAGAGATGTGCTGCCTTGAAATCGCACTATTTACACCAATTCCATGCCCCTACAGATTGATGTATGGACACCGATTTCTGCCGGGAGCTGTTCCTGTTGGAGGAGACTGAGTTGGGATCAGGGATGTATTGGAGAGGGAGGAGGGATGGGGTAATGCTGGTATCCACCAACGGGTGGTGACTCAGCTGTTCACCCCATCCCAGCCTCTGCTGGACCGAGCCCAGCGTGTTTCTGGTCCCTGGCTCCTGTCCTCGTTCTGCTGTTCTTCCCAAAGCAAAGCTCCCCAGGGAGTCACCTGTCCCAGGCCCTGTATGTGGTCACCGTGCACACCGTTAATGGTAGCTCTTCATGGAAAGCCATTAGTGCTGCAGAAATTAAAGCCCCTCAGATGTGTGGTTTGCTACCGGCATTTCGTAGGCATTTAGATCCAGGGCTTATGCGTATAAATTAATCTGACTTTCATTTAATTTTTGCTTTATTTATGAGGTACTTTGTAACAAAGTTGTATTATTACAAAATATTATTACAGATAATCTTTATTATTACTACAGCCTGTAAATAAGGCTGGCTGTACTAATATTTCATTTCATAGCTCCCATAACAGTGTGAAATAGTAACTGAAATCAGGATATATGCTTGCCAGTGACTGACAGCTTTGGTTTTTAATGGAGCTATCAAAGGAGAAGGGCACTATCTATCAATCTGCCTATAAAGTAGAGGAAAATAATACAGGAACTCAAATCCCTTCTCTTCTCTGCACAATGGGTTCAACACGCTGGGAAAGCTGACAGAATCGAGACACGGACTCTTGTAGGTTATGGTGCTGAAGAAATCATTCCTTTGTCTTGCCTCATATACCTCTTGGCTAATCTTTTAGGGCTTTTTTCATGTAAAACTGTGCTTTTATGCGGAACTCCTCCCAGACAAATATTCAGGTGTTTAACTGAGCAGGTTTTTGCAGAAGGGTCAGAAAAAACTGCCAATGGATAATGGCAAAGAACTTGAGGTGATGTACCTTTTTGCAATGATGAATAACCCTTGCTTAGAAACGTCGATGAATCTACGCAGACAACAGCACAGCAGCTGCCAAGAGTTCAGTGGGAGCAGCTTAAATGGCAAGTGAGAGCAGTCATCAGCTCTGCAGAAGCATTCAGCACCTCTAAGAGGTCTGCAGATCTCTCCCTTTGAGACTTGTGTTGTTCCCTGTTGCACTCCCTTTGACTCAGCTTTTCCTCCTTTATTAGCATTATTTCCCGCTCAGATATGTCAGATAACATCATTGCCATGCACATTTGGCAATGCATTAAAAAAAGGATGTCCTCCCACGTCACAAATAGCCCCATGAGAATACCAGAGAGGTTTTATCTTCTCTGTGAGAAGGAACTCCAAAACTTGCAAAGGTCACTGCACTTATCTGCCCTTCTTCCTTTTTATCAAAAAGTGAGGAGTATTGATTTTTCATGTCTCTACATGTAAAGACTGTTTAACATCTGGTACACAAATATAAACTAGTTAAAACCCACACGAAAGAGGAAAAAGCCCCCTGCTTTGGTGACATTTGCTCTCTGAGGCAGAGCATTTGTGGCAAAATAACTGTTCTGCGTGCTAGGAGTATCTTCATTCGCACCTAGAGCAGCTGGCGTGCCATAAGCCCTTACCATGTCTTAAGGTTAGATTGTCCACTGGTCTTGGTCCTTCCTGGTTACCTCAGTAGTTCAAGGAAAATCTGAAACCAGAAAGGGCAGCAGTCCCGTGCAGCCCCGCACAGAGCTCGACTCTCTGTAACGTAAAAAGGATAACTGCATACTTCAAAACCGTTGGGAGGTTTGCAAAATTAAGACAGACACTCCAGCCATCCCTCGCACAGTCAGGTCTTTTCAAATCTCTTTTTCTTGAGCTCAGGAAAGAGCACAAGCCTTTACCAGTTTGTCAGTTTGTGTCACAACAATGCAATTTATTCGATGAGGCATCCGGGGCTTTAATACGTACTTGACTGGCAGTTTCAATCACAACGCTTCTGTAATGGCCAGCAAGCAGAAATCGGATGGTGTAAGAAGCCCAGAGCATTGGCAAGTTTTGCTGCAAGCTGTGTTTGCATTAGGGAGTGTAAATAGGTTCCTGGGAGGAGGCATCAAACATCATGCTTGTGTTTTTTTCCTCTGTGCTTGCAATTAGCTGGGAGGGGAGCACAGATGTTTTGCAAAGAACTACTATCAAATTTAAAAATGCAAAATTGTTAGGGTGGCTCTAATTAATTTTCTGCATCAGTTTAAATGACATCTTTATATTGTAGCAGGATGTTCTGAAGTGGCTGAACCAAAATTGCCCACTGAATTTTGCTGCATGAAATGAATTTGGCCTGTTCTGATGAGCATGTGTACTACGGACATCTTTTTATTGAGTCCCCAGATAAAAAATATTTTCCAGAAGACATTACTGGGATTTCTGGTGCGTTTCTGTTGTTTATTGCTGTTGCAATTTGTCCTAATTTATTGTCATTGTGCGAGTGGAAGACAGAGTATTTTCACAAGCCTCGTTGCATCTGTAGTGTTTACAGAAACGTATTAGCTGAATCTAATCTGCTTGGCCAGAACAAACCAGAAAAGAAGTGTTTTAATCTCACTTTAGCCTAGTGCTTGATTTTGACTGGCGAGGAGCTCTCAAGGCAGAATGGCTCGGAGTGCACGGCTGGCATGAGCTCAGCTCAGAGAGCTCGGCACTAAGACCTGCCTGAGAAACTCTAAATCAAATGGGGAATTGCTGCTTTGGGCAGCCCGGCTGTGGGCGGCTGTAGGTACCGTTCACACGGCCTGACCTAGAGCAGCATTAAAAATGTCCCTGTTCAGTCTCCACACGGGAAGTGCCCTGACAGACAACAACAGCACCTTACCTTCATAGCGTGTAGGAAGCCTTAAACTGAGAAGCAGTTCACCCATGACAAGCTTATGCTGTACTCTCCTCCTGGCAGTATCGTAAGTTGGGACTGGCAGAAATGCAACAAAGGAAGTTTCAAGACCATGTTCCTAGCAAAGGCTGGCTGGAGGAAATAATTATTTTGCATGATTAACAAAGAATTATTATGTCCATCTACAGGTGGTTTTTTTCCCCTTAGCAACCTGGCTGGTTATAGAAGAAGAGGTGATCCTTTGTACGCTGGAGCATTTGGGTTGTATTGACACAGTACCTTGACAGGCAAGTCCGATGCTGAGTTTGTAATAATTTATATTGGCCTGGGAATAGTACTGTAACTGTTGTGAGAAGAGTTAAATGTGAAAAGTGGTTAGCTTATTACAGGGTTTTTAACTGGCAGCTTGCAGTGCCGTGGAAATCCATGGACTACATTTAGAACATCAGCAAAGGTGAAGTAAGGAAAAGAAGCAGCACACTAAAATTTTCTGGGCCAGATTCCACATCTTTAGAGGTGCAAGATGCTGTGGCCTACAAGAATAAGATTTCATGCTACAGGAAGGGACTCACATTCTTCAGAAGTGTTTAGGAAAATACATCCGTAAAGTTAATAAAGTAGTTATAGACTGTTTAAATACTTCTAGTTGCATTCCAGGCATTTATACATTGAATTTTGTAGTTATTCTACCTCAATATTCAGTATTCAAAGGGTGCTGTATCCATCCTGAAAGGCAGTGTGATAACCCTTTCTGTAGTAAGCTCCCACCGTGTAATTCGAACATGACTAAGCAACATCTTTTTGCTACAAAGCAGGGGGAGGAGGTGGGAGCAAGAGGAAAGTACCATCACACCCTTGGCAGTGAAGTTTTTAATCCAAATAGGAATCCAGGGGTTAATGGAGGAGGTTTATATAAATAGCACAGATAAATGCTCTTGTTCTTAAAATGCCACAAAGTTTCACTTGAGGTGATCCTTGAAAATCAAGAGAAAAATAACAGCGGCTGTTTTGCCTGGAGCTGGAAAGTCAGTGTTCCGAAAAAAAGTGTCAGGGAAAACGAGGGAGGAAAAAGAGGGAGGTGGAGAGAGGGAAAACTGCAGTCCAAATGCTTTGGAGCCTGCACTGCAAATTCTCCCAAAGCCAGCACTGTGCTCGGCTACCAAAAAAAGCTTTGCAGTGGATTGTGAGCAGAACATATTTGTGTGTGTGTGGATGCAAGCAGGAAGTCATTTGCTGCCACTGTGAAGGCAGCCTCACCGAGTAAGCCTGAGGGAGCCTCCAGAGCAGCTAGGAGCAACCATGCTTCACTGCTTTGCAAGTTCATTAGGTAAAGGATGCTGCGAGAATAGCCAATGCAAAGACCCTTGCAGCTGAGGTCTGCTTTGAGCCAAATGCATTGCTAAGAATGCTAAATTTAGGTTCTTGAATGCAGGAGAAAACCAGGCGTGAGAATTGCTGTGTATGGGTCGCTGCTCTGCGGATGCCGTGTGGTCTGAGCTGCAAATGGCAGAACAACCTGCTGTACTTTCTTTTTGAACCGTTGGGTTGAAACGGAGGAGTTAGCAGGGACTGACAGCGCTGGGGTTAAACCGTGCTGCAGTCATGCATTAGCTTGTGCCACTTGTCACGGAGAGAGAGACAGCGAAGACACTAAGCAGACACTGCAACGAAAGGTCTTAAGACCTTCCTCTGCGTAAGGGTTTGATGAAGAGGGTACGGTGCTTTCTTTCAACGCAAGAGGAAGCTATTAAACCTTGCTTATTGTGGGGGAAGGAAAATATTTTTGACCATCTTTATTTCTCTTCATTTCACCAAAATAAGGTGAAACTTCTGTTTTTGTCAAAGATTAGGATGACTGCAGTCATTCTGAGGATGAAAAATCTGCGCAGCAGTTAGTGTATCGACAAAAAGGATGCAAGGCTGAAAGCTTTTGCAGCAGAAACCTTTGCAGCAGCTTTTTGTTTTCAAGTTAATTTATGCTAAAGACTTTGAATAAAAGAAGTTGTCTCCGCAGTGCTCACTTTCCTGTGCACTAGAGTTAAATCAGCAAGTTGATTTTTTAGCCGGTCCTTGCTTTACTTTTCAGCAATGAGCCAGCGCTCCCTGAGCCCTGGGGTCTGCTGAGCAGCGCGGCCGGCTTTACATTGATAAAGCTCCCTTTGTGATCAGGTTTCTTTAAAAGAAGAAATGACAGTATAGGAAGTTAGGAATACTTGTTCAGGAATACAGGAATATGGAGCATCACAGCCTATAAATTTGGGCCCATGAAAACACAACAAGGCTTTTGTCCTCAGCCTCGGTACACATTGGAATGCCAGAAGATGGGCTTTCGGCCAACACTTTCCTAGCGACTTCTAGGAATTACTGCTGGACCTGAACTTTTCTGAGTTAAGGGAACAATAGTTAGCTTCACTGAAAAAAGAATAGACACAAACCACCAGGAAGAGAAGACTGCACAATTTTAGCCTTTTGCCCTTTAGTTGGTCAGGTGGGATGGATACTGAGAAATGTGGAGGAAGTGTCTGTAACACTGCAGCAATAAATCTCTGCTCAGAGACTTTCTGGAAGTCCCAGAAAAGTCCCAATGTCACCATCATTTTGAGAAGCCTTCCCTGGCAGAGAGTGAGGTCCCAACCAAAACCCAGGTGCAAATCTGCGGGGTAACATTTCAGGCAATAAGTGCTATTTGCCCAGATGTAACTACATATGCCAGCAGACCAGGACAACACCACAGCTGGATTCTCTCCTAACCCCAAAGCTTCTCCTCAAATTTGTCCTACTCCACAGCATCCTTAAAATGCACTAGTATTCCTTGGGACTTTGGAAGTCTGCACTGACAGGCATCCATGATCTGTGTTGTCAGTAACATGCTTTTCATGTCAGTGCGCATAGGTCTCTGGACAAATTCTTGGAACTCTTGGACTGTCAACCTGAAACCAGATTCGTATTTTGCATCAGATTTGGAGTTGTACTTTTTTTTTTTTTTTTGGCCACTCAGACCCTTCTGAGGTTATGTTCCATGATTCTGAGATTTGGCTTTATACTCTCAGTAGCACAAACAACCGCACAAACCAGCCTGGGACAAAGGTTCAAGAGAACTATCGTAGCTGACAAGCACAATGTGGGAAGAGTCCAGAATGACTAAAGAGCAATGTGCCAATGAATCGCTGGTTTTCATGAATGCCCCAAACCAGAAGAATCCCAAATGACGTCTGTGAGTACAATCATTTGACCCAGCCCACAGACACAGATGGGTATTCAGAAACACATGCCAAACTGTTCAGAAGGCAGATGGAGATGAAATTAAATGATATCAGCTAACTCACTCTGAACACTGTTGCTGAAAGTTGGCTTTGCATATCCTCAAATTCAAACCAATGTACTCTCTCTCTTTGTAGACATTGGTAAAACAAAATGCTGAGAAATTAAAACAATCCTTCATTTTTACAGGTAACTGTAGCAACATTACTTACTTGTACACTAATGGCTTTGGGTGCTTTTCCAGAGTTTCTTGTCTTAGCTAGGAGCTGCTCAGTGAAATACCATCACAGTGGTTATTCTGTTGCTTAGTGCCACAGTGGCAACAGTAAATATCACCACTAAAAGGAAGTGGTTTATTTAGGAAAAAATGGAGGGGAAAAACCAGTCTAAAACTTAGAGCACGTCTCTTTTGCACTTCAGGGAGACTTTAGCGCAATTTTAAGTGTGCTACAGGCTCATATGTTGTATCCTCCCCAGCAGCATCTCTCAGATGAGGTCTCATGATAAAAGTCTCAGCTCCTCTTTTGTTTTGTTCAAGACAGTCTTAATGGAAATGAAGGTCCCATTTTCAGGATATTCTGGTTTGAGTGACACAGGACTAATTTCTCTTCTCATGCTTGGGAAAACTGTACTTTTAGAATACTGTAGTGTCTGAATTTGTGAAAATATTTACTTTATAGCCAGCTATGGCATGTGGGTTTCAAGGTCTCAGTGTTTTTGAGCTCGCCAGGTGCAGGGATGAGGAGGAGCGAGACCTGGGCACTTGACCCAAGCTGGCCAACAGGATTATTTCATACCATGAACGTCACATTCAATATAAATCAGAAAGTTTGCTGAGAAGTTCTCTCTCTTCCTTGGTGGCTGTGATCCTGAGAACTTCTTACCCTAGTGCCTGACACCAGACCCCTTCCCTTCCTCCCAAAGCCGTAGAGCTCGCAGAGTCCAATGTTTGCTGTCCCCTGCTGGGAGTGCACAGCTTCCTACTGACAGAATGGGCTGAGTATAATCCTGTATATTTTATATTGGTATCGGTATCAATATTGGTTCTTTAGTATCATTAATGTTAATTATTTAATCTTATTCTATTAAATCTGTTTATATTTCAACCCTCATGTTTCCTTGTTTTTCCTGATTCTCCTTCCAGGGGAGGAGGGGTCATCGGGTGATAGAATAATTGTCTAAACGGCAATAAATTGTTATGGGTTTCTCAAACCATAACACAGGACTAACTGAAATTATTTTAATTGAGGACTTTGTACAATATCTGCTGGGATCCCTGAACAGGAGAGGATGGGAGTTCAGTTATCAGCTGCTTAATTGCCCTAATATTACCGTCATCCCTCTCGCCCCATGGGAGGTGGCAGGTTGTGGAGAAGGCTGTTTTCTTGAACAAGCACCCGCTGTCCTGGCAGAAAAAGGGATCTCTGATGACTGGCCACACTCATACAGCACTGTGTAGACATCCCAGCTAAAAAGGAGTCAAAGAGATTCAGAACAGTAGTTAAAGAGATATCAGGGAAACACTACTGAGTGAAGCAAGCCCCCACTGAGACCTACAGAAGAGGATGGAAACAGCAGTTATTTTTCTCTAGAAATGTCCCTTTCTGAAGCGCAGTCCTCACTGGCAGGGATTTTACCTTCTGAGGCCACCATGATCCCCTGCATGATGTAGCCATGTGCTGATGTGTTTGCTGAGTCAAATTTAACAATTTCTACAGAAGCTTGCTAGGTAAGGGCTAATCTGCTTGGTGATACACATTTTCTATCTTAAGTATCACTCGAACTCGCCTAATTTCCAATTCCAGACTTTGGGGTTCACCCTTCCTCTTCCTTGCCATATACTTTCCTACTACCAGGTGTCTTCATTTTATGTAATGTTTAAGCATTATGTTGGAAAACAGATCTTGGCTTCACAATCTCTAGGAGGTCAAGAGCATGCTAGCTAGCAGCAGAGCAGGACCAACTCATTTCCAAACAGCCTGGAAACAAGGTGGGTGTCCTTTGGATGAAGAACTGAGTTGCTCCTCTGTGGTTCAATGCTGTTGCATGCCAGGTATTTAAGTGTTAGTTGCCCTCAAAAGTCTGTTCAAAACGATGATCAAACCACCTCTCTCTTGCCTTTGTTCCCCTTCTTTAACCTCATACTAAAAGGCAGAATTACAAATCAACAGTAGCTTTTTTGCAGAAGTACTCCCAAAGTGTCAACATCTTAAAACCGTGGGCATCAGCAACAGATTATCTTCCAACAGTGGTCTCAGTGAAATCATATGTGGGGGTAATATCACCATGTTAGTGTCTTCCATCTGCCCATTCCTCTGGTCTCGCTTAGCCACTGCATGATACTGTGAGTTCATCTGTTCCACTCTTGGTTTGTCATTATTTTCCAACAAACAGTCTATGTTTGGTAAACAACACTGAAGGACCCTGGGTCTGGGTATGTCAGTCATTGCAGAGGTTGATGGAACTGCTTATTTGTCCTCAACACACATTACTCAACCTTAAGAAGTCTGGTCAAATGTCGGGTGTTCTTCTGGAGTTTTGTGAAAGGGTGATTTTCGTCCACTTATAAAGGTTTCCGTTTCTCCCCCCAGAACTGCTTCCATACCCCTTTCCTAAAATTGCTTATGACTTACAGAAAAGCTTTCATCCATTTGGAATTACTGGAGCAAATTGGTAGAACTAAGACTGCACATTGTAGCTAAGAAGGATCTTCTACTGAATCCACAATGTGGGAACAACAGGTTATTTTCTTTTAATCTGCCGGTGCAACTTTACTTGCTCACACACTCCTGCTCATGAAGCCAAATTTTCCTGATACAAACCAATGGGGCTTGGTCTCAGGGTGACGCTCTCTAATTTGCACAGCTACAATGCTTCTTTCTGGAACTAGTGAGTGTCCATAACAAATGAAAGATGAAAGAAAGGGGAGGAGATTGGAAGAGAATTTCAGAAGTTTTTATCTCTGCAGTGGTCCATATCATCATCAGCAGTTTCCTTGTATCTGTTTCTGAGCCAACAAGACCTCAAAGTTTGTCTTCTCTATCCTGTTCTTGTTTTTAAGGTATGATGAGCCAAATGTATCTCTGTGTGTACAGAAAGGCTGCATTTAGCCCATTACATGTACTTACAATGAGAAAAACAGCTCATAAACAACCCTGTAGATTCATGAAGACAGAAAGGGGATAAGGGGCTTATTATAATTCTGTCCTGTACCTTTCCATGTTGGGACATGTGAACCTTCCTCACATGTGTATGATGGATGGGCACGTACTTCAACGCAGGGTGGGAAATCCCTCACTGATGGCTGCTTTTGCCTTTTTCCTTCGCTTGTGATTTTCCTCCTCTGAGGCTATTAGGAGCACCGGAGCTGTCAGATGCCTTTCTCGGAGCAGGGTTACCTCTTCGCGTCCGAGCAGGCTAAGCTGTAAGTGCAAGCTCTGGTTCATTGGCTTATCGGTGCCTACCCTGGATCTGCAGCTCTGCCTCCTGGGCAGAGAGCTCCTGCCTGGGCACCGAGCCCAGCACTCCTCAGCTGCGGATTTATTCAGCCTGGATGAAAACTCATTCTAGCTATTTTCATGTGCCAGTTACGTATGAATTTATTTACCCAGTTTGTTTTATGCCTTTTCCGTTTCAGCATCTCAGGTCTGAAGTGGGTTGTACAACTTCCGTTAAAAGTATGAAGAAACTCTCATTCTCAGCAGCACCATAAATCAGAGATTTAATCTCAGTTGATTACAAAACCAAAAAGAGGGAATCAATCATAGTTAGCAGATTTACCTGGTTTTGTGTAATATTTATCTCAGAATAAATACTTCTACTCTGACATCAGTATATTGCTTTGAATTTATTTTGGTTAAAAAGCTCTGTAGTAATTAACAGGTCTGATGGAAATTGCACCTTCATTATCTTTTTCCTGGAGATTTATTCATCCCCTTCCTTTATTCATAGTCTTCAAGATCTGGACAGGCTTTTGAGTAATTTGTATTCATTATGATGCAATGATATAGGATCGGTAGGGAACATCAAGAAGAATCATTGACATGAATTTTCACCAGTTTTAATAAACGTTTGATGCATTTTTCTTGTGGTTTTTGTTTTGGTTTGGTTTGCTTTTTTTTTCCCAAATATAACTATGTCAGAGCTTGCATGTTTGTGAAGGAGTTAGATAACTGGAGAAGGAAAAAGAGATTTTCTCCTTTTGTGTATTTCTGTCTAGCAGCTATTCAAGTATTATGGTTTATTTTCTTCTTCTCTGCTTAGGACCCAAGGTATGCACTTGGTACGTTTAAATGGAACCTTGCTCCTGATCTCTAGACAGAGAGATGGATTAATTCAACTAAAGTCCCTGGGAAAGAATTACAGAATTTGAAATCTTAAAAAATCTATATCTAATTATACACCATTTGTGGTTTCCTTTTTTAAATATGCTAAGGGTCAAGAAGTATATTGCCATAAAATGTGGAGACATGAATATTTCTTATTCAGTATCCGGTACTGTTGGTAACCTAATAGAAATAAAGAGGACATACTAATCATCTAACTTTCACCCAAGTATCGCCCTTCTACACGTGAGATTCAAAGACTCTGCTGTGACACTGTATGAGCTATTATAGGAAGAGGAAAAAGATGAGTGCTGGAGACTATCAGTGCTGCTGCTGTACAGAGAATCGTACCTTTGTGTGGTGTATTTGCATGGAATTTCAATATTTATATTCACAAAAGTATTTTCATGGACTATGGAAGGGTTAAAGAATTCAAAGTCCTATCAATAAATGCAACGGCGGAATGGTGGAAACCATCGTAGCATGGTAACGTATGTGCACTGTGTTTTACACAAGACAGCTCTTGTTCTCTCTCGGCCATTATCTAGGGCAATAACTCTAGGGCTGGAAGACCTCACTGATTCATCTAAAAATAGGGTATCCACTATGTCAATGCAATTATCATCTGTTTCAACGCACAGAACTCTACCCTAACCTTACAGCCAAAGAGCTTTGTTTAAATACGTCGGCCTCTGAGCGCACACAATACCATTATCAGCTTTCATTCAACCAGAGTGGTCATCCATTGATGTGTGGAACTTGCTAATGGGGATTTTACCCATGGTCCGGTTGTCGATAATTACGCCCTTTTGACCAACACATATTAAGTGGATTATGCTGTTAAATACTTGTTCCCAAGTGTCCTGGATGAAAATCATATTGCCTTTTGCAGCTGAACAGTACAAAAAAAAAAATCTAAAAAAATTACCATCATTGAAAGCTATAGCCAAAGAAATTCAAATCATCTGCAAACTGATCTAATGCAGCTCATGCCATTCCTGATTATTCTCTTTGTCTGTATATTGCACCAGTCTAGTCAAATTTCATTATCACCACCACTTTTAGTAGACATTAACAAAACAGAGCTCGCCTCCTCTCCCTGCTCCCACTGAGAGCACATGAATGACAGCCGCAGTATAACTTTTCTGGGAAGTTACTTTCCAGAAGCACAATGACCAAAGCAACTATTTAAAAAAAACATGTGAGCCTGGCTTTATTCTGATTAGGATTCAGACTTGAGCAGGAGCTGGGGAGGATGGCAGGTAGGAGAGCGAGGAGCGTCCTCGGAGTGAAACAGGCTGTGTTAAATTGGACACGCTCAGGAAAAAACAGTGCAAGGCTCCAGATGCAGGCATGAGTAGCAGTTCTTCAGAAAGGGATCTTGGATGTTAATCACAGGCTGGACTGGAGTGAATAATATTGTTTGGCTGTGGAAAGGGCTGAGCACCACCTGGAGACCTCTGAACTGAAGTAATCCTGCAAAGGCAGAGTGCTGCCTTCAGTTCGGGGCACAATGTTTCACAAAATACACATCTGCTGGAGAGAGCCCAGCAAAGATGAAACAGGGTGAATGAAGGACATCACCTAGGAGGAAAGACCAAAACACGTCACAATATATTTGGGGTCCGTTGTGTCAGGACAACGAGACCCCAGGACCCCATTTCAGGCTGTCCTGCCCCAAGCCTTTGGCATTCCCATTGCCTGTTGTAAGAACTTTTATATGAGAGAGGAGGAGGAGTGGAACAATTCACACTCCGTAACTTCTGCAGACGGTATAAGAAGTAATGGGCTTACATTACAGGAAAGAAGATGAAGGTTAGACATTACGTAAGCTTTCTGAACAGAAGGCTGGTGAAGATTGCCTGGGAGACAGGTTTTTAGAAAATAGATGGAGACGAATATCTTTCAAGCAAATAAATATTGTTACTTACTTGTATATTTATATTTTACCTTTTAAAAAAAAAGTTATATAATTACATAATAAACCAAATCAAGGTTGATACATTTATATTTATAAAATATAAAATATATCAACTGTAAACATGGTACTTGCTACTCTAGTACAGCAAGTTGAACTGTGTACATCCTTTCAGACGGAATTTTCTCTGATTTTTTATGATCTTTGTGATGTATTCTCTGCTGTAGGTATCTTAAGATGTGTATGTTAAGTCTCTGATATCTTCCTCAGTTTCTCTGATTTGCATCTAACTCGCAAGTGTTAACATCTGCTATAAATCTTTGTTTGCTCAGAGGAACTTAGGCAAGTTGCTAAAAGCAAACATGTTTAAATGGTGCCCGAAGGAGTTGGCAGAGTTTATGCAGAGTCTATGAATTAGTCTTATATGAGCCCTCACTGGCTGCAGAAATATCCTTACTTTGTCCTTATGCATTAGCCCAGCTCTTTTAAAGTGTGTTAAATCCAGCAAGTCTTTACATCAGTCATGAATATTTGTGAAACTCGTAACACAACATTTTGTTAGCATAGAAAATGCAAATCAGTAGAATAATTTCTTTATTAAGGTTGTTGTCTGCATCTGAATATTTCATGCACCTAGATCAACTGAATGATATAAAAATCTTTTTGTTTTATTCCAACAAATATGGAAGAATACGAGTCAACTAAATGTAATTTTCTGCTTTTGTTTTGCCTGCCTACGTATCTCAAGGCCAACTGGTTCCCAGGTACTCTTATAAATCAAGAGTAGCACTGCTGACTTACATGCAGTCCTACCCTTGTAAAAGCTTCAAGAACTAGGTCAACAGAATTTAGAAAATTTTCACAAGTGCTCTCTTTCAAACATAGCAGGTGTAATGGAGGGGGGAGCCTGCTTCAACAGCTGCTGTGCTGTACCCCCTGCCTGATAATATTTATGTATGCTAGCAATCTTTTTTTCATTAAAAGAAATAGGATGACAACAAAAAAGGTGAAGCCAAATAGTACTACTGCTGGCTTTTGTTGTTAACGGAGTAGCTATCTCACTGACTTGCAGTATATTGAAAAATCACATGTAGCCTGAAACCTACATATTATACATGCTGGAAAGCACATCCCCAATGCAAATGCCATGTTACAGACATTGTAGAATTAACATATGCAGCCTGTAGGAATGCTTTATTATAAATACTATACGTTAATACAGATAAGACTCCATATATATTTATTTTGTATATAGAAAACATAATTTTTTTTAGTAGGAGGAACTGGGTTACAGGATCTGGCTGAGGTACCATTTCTTTGTAATTCAGTAAGGGTGTACATAAATTGGGTCTTATGAATTTGAAGTTACAAGGTGCTTTAAGATCTCCAGGTAAAGCTGATAAGAAAATGCAAAACATTGCTTTATGCATAACTTCTCATTACATGCATGTTCTCTCAGTCAGCACACTTCAGCCAGCCTTGTACCTTATTCTAAACATGCAAATCAGGATTCCTGCCAATCTCAATTCATTCATCAGCTGAGACTAAATGTAAAATAACACCAACAGAACCAAAACAATTTCTGATGCCAGGGTACAATAAGTGCATTCATTACTGGTCCTACAGAGAGCTGTATGAATACAAAACAGGCTCAGATCACACTCATCTTCTGCATCCTAGGGATAATGAAAACAGATGTTTTGTTCTTAAAAGTACATCCAAAGCCCACTTACCTTCATACACTTGCTCTCCTCTTGTTGCCACCTAAAATCTTGAACTCCAATGTGGCTATTTTATCAAAACTCTCTTATGCTGATGCACATTTTTGTCTGGACAGAATTTCAGGCCATTGGGGATGGATACCGGGCAAGGTCAGGGGAGGGTTTTGGGGATGGCTGAGGTGTGGGAGGGGAGCTGGGAGGGATGGGGATGTCTGGGATGTTCCTGGTGGTGCAAGTGGTACCCAGAATTTCTCTCTCTGCCACAAATGACCTTTACCTTGTTCAGTTTGATCTTGGAGCACCGATTCCCTCTAATTTCTCCTCAGCCATTGGGATGTGCCCCCCTGCCCCATCAGGATGAGGATTTCCCCAACATTTTACACTGGAACGGGACATGGTCACTGTGAAACACTGAAAAGGTGAACAGGTTTCAAACACATTGCTTTGATCATTGCTTTTTATGATGCTGGCCCTGTGTTTGGACATGATTTAAACACAGTCCTTGAGCTTCATTAGAAGAGAGTTTACAGTAAATTTTGTCTTTAATTTTTATTAGTATAAAACCAATGCTGTAGAAAATAAGATTCAGATTCTTGTTGCCTTGAACAATGTAAAGGCTGAACCTTTCAATAAATCATGGATGCTTCATTGCAGGGGGGTGCAAGGGAAAATGTTACTTGAGGAAAGCACATTTGAAAACACAAGCTTACTTTTATGTTCTTATGCTGATTATCTGATACACAAAGTGAAGTATCTGAGCGGTAACAACTGGGAAATTAATTTTTTGAGAGTCTAATTTAATGGGTTTTTATCTGTGCTACTATCAGCACAGAAAAAACAGCACTGAGATTTCTGACTCTTTACAAACTACTCAGTGCTTCAGAGCTCTGAAAATGTGTTGTCCTGAAGGAATTTAATTGGGAATTAAACAGCTGGAACACCAGAAGAAAAAGCCACTCCTGTAGCACTCTGTCCATTACAAATTCACAGTAAAATATCTGGTTATTAAACCCACTCAAGATACTCTGAACTCTCCCTGTATTTGTCTTCTTTGTCAGCTATGTAAAGCTGATCTTGCCTTTTTAACAGCTTAAACCTTGGCAAAAATCCTTCCTAATGTAACCACGTGCAATGGTAAAAAATGGAAAATTGCCTGCTTTCGCCACAGGATGATGAGAGCCAGGAAGCAAGCGGAGGAAAAAGCAGTTTAGGTGTTGTGCTGGAAAACCTGAACACTGATCCTGGCAATGGTCTATCCGGGGCTGCTTTGCAGGCAGCCGGCACGAGGTGCACAGCAGCAGTGTTACACGCCGTTTATTAACTTTTCTGGAGGTGTAAGACCTAAAAACACAGGCTCTCACACCTCCTGCTTTGTTGATTGCACATCCTGCAAACAAGGTTAAGGATATAAAAGAGCAAAAGGGCTTGAGTGGTAGCAGGCAGTATTCCTCACGTTCCTTATACCCAGGTGGGGCTCTGGCAGCTGATGCTGCAATGACAAGCTGAAAACCCATCCCTGCAGTAATCCACTCCCAAATGGATACAGTTCCTCTGCCTAAGGGAGGGGGCTGGGGTGAGTATTCACTCTTAACATAAAAGAGCATTTAACTTTCAATTTAAATTGAAAGAAATCGGATTAGTGAGTCACACAAGCAGGATCTTGCTATTGTTAGAGGCAGGGTTGCTTGCTCATTAACTTGGTCTCTTTGAAGAGCGATGGAGCCTCCCAGCAGTTTGCTGTTTTAATCCTCGCAATTTGTCTGGTGACTGCCTGGTCTTAGTTATGGATTTGGTAGAGATGGTAAAAGCTTTCAACAAACAAAATTAAGATCATTAGTGGAACAAGTTGTTCCACCTTTAAGGAACGCACAGAAGATTGTTTCCCAGTTGATGTTGGCAGTGACAAAATATCCCCAGGCTTTATGGAGGCCAAGGGTCTCATTTACTAGCGAATCACTCCTGTCTGTCTATAAGGAATTTAACACATATGCTGGTATGTTTATCTCCTACATACACACTGCTTAAGCTACTTGTGAGCTTGGCATAGATTCTCTGTCTCAGTGAATGAGTGAAATTTTTCTCTGGAGAGCTGGTGATTTGGGCTAAAATTATTATTCTACTTGTATCATTTATATTTCTAGTAAAAGATGTCCCATTCTTCAGCCAGTACGCAAGTGCTTTTTCATTTTGTGCTTTACAAACCACCATTCGGTGGTGTTCCATTCACCAGAAAGATTACAGCCTTTGACCCAGCTCCTGCACCCTGCTTTTCTTTACATAGTCTGAACAGTCCCATTAAGCCTAACAAGACAATCAAGATTTTGGAAATAGGAGACAGACAACAGATATGCTCTGTGTATGTGTGCATAGACATCCATACATGTGGACAGCAAGTCAATGCATATGGGGAGTTGTTTCCTTATAAATGTAGTTGCCAAATTTCTGTAGCTGAGGTTTGCCCCCTGTCGCAGCTTTCCTTTGCCCTCAGCAGCGCATCTCCGGTCAGCCTGGAACGGGGTAAGAAAGGAGGGTATCTGAAGACCTTACGGATGTGTTCAACAAGAAAAGGTCCGTAAGGAAAGATATGTAAGATGTGCTACATCAGCTTTCATGATACGTGCCCAAAGGCAGCCTCTGGCTGTGATAGTCTGTGGCTTCAAAGGTGCCAATTATAAGTGTATTTTAAGAATGAGTTTGTAATTTTATTTTTATAAAATCCTATCTAGACAATCCTATCTGGGCACTTTCCAGTAGCATGGCAACAACTTTCAGTGTTCCTGCAGACATCCCTAGAAATGTCTTTTACCAGCCATCTACAGCTCTCTTCAAAAATACTGGAAACAAGCAGTTTCAGAGAGAATAGTGACACAGACAGGCATCACTTTGGTTTTCATGTCACATTCCCCTTGCACAGGAGTTTTAAGAGGTTTACTTTGTTTAACGTTACAGAAAGGTTTTCATAATGCCCCGAGTGTGGAGTTTATTTCTGAGCAAGCATAACAATGTCTGTACTTTTAAATTATTTTAGGTTTGCTTAACCTTGGAGGGAAGGTGAAAGGGCAAGGCAATGTTATTCATGCTTAGCTACACTGATAGTCAGGTAACTAAAATTTATTTGCCTTCTCCCCATTTAAGATTTCCCCAGCTGCCTCCGTCAACTCTCCCTCATTCTTTCTTCATCTTTTATCTTTAGGTTTAAATCTTACTCTGAATGACAACATTCGCTTTCTAAACTATTCAGCAATATCAGTTTTCGCCCAAAGACTTCCCTGAGGCTGATTTGTACAGGCTGCAATCGCTTCTTCTTTTTTTTTTTTTCTTACTTACGTTGAACAATATCCTCACTAATGACATTTCCCCAGCAATGATACACCAGGGAAAAGCATGGAACGAGAAGTAGGAATGATGAATACAGCCTAAATGGATGGAGAAGGAAGTGCTAGAATTTGCTCCTGTATCAATCCATAAAAACTACAACCCTTGTCCCTTTCCATCTACCATAAAGATGGAGCACTGTGCTGCGATATTCTTAGACAGATATATCAGGCGCACTGTTGCATAATACATTTTTGCATCCTTACAAAGAAAATACATGCCTAAGCTTGCAATATGTGTTCTGTGTCTGTCTAGATAGCCTGATAAAAAAGCCTCAGCTGAAAGGAAAGACTGAAATAATCTTGAGATGAAAATGCAATAAATAACTTCCTGCAGGTGATATGCAGAGGCAGGGTCATTCCAGTTTGGCACAACCGGTCATCAAACAACACCTCCAGCAAGCCCAAACCCCAACTCCTCCTCCTCTCCTCCCAGAGCTGCACCTGGCTGTATCCTTGCCTCGGTGGATGATTCCTTTCTCTCCTCTGCCTGTTTGCTCAGCGAGAGACCCTGAAGTCCCAGCTCTTTTTAAAGGCAACAAGAAGGGCGCGCTTCTTACTGAAGCCCGGTCTCTGTATGCGTGTGCTCTTGACTGCTGTTGGTATTTGTTTCATAGCCCAGCTTTTGAAAAACAGACTCGCGCTCTCCTCTCTCCCCTTGTCCCTGTACCAGGATATAGTAACTGCCACTTGCACCTGCCCACACTCAATAGATAAAGCCACAGTTCATGTATCAACTTTAATTCAAGCTGTGAGCTCTTTGGTGCATGTATGACCGTCTGTGCTGTGATGACCTGTAGTTTTAAACTTTTCTCCTAAGAAGCAAGCAGTGAGAAAACTGTCCCCATGAGTTCTCTGAAGCTGATACACAAAGTTGTCTCCTTCCTTGTTTGCGGTTAGGCTGCAGAGCTCCTTGGGGTGGAAGGCATTGCAGATGCTGACAGTCAGGGACTGAGCAAGAAATGTAAACATTCTATTTTCTGTTTACTTGTGATACTTGCTTGTTGTAGCTGGAATTTAATGCATTTGAATTCATTGACAGCAGGAATTATGCTGAACTATCACATGCTTGCACTGGAGAATTTCTGGGTTACTTAGCAATGTCACAAAAGATAACAGAAAATGTCATTTTTACTCAGCCATCACAAGGTGCCTTACAGAGTGTGTTATTATTGCCTTTTTATCTTCACTTCTCAAATAACATGTATGTCTCAAAGCTATGAAATCCTGTTTAGGATCCATCTAACCCAGAAAAGTAACAGAGGCAAACTTGAGAGGAAACTGGTCAGGACCCTTCAGGTTCCCCTCTGAGAACTGGAGACTGCCTGGGCTGCTCAGGCATGGGGGAAATAACTGAATGAGTGATTTGCTTGGCATCAGAATTAGATCTGAATCTGGGAATTCATCTCCCAGTCCTCAAAGGTTAGAGTACATTTCGTTTCTGGATCTGCCTTCTTTTTGTCTGTGGTCCAGTCCTCCTTTATAGAAGTTAAAAGGAATTGTGTCATGGAGGGAAAGGACAAGTGAATAAAATCAGAGGAATGTCCCTTGTCAACAGGGTGTTTTCAGAGGCATAAGCAAAGATAGATTGGAGGATCAGTCTTTAATAAAAATTGTAGTTTGAACTTGGAGTATCAATAACTAAATGAGATGAAGAATTGGCTTTGCATTTGCATTTCACAGACTTCCTTTTCTAAATGGGGTGTCAAGACCATGAATTTCACAAGAAGATTCAGGTACTGAAACATTGACACACTTCAGGGTGAACGTTATTTCCCTGAAGGGTTTTAAGATTTTGGAAACAATCCTAAGATTTGTCTGAAATTAGTTTTTCTAGGATTTCTCTGGAAAGCAATGGTACAGAGGCTTGATTTTCAAATTTAGAGCATCTAACAACCTCTGCCCTGTTCCTTTAGCTTGGTTCTGACAGATTTAAAGAAATTAATTTGCTTTCAATTTGAAAAGGGCATAAGCATGGGATACTAAGTTTGTGGTCAATGAAACCTGAAAGAGAAAACAGAAAAATAAAACTTCTTTTTACAACAGGCTGCTCTATAGAGTCATAAACAATAATTAGCTTCTACTTATCACTTCTTATTCACTTAATCTTGAAGTGTGTTATGAAGAGGAATGTGTGATTATCATACTAAACCAGAAGGTAACTGAGGCACAGGGAGGCAACGTGGCTCCTGGAGACTGTGCGAAAGTCAGCCCAGGAACAAGGCTAAACTGTGTCCTTCATGATGGCCAACCTGTAGGCAACAGGTCTACACTCTCTTTAGAGCAATTCCCTGGGTTAGAAACTCTCCTTCCTACCGCACCGCAGACTGGATGAAAAAACCCCAACGACGAACAACCCAATGGAGCTCAACCAACACAAGTCAAGCGCCACAACTTTTTGTTAAAATAGCTGCAATTTTACATGCCATGCCATCGTGGTCACTGGCTGCAATACACCCTTCCTGCCCATGGAGAGGCCCATTTTTGGGATAGAGTCTTAAAGTGATTCCACATGCGTAATTTTCTTAAGGCCTAATGATAATCAAGCTCACTTCAGTTTCATTAACTCTAGCCACCTGTTGATATGAAGACCCTCTCTCCCCTCTACTGCAGCCTATCTTTTACAATTGCAGCCATCCTTTACAAAGCTTAGAATTGATTATGCTAAATATTACGTTAGCGAACACTGGGCTGAAAACCCTGTGATGCTGGCAGGTCAATATTGTTTGATTCTACTTGAGAGTCTATTTCAGGAGCTCATTGAACTGTTTTGGGACTACATCACACGCACAGTTAAAATTTACAGTCAGAAAGCATTTCTAAATATTTATGGATATACACTGGGGAACACAAACATACACATAATCAAGCTTGCAGGTTCCTGCTGTGCAACTGATTTGCTTTAAAAGGATTGCTAGAATCAGAGTAGAAATGACCCCTCTTCAAATGATGTCTTCCTTTGGCCAGGTTTGGTTATTTGTGTGTTGGGTTGACAGAACACAGATGGTTATGACCTTGATGCAGTTGCTGTCAAGTTTTGACCATGCAAAGCAGGACACTGTATCTGAGACTATTGAAAGAACCCCCAACACCTTGTCTCATGCATGTATCCCACACTTCCAACGACTAAAGACATTTTTTGAATAGACAAGCTGTTGGGAACATTTTTACTCTTCAGCAGAGGACTCTTTGTAGTTAACAGCCATTGGTTTCAGCCCCAAGAGTCAGTCAAAACATCAAAGCTGTATATGCCCAGTGCCTTGCAGAGTTGATCTAACAACTACTGGAGAGGTCTTTAAATACAGCTCGGCTCCTTGCTTTGTCTGTCTTCACTTATCTAATATTTAAAACACCTGGGTACTTGTCCTGGTTTGAGGTACCTCAAACCAGGACAAGTACTAAGTCAAAGTAAAGCTCTGTCTGCAAGGAGGTGGACTTAGAGGAGACCCATCATCTGATAAATGGAGTGTTTTGAACTGCCTGGAGTGATTTCTGTGTTAACTCTTGCTTAAGAACAGATTTTCTGGCTTCAGAAACTTGACTGCCTAATGTGCAGTAACAACAAGCTGAATGAGATGAGCATACATGAGAAATTATCATCATCAGGTTAGTTCCCATTACTGTATGTTATGAACCCAAATCATTTCTCTAAGCTCTTTCTAAATGCTTCAGATTGCGTACAGGTAAATATGACAATGCATCTCTCTGTCTCTCTCTCTATCTACCCCATGCATGTTTTATTTCTTGAATAGTGAACAAATGTCAAACATCAGAAGATATGTTGAAATGTTTTGGTTTGATTGAAACCTTAATTAATTTGTATTATTGGAACCAAGAGAAAAGAAAGGTATTTACTCATTTTGTTGTGATGATGTAAAGCCTATGATTGTGCTCTTTCAGGCATAAACTGCTATTAGAGATGAGGAAAGCTGCTCTTCCTACCTAAGCAAAAGCATTTACAGCAGTGTATGAACGGACCTGCCGCGGACAGATTCTGGTTCACCTAAATTCTCTATTCTAATACCAAATTTCCAGTTATTTCATGGTGCATATTTTCATTTTCTCTATTAGTCCTCCTTTTCTTATTAACTCTGTGCATAACAGCTAGTCTACCTGTCCATAAGAACGTAAACAGAAGACGTAAAGCAAAGTGAGATAGAAAGAATAGGCATGATGTTATATTCTATAATTTTCTTGCTGCCCGTTTCTTTTCTTGATTCCTAAAGCAATTTCTCTCTTCAGTCAGGATTTTAATGAGAAAACGATGCTGAAGTTTGCACTAAACTGTTTTACTATGGTCTTCTTAAGACCTTTTGAAGAAGCATAGGTTTGCTGGAGGCAATAGTAATGAGGGGCACATGTGAGCAGTTAAAGTCTTGATTTAAAAGGCCCCCAGAATTTGTCAGGAAATAGCAAGAAATATTAAATTAATTAACTTAATAATTTAAGCAGGCATATTTAAAAACCGAGGATTTTCTTTGTGGTGTTGATGTTTAATGGAGGACAGGGAGGTGAGTTAAAATAAACAAAGCATGCTCACGGGTTTTTTTCAGTATTTTAATTTTGGTCTTTTATCTACTGCCTTTTCATTTATTATCACCATCTATTTTTTTGAACCTTGGGAGTAAAGTGCCATAGTTAAGATAATATGGACCTAAAGTGGCCTTTGGGTGGATGTGGGGGCATGGGCAGGGAGGGAGTAACTGTGTACCCCAGCAGCATCCGAAGGGACAAATCACAGAGGATACCTGCCTGCAGGGCAGCTTCAGCCAGTGGGAGAGCAGTCAGGGCCCTCTTCCAACTGGTAATCACCATGATGCAAGTACAGTTAGATAATCTGTAACTGCAAAAATCTGTAATCAACAAAATTCACATAAGCTCCATGCCAAGCCGTAATTAATGATAATAACAAAAAACAGGCATCAGCTTGGAAATGCAAGCACTTAGTACTTCCAGAAAAGGTTAGTGGAAGAGAAATATTGAGTTTTAGGGATTGCTGGTCACAATATCAGAATTTGGAAATGCAAGTGTGAAAGGTGTATAAAGCAGTTCTGTAGATCAGCTCACATAGCTCTGGAAAACCTGCTTTGGTTTCTTCTGTGTTCCCTCCTGCTGGTTGAAAGGGTGCCATTGCTAAACTGGTAGAGTCACTCCAGACTTCTGGTTTAACTGGGACCAGAAAAGCCTGAGTTTCTATTACCTACTGGGTATTAAATATATCTGAACTTACTTCTTCCTACAAGCTTGTGTGGTTTCAGCTCCCCTCCATGCTTTGTTACCCCCTCCACGTTCCCAAGCTGAGTCTCTGAGGGCTTCTTGCTGGTGTGCTGTGGTGGGCGGTTGTTTTGAAGCTAGGCTGTACAGGAGCTTCATATTCTGAAATCTTGCTTTCTCATTACAAAGTATCTTAATCTTTTTCACGGAGTAGCTGAAAAGAAAGTAAAAATGAGCTGGCAATGAGAATTGGCATAAAGATATACTTTGAACTATTATGGCATAAATACTGAGACTAGTTATGTCTAATGGAAGCCAGAAACTACAGCTCGGTGCAGTAGCCAGAATTTTGAGTGTGCAGTAGCCAGAATTTTGAGTGTGCAATAATGGTAAGAAAAAAATGAATATCCTTTACCCATTCAGGTAGTAGCCAATGACCTGGACTGTCAGGACTAAGAGTCCTTGTATTTTAATCCTTGCTATTATGATCGATGATACTATTCTTAGTCATAGAAATGTGTCATCCTATTTTAAGCTTAAGTAAGCTGTGTGCCTCCATAGCAGCTTGCAATTTTGAGTTCCAAAGAGCAATTGCTGAAACATGCCTCATGACGCTACTGTTATTATTTTATAATATAGAAATAGCAGATGCTGCAAACAGAATAGATACATTGGCTAGACATTTTGATACCTTCCTGTTCATCATTTAATGAATTTAATAAATATCAAGTGTACGCTAGGGACACCAGTTCTCATCTTTTCATTAATGTAAAACAGAAGCAAGATTTTAAAGAAAGGATTTAAAGAAAACCCTGAAGCTGGGAGGATTAGTTCTCCAAGACAGGACTCGATGCAACCCCCTTGTAAAAATTCAGTCTTGCAGAGTGATTTGTACATAGGACACTTGCTTTATTCACCCAAGAAACTAAGACTACACTGTTTGCACATCCTCCTCCTCTCTGTCATAGATCATCACAGTGCTTTCAGTTGTGCTTTGACTTTGAAGTCGTCACAATGCCAGAGGACATGACAATTAGGTAGGAAAGAAGCTGATTTGAATGTCAGCAAACTTTCCTTCAGTCTGCTGACGTGTCTGTGGGAGGGCTAGTAAATGAACCCGTGCAATTGAGGGAAGATGAGAAAACAGTAATAAACAATTTAAAAAGGAAAAAGATTAATGCTTGGAGAAGTGCTAGCTCCTGAGTTGGATGTGTTGTGACACCACCATCTGTTTATCTCTGCACAGCTTCGATGGGAATAGTTGAGGTGTCCTAGCAGTGCAGCACAGAGAGAACATGGAGAGCAAGAGGAGCTACCATCCCTCTACTGACTGACTGTCTCAGTGCAGATGGATGTAACATTGACACGTTCGTATGTTCTTCCATTCACTTTATTCTTCTAATTTGCAGTTAGCAATTGTGAAAGGTGCCAGAATAAGAGCACAAGAACAAGAAATCTCCTGTTTAACTACAGGAAGTTTACAGGCTGTAAAGTGGTGTTTCAAGCTGTCCTTCAGATCCAGCTCTTAAGACCATCTAGAGGGTCACGCTATATTTAGATTGTAGTTGACTATGTGCAAGTGTGAGGTGGGGAAGGGTGATGTAAGGGAAGATTTCTAAGAAGTCTCGGACACCTAATTTGGAAAGCACTCTTAGAAATTTCACAAAGCAGATCCCTGATCTTGCAACCATGGACCCATTAGTCTGTCAACAAAAGGCATCCCAAGCAAATCCAAGAGGCTTTGCTTCTGGTCCCAAGATTCATGCACTCACTTTGAGAAGCAGGGAATATTGCTAGCTTAAGCTCAGATCTATGAACTTTAAATGCTTCGGGGTTTCCATGCTGATTTCCTCAGTGAGCTCCCCATGGTAGCTCCACAGTACCTTCACTGCAAGCAAATGAAGACATTGACTCACTGTGTTTTTCCAGTAGCAGCCAATCTTCATTGTCTCCAGAAGGTGAACTGGCAACTATTCATGACCTGCACATTTCATATGGCATAAATTAAAACAGTTATCAGGTAGATTGAAGGAGGAACAGATTACAGAGATGGAGTGTTCTGGTGTATAACTAGCTCTTGGTCGTCCCCCTGTAACAAACATCATGGCATACTCTACTAGCCAAGCAGCAAGGCAGGTACTAATCAGTAGTAAGGGACAGACCTATACGCACCAAAATAAAGTTGTCAGATTGAAAGTCTTTAATATTTTTGACATGTCTAGCTTGATAAAGAGTGGAAGTTCATACCTCTTGGGGCTGTGCTTGCAGGAGTAACTGTATCACTGTGTGTGTGAAAACATGTATTCCACTTTGGAAAATTAAAGCTGCTCCATGCCAGCTTTCAGGCCTCATCATACAGCTGGAATTACCAGCTTCGGGGCTGTTTGATAGATGCTCCAGCAATATTCCTTTTGTCATGCTGCTCCTGCCTTTTTTAGAGCCAGAATGGTCCAGAAGGTGAGGGATCTTCCTCCTGTATGCTGAGAAAAGCAGCAAACTCTTTGGGTGAGAATTATTTTCAGCGTAAGAAGAGTCTTTTGTGTCTTAAAAAGCAATCCCAAGTAGTTGGGCCAAATCTATACAAGCAATGAGGTAGCCAATACTGCTGATAAATGCCTAGCGTATTCAAATCAGTGGGAGCAACCAGGAAACCTCTGTCTGCATCTTTAGGCACTTAGCGGTTTCAAGTGCATAAATTCAATCCTAATGGGTGTAATAGAAAGATAGTTTTCTTGAAGACTTCAAGCTTATATACATTTCTCATAGAAACCCAAACTCTTCAGCTTCTAGTGAGAGATCTATAAACACAAGAAATGTCTCATTATAACAAACCAAATATCTTTTATAAATAGAAAAATAACTTCAGCTGGGACTGAAATTGAAGGAAATAACCATGCCGTTTCTAACAACCTTTACTATTACTAGCTTATAGCTTCACAACTACTTTTGTACTTTTACCTTCTGCTGCTCTGGGAGCACATAATTGTCATTTCTTTTAAATGGTTCCTGCTTCAGCTCTATGATTTTTCCATGAGTTGTATTTCTTTCTCTGTTAGATTGGTGGCTCAGAATATTCCAGATCTCAGTTTAGCATCTGCATTCTTTGGCTACCTACTTTTCTCCACAAACTTCACTTTAGCCCTTCTGCTAGATGATACTTAAATGTCCTGTGGGAGCCCCAGTAGATCACGCTTCACTGTCCAAAATGAGGCAAAAATGTACATTTCCATGATCCTTCTCGAATATATTGTTTTAAAATGTGTTTTCCCTCCATCTGTCAATTGATTGCCTTTTATGGTGAATTTTTTTACCACCTGATTCCTTTTTGTTTATCCTAATAGGATAAAAGCTTTTAAAGGTAACTCCCGATTCAATGATGGATAATGGCTAAACTGGTTATTACAAAAATTACTTAATAGATATTGCCCATTTCTTTCTCTTTTATGGTTTATCTACACACGAAACACATTTCACAGCAAGGTAGAACATGAATTTAAAGCAAAGTAACTATTTTGCATTAGCTTCCCACAAGGATATTTGTCATCCTGCACACAGGTTTCACTTAATCCACTCCCAAAACTGGCTAAGAAAACGTGCATAAACATGTTCTTGCTGTGAAATGTTGTCCACACCGAGATCTAAATATGAAATAGCTTTCCAAGCTCCTTTCTGTAATGGCGACAACTTACATATTTTTCTGGTCCCCTCTGCAGTGGTACTAGCGTGCTGCTGAGTTTATAATATATTTATTCTCATAACGCTCCTAAGAGGAAGGGGAACCCCCAGCATCTTTCCCAAGATTGTGCAAGAGAGCTGGAGTAGAGCAGAGAGCTAAATTCAGTTTTTCCAAGTCCAAAGATGTCTTCATCCGTGCTAGGTCATACTTTTACTCCATGAAAAGCCTGTAGTTTCTCATCCTGCCTGCCAAATCATAATTCCATTTATCCTCCAGACAGGTGTGACTTAGCTGCACAACATTGATGGATCTGGTAAACTGAAGTTGTTATTTCCCGACAGTGACTGGCCATGTGGCTTTATGACGTTTGTATGAATTCATGTTCTCATTCACATTCAGTGAAGGTAGAGAAAAGCTCAGTGATGTATTTTGGTTCAGAATCTCAGAGGTTTGATGCACTTAGGTACATAAGTCCCACGGACTTTAAATAACTTTGAGAATCTTATTTAAACAACTGTAATTGCTGGTTTTTAAGAAAATATTGAATAGCCTCTTTTAAATCAACTTGTCTTCCCTGCACTTTCTTCTCTCAGAGGAGTTGCATTTGCATAGAAAGAGGATACTTTAAATAGAGGCACAAAGTCCGTTTTCCAAATACAGAGAAACTCAGCAGCCAAAACTAATATTAGGATTAAACATTGCTCTTCCAACTCAATAATGGACTAAGTCAAAACTCCATAGCATTTTACTGAATTAGATGGAATTTTGATTATATGTTGATTCATCTATCCATTTGCCTTACTCTAAGCAAGCAGAAGGTTCAAGATTCCTTTCATCTTGCTGTCAAAGATCTGATATCTAGAGCAAAGGAGACCTGTTTTGCTGCATCTCACAGAGAGCTGACCACCCTGCAAGCAAAGATGACGTTAGGGGTCAGACGTCAGTTCACCAAACACTGAATTTCAAAATGCCGATGCATTTTGTTAACTCTGAAGACTTTTCTCTTAATTCTTTTTGTTTCATGGCACAAATGCAATGAAAAGGTGACTGAAGTAATGTCTTTTATATGAAACTGAGGTTGCCTTGCCTTGTTTCTGTTCAGAATTGCTTCCCTGTCTTGGTTGCGATTTACTGTTTCCTGGCTTAGGGTCCATAATGTACATGGAGCACGTGGGTAGAAGCCTGCCCATTGTAGATCACTTGTCAAGGGAAGGCAAATGTTGAATACATCAAAAGGGGCTTCCCCACAGTTGTTGGTTGTTTGTTTTTTGGGTTTGTTTTGGTTTGGGTTTTTTTTTTTAGTCTTCCAAAGTTACCGTGAGTGTTTTGGTTAGCAGTATATTCTTGTACGTAGAGGCTGTCCTGCTTGCAGACAAGATGCTACCGGTTACTTTAAATCCTTAGAAACCTTCTCAGCCTGATATGTTGCTAATAATAGGAATAACGATTCCTTTCAAATATTGCCATTAGTGCATGATTTTATTTTGCATATTGGCATTAGTGATATTAGCAGTTGCCAGATCCTCAAGACTTCATCCAATGCCAGAGCTGCACAAAATGTGTAGGCAGCTACTGCATGGTCAAAACCTCCCGTTGGCACACGCAGCAGGCATCTGCGGGGGCTTTCCTGCCTGTGGATGGAAATGCAAACTGCCCACGCAGAGAGGGTGCCTGGGCTGCCAGGAGCCCCTCGCTTCCTCCCCTCCTGCTTTCTGGGTGGGAAACACTGCTCGGGGCAGACTTCACCACGTTATCGCTCACCGCTGTGCATGCTCCTGGTCTCACCCCGTCTCTGCACTGCTGCGCATCCATTACCAGCGCGTGAGTGCAGTTTTTTATATTTAATAATTGGTTCACAAATGGTCACAGCTAACTGCAGCTCTTGCCTCCTACTACCAGATTGGTTGGGGTTTTCTTTGTGGTTTTTTTTGTTTTGTTTTGTTTTTTAATACCTGAGGTCTCTAACTTTGGGTAATTAAAAGCCTGGATTATTTTTATTTTAACAATGAAAAAAAGGGTTCGTTCTGTTTGTGATAATAGTGCTGACTGACATTGTTTCAAAGCAGATTTAGTGATAAGTTTGGTCCTGACATTTAGTCAGCAGGTGGGTGTTGTTTATTGCCTAGCAATTAGAACTTATATTAACATAATATCTCCTCAACTTCAAAAATTTCTGAGAGCTCTCCGTGAACAGATTCCCAAGAGCTCTCCCCTGCTCTCTTCCCTTTGTCTTTTCACTTTCCCACCTCCACACCCATCCACCCACCTGCCTTTAAATGTGCTGTTTCAAATTTAGAGTTCAAGAAACTTTGTTTAAGTCTAAATCATGAAAGTTATTTTCTTCTAGGGCAGAACAGCCCACAGCCCCTTTATTTTAAACCAAGTTAAAACCATGATTTTTAGTCTTCAGAAACTTTTTTCACTTTCAATATTTCTCTGTGAGCACTCCACTACAGAAAATGAGCGTTTGAGGAGGACGGGGCCGGTTCCCCATCTGGAAACGGTCCAGGTGCAACAAGTATTTTCATTGCCACCCACATTGTCAGGGCTCCCTTTTCTCTCAGCGTTTTCTCTGGTGGTGTTATCAGTTTATTATGGAGACACATTCATTAGTTTTATATTATATCTGCTTTTTATGAGATTGTCATATTCATTTTCACTTCTGTGCTAATGGTTTGTCTGCAGGAGAATGTGAAAATGAGCTCGCTTGAGCTAAAGATGCAATGAAGGCAAAAAAATGTGAAAAATTAACTGACTAGAAAACCTAATCCAAATGTATTGCTTTAAATGTAGTTTATAATTAATTCAAACTCCAGTCAAAAGACCCTGCTGTCCAAAGCCAAACATTCACTACGGCTCTGTCACAGGATTTGCTCACAAAGTTGGACTAGAAAAATGGTAAGGATTTCTAGTGAAATTGAACAAAAATGAACAACATCCTTGTGCATTTTCACGTGTGTATATACACATGTGCACACACACTCTTAGAGCAAATTTTCATCCTTCCTTTCAACTGTTTGGGTTTTTTTGATGCTTAAGCTCCATCATTTCAGCATTAAGGAATAGCACTTGGTGACACTATTCTGTTTTTTTCCCCAACCCCTTAGAGTGTACTTTTTTCATCAAAGGAGGCACCTTCCTCTCTTGTCTGGGAGGAGATAATTATGGGAGATAAGGACTGATCTTTCTTTTCAAACAACCATAATTAACACTGGAACAAATTGGCTTTGGGGAGCAATCAGTGCCTTGCTCTGATCCTGGGGCAAACCCTGGAAGATCAAAAGCCAATTCCCTCCCTTGCAGCCATCACCATAACACAGTCATATGTGACTGGTTTAATAAATACTGTCATCCTAACCCTCTATAGCAGTCAATTTGCTGATGAGCATGAACAAGCTTATTTACTATCAGATGCAAAATTGCTGCTCAAACCTCGATCGTTAGGAAGAGGCCAACTGGATGGGAAAGTGATGAGGAAGAGATCAAATTCTTAAATCAAGTCAAATCCAATGAGACTGTTCTATCATATTAGTACCTTCTTTCCCCCTCTCTGGCAACAAAATTAAAGTAACTTATCCTGAAAGTGGGCAGCTAATTTGATGTGAAGTCTGCCAGGGTAAGCAGTTGCGGTGCTGCTTCGCATTAGGAGAGTGACAGTAAAGGGAGAGCTGGTGTGGTGGCTGGTCCCTGACCAAAGCCTTGGGAAGGGGGGTGGCAGCATCACGGCTGGTTCCTCTGCTAAATCACAGGGGAGAGGGTGATTGCTCAAAAGACTGTGTGTGGTAGCAGCTGGGAGTGATGGCTTTTTTTTGTGGCAAATGGGAAAACGATCAGTCAAAACATGCACAGGCTTTTTTTCAGCCACAGCTGGAAATGAGGAAAGTGGCTTCTATGCTAGTTGAATAAAACGGCTCCCTTGAGGTCAGAGCGGTACCAGCTTACTGTAACCAAAACTCTTGTACAAAGGGTTGACCACAGCCTTTATCCCCCAGATAACAAGCTTGACAAGTACCTTTGCCATTTGGGCATATTGAATTCTCAGGAGAGCTTCACATGAATAAATCATTACCTCTTTAGCAACTATTCAGAATTAATGATCCCCCACCTCTTTTGACAGGCACTTCTTTTGCTGTAGGTTGTGACTTGTGGCTCCTTAGAGGATGGTCACAGCTGAGGACTCCTGGAGGCTTTTGCTTTCTCCTTTTTGGATATTCCAGTAACTGTGACAGAACAACTGAAAACACATCTATAATTACCATGAAGGCTAGCATTTTCAGAATAACAGCATAGAGCTGGGAGAAGAAATCCCAAATGAAGGGAAAACCATCATGTTAGATCAAAGTCGTAATCAAAATGAAGACAAAACTTTCTGGAGTTGTAGGATTTAATCACTGTGCATATTGGAACACTTCTTGCTTCTAGTTTTAATTAGCAACGCATTAAGGTCTGAGGAAAAGCCTTTGTTTAGATACTTCCATCATAAACTGAAAGATATGAGTGTTTTCCACGTATGTTGTCTTATACAATTTCCCCTATAATTTTGCTGTCCTGAGAGGTGCAAAGAGTTTGGGAAAAAGCCCTGTATATCCTTGTATGGATGGAATATCAAATGAATGCGACCCATTAGTCCCTGATTTTTTACTTCTTTCAGTGTAATCTGATGAGTGATTTGACTGTCAAACTGAAATGCAACATGTTTTTCTTATATTTGTATCTCATCTGGGATGATGGTTTTTATAACTCAGATTGGAAAAGCAGAGGACTGGCTCTAGGGAAAAAACTTTGAGATCAAATATGAACTTTCCCAAAGTTGAAAGTGTTTGGATCTTTGATACTGTGAGAGTTATTTCTGTCACAGAGCGTGACTGTCTCTTTTCTAAAATGACTTGATAGGTCATTAACATATCTTTAGTCTTGCTTTACTAGTATAATTCTTAAAACTTCAGTGCAAGTTTCAATGAGTAGCCACCTCTCTCCTTTTTAGGCGGTAAGCAAGTAGCCATTCTAGTAAAGACAAAAAATGGAAAATGTGACCGAAGACCTCACCACACTGAAAACAAAATGAGAAATAGAAAGAATCCCAAAGTCCCTAACTTTTAAGACATTCACTTTGGAGGGGAGGAAGACAAGGGCGAGATTTGGTCAGCATTTCACCGTTCCTGGTGCTGGAAAGAGAATAAAATTAAATTTGGCCTGCCTGAGATTCAATTGGTCCCGAGGCGTTACTAACCTGCTAACCAGGATAGTTCTTAGATGTACAAAGGTAAAGGTTCAGTGCAGAAATACCTTTAACGTTTTAATTTCACAGCTGGGAATGCCTGCCACCTTTAGAAACACTCTGCTAAAGTAGCAGGATGAACCTTCATCTGAGTATATTCTTCCCCCAGAGCTTTAAGCTGTTGGTACCAGACAGTCTGCGTAGCATGAGATCAAAACCTGTATTTTGCAGCCAGGTCTTACGAAGGAGGAAGATGGAGAAAAGGGTGAACTAAGAACTTTGTTAAACCTTGGTATATAAAGGTTGGCTTTAAGTAACAGTTTCAAAAGTCAGAGACAAGCAAAATATTCAGAATAACCACTTTTATGACTAATACAGAACAGCTTAGTGTCAAATGTATTCTCTAGTGGCTCAATATGCTTGTTTTACAAATCTGGACCTAGGTCAGAGTTTCAATTATATAATCTTTATCTTTGAGTTGTCAAATCTAGCCTTACATGTAACCATGAAGTTTTAAAATTATTTTTAGCTTTAAACTTGGCTAAGATGTTCTACTGATCTATGTCAGGAACCAAATTAACATATCTTAAAATGAATTTGCATAACCTGAAAAAAAGGTTTGCACAGCGTAATATAAATTTACATTCCTAATAAAGTATTAACATATCCAAAAATGGATGTTAAATACTACCGTTATATTTTAAATCCTTCCTGTAGATTCCTAACAAACAGCTTTGATTTGCATGTCCTGACTTTGCTATGTAACATAGAACTAATAATTGACTGGTTTGTAAATCAGCCTTTTAATCCTCTGCTGCTGCCACCGTTGTTCACACAGATGAGAATTAACAGTGCAAAAAGGCAACCGTACGCTTTCCCTTTTGCACATCGTAGGACTGAAGCTAAAACCAGAGTTTACAATGGGGGGATATTTCGGGAGATGTGTTACTCAACTCAGCTGCAAACTTTGTTGCAAAGCTTGGACCAATCTTTACGTGTTCAAAGTCTAACCCTCAAACCCAGAGCGCTTGTCTCTCTCACTTACTAGCGAAAATTGGAGGATTTTGTGCTGCCCCTTCAGTGACTGCTCTAGATTTTGTTCTCCGTGAATACAAGATGTACATTACTCTGCAGGATAAGGTTTTTTGCTGAAGCCTGGAGAAATTTCTAGAGAGAGTTTAGTAGCAGCATGGTAGGACTGAGAACTCGGTAAAGGGTGTGATGCATTCCCCAGTGGGGGAGGTCCTGACATCTGAAAGCCAGCAAGTTGCCACAGATGATATTTGAATATTGCTACTTGAGTCTGTAGCCACCGATGCATAAAGGCTCTGATTCAACAAGGTACTTAGCTTTAGGAGTCCTACTGAAATCAACTGAATGATGCATGTGCTTAAAGTTATGCATGTCAAATCTTGCTGTCATGGAGCCAAGAGCAATTCCCACTGAAATCCGCTGTTGAGTTTACTCCTCTGCTGCAACTGAAACACTGGCTTTTTAATAGAAAAACAGGAGTGAGACTGCGCAGTAACGTGTTGCCTTCAGCTGTTATAGTTTTCTAGAAGAGATGGTACCAGCTGTCAGTGAAATACAAAGGTGAGGCAAGGGCAGACACAAATCTTGCCCTCACTAGTGGTTTTCCCAAAATCCTTTCCAGGTTTTTTTAATGGCCTCTCTTCGTTCGGCTCTGTGCTGGCAGATGAAATGTTGCCAAGAGTCCCAGAGCACTGAACCAAACCCTGTGGCCGGGTAGCTAAAGCCGTTTCTGTGGCTGAAGGTGTGTTGGGAGGTTTCTAAAATAAAGTCCTGACTTTAGGAGTAGAAAAGCAGAAACCAGTATACAGTTTAATTTTTTTAGCAAATTCCATCAATCACCCTCACAAGATCGTACTGAAGTGAGTGAAGAGCTTTAACCTCAAACCTGTGACGGGATGTTGGGCAGCTCAGAGCAGCAGTTTGTAATGTCTGGAAGGCCAAGTGGAATCCTAGTGTCCGCCTTTATGGCCATCTAACTGTGCCAACCCAATTTTAGTGGTCACAAAAGGATCCTTTTTAGCATGGTGCATGCATGGATTACACACGTAAGAAAATAAAAATTCTGAGCCAGGTCTTCAGTGGCTGCAAGCCAGTGTAGCACTGAAACCCAGGGACCAACACCAAATGCGGGCCTGGTTCATTGTTTTATGTGCTGGTGTGTGATTCTCCTTGGCAAAGTGGCCCCATGGTAGGAACTTGGTCAGCCTGCTTAACCTTTCTCTCTTCTTCATCTCCTTTGCTTTACTCATGAACCTGGTCAGTCAAACTACCAGCTAAAACTCTGACGACTGGACTGCTACTTTTGCTGCTGATAGTCAAAGCAGAAAAATACAG
>VYXH01010818.1:1647166-1660031 GCA_013397275.1 Burhinus bistriatus | reverse complement strand
TTTTTTTTTTTTTTTTCCAGTCTTTAAATGAGTTTGTTCTGCAAGCAGTTAAGCAAAATTCCCTTCAGACTGGTAAACTGTGTGGAAATGCTCTGTGTAAATATTGTGTGGACACCACTGAAACAAAGTAAATATAGAATCTACATGATGTTATTTATAGCAATTATGATTTTGGAGCACAATATCGGGTCTTTCTAAAGACCTTTGTTTGTCTTTATTACATAACGCTACTGCCCTCTCCATATGGTAGGTTTTGCCTGTCATTAAGAGCCAATAAAGCACCCTTTGGAGACAAGTCCACAGGAAAAAGCATGGTAGGTACTGAGATGATAAATATTCAGTAGGTGACTACCTTTGGTTACTCCTGACATGCCCTCCCTTTTAAAACTCCTGGAATAAAACCCAAGGGCCTCAATTGAAAGGGATTTAGCCTCTAGCTCTGAAAACTAGGGCCAGCCATTCTGAAGTGCTGACCCGGCAGATGGGTTGTGCTGGTACCTCATCCCTGGAGGCCAGACAGGATTTCTTGTGTTTAAAAGAAAAGACATCTAGTCGAAGATGTCCCGGCCCCCTGCGGGGGGGGTGGGTGGACTAGATGACCTTTAAAGGTCCCTTCCAACCCAAAATATTCTATGATTCTGTGAAAACCCACAAGCAATAGGACAAGAGGAAATGGCCTCAAGTTGTGCCAGGGGAGATTTAGATTGGATATTACGAAAAATTTCTTCACCAAAAGGGTTATCAAACATTGGAACAGGCTGCCCAGGGAAGTGGTGGAATCGCCATCCCTGGAGGTATTTAAAAGATGAGTAGACGTGGTGCTGAGGGACATGATTTAGTGGTGGTTTTGGTAGTGTTAGGTTTATGGTTGGACGTGATGATCTCAAAGGTCTCTTCCAACCTAGGTGATTATATGATTCCATGATTAATGGTATCTTATACTCCAGATGTTCTCTTGCATTCACATTGTCACAAACACAGGAAAAAAAGCAAATTGAAGGGACGTTCTGTTTCCAACACTCCATAGGGTAATGCACGTTTGACCTAACTGTGAATATATTTCATGCATATTGCCTATTCCAGAATACAATCAGTCCTGTAAAAATTATATTAACTATTGAAAGATGCAATGTTAGTGAAAACCATACCTTAAGGTATGAATAATGGTATCAGCCTCTCCAAAGCCTTAGGTAAAATAGGTACAGGAAATTAAAATAAATTTATCTGTCACTAAAATACATAGTTACAACACAATATGTATTGAATCATTAGTCAAAGTTGTTATATCAGATTTTTATTGGACTGGATCATTTCATATGTGTTATACTTAAATATATATCCCTGAGGACCGCCAATTTAATTTCTGCAGTTTGGAGAGCCAAATAGATCAATCTAAATTCCCTCTGTTTAGTTTGTTGTGGGAATCAAGCTGAACTCTGTTCCATAAACAGAAGAAGGAAAGCAAACTGATGAATGAATATGATTAAAATGTGTTTATCTAAGCATTTGTCAAAGTCAAATCCAGATCACAAGATAAAGAAGATGGAGAAAATATGTTCATGAAACTATATAAAACATTTATGCCCACTATACCTAGTAGAAGAAAAAAACCTCCCACTTTTTCCTTACTTGTATGTAGATGCAGTAATTCTTCTAATTGCATCTAGATCTTATCTCAAATAACACCTCTTGTTATTTCTTCATAGTAATATCTGCACGTTCTTAACTTATTTATTGATTGTTTTCACCTCCAGTTTTAAAACACTTTGTAGAACCACTATACGGTAGGTCCCAGACTGAACCAAGCTCTGTGTAGTTCATGACCTGTTACATGAGTGGCAGAATTAGGGGTGTAACCACAACCCTCTAGCTCAGGTAAACTGGTTGTTTCCTTGAGTAAAGGTTATAATGAGCTGTCGGAGAAAAGTCTGAGCTCTAACTTCATGTAACCTGCTCCAGGAGGCAACATCTGGTTGAGAAAAATCAACGATTATCAGGATTCAGCTTGTCTCCCAATCACTCCTCTTAATTTTCCTGAATACTGTCCTCTTCTTTGGTCTTGGCTGTGGTGTGATTCTCATGTGTGTGTCATTAACGTAGCAAAAGCCAAGTCCTAATGATAGCTGCCTTGATGACAACTGTCAAAGTCTCTCCACCATCCTTGCCAGCCCCATAGACTGTATTATGCACCAAGTCTGTCAGTTTGGCTAGGTATGATAAAAGTTGCCAGCAGGTGTGTGTGTATACATATTCAGAACGTGGCACAGAGATTATTTCAGAAACTCTGCTAGCTTTAAATTCAAAACTGTCACTTTATTTCTCTAGCAGACAATGTAATTATTCCAGAAGAATTAAGAAGCATAGAAATCCTTTACACAATGGGTGCCTATGTTAAAAAATGATAAGAATTTTCAGAATGTATAAAACATGAGAAAGGTTTATACACAGAAATTGCAACTGAATACATTAAAATCAAAGACAGAATGAATTAATTTGTTTCAAATGATGGTATATAGTTTAGTCAAGTTCTATAATTTAATTTTAGTGAGCACTGTGCTTCCTAATTATCTGTATACTAACAAATCCATAAATAAAACATGAATTTTCTTTCTTGTATATCAAGTGTTCACACACAAAAAATTCCCCAAACCCAACATTTTGGTAACTACAATGTAAATAAACCAACTATAAAGCAGTGGTAGCAGGCAATAACGACTTTATGTGAACAAAAATATTCTCATGAAGTTTAAACACCTGATGATGAACAATAAATTCTTACAGTTCTTCTGTGAAGATCACTCAGTTTATGCATGAAAGTTGGAGGTACATGGAGACATGCCCTCTTGAGAGGCAAGGATTGTATTTAAATTTTTTGGTAGAATTGGCTGTGGTGTTTACTGGGACAAAGTGGAATATGTGGCTGAGCCTCAAAGCCTACAGCTTAGACAACCCCTATCAAAGACCCAAGAAAAGATTAACTAAACTGTGGATACCTGTCTGGGCACGTACAAGACAATGGAGAGGAGTCAGTCTAACGTAAAAGAATCTGTTCATCTCTGGTAGCATCACAGTAAGAATTAGAACCTGCTTTGATTCCTAGGTGTTGTCCTGTAGAAGCACCATGCTGGGAATGTCAGGAAGTCAGTTTAGGGAAAAGCAAGCTGTTCTTGGCTTTCCGGAGTTCAACAGGCAGTTTTTAGAGCAGTTGGAGGTCCAAGAGGCGTCTGAAGACAGAAATTGTGGTTTTTTTCACGGCCAGAAAGGTATAGGTGACTGATTCATTGGAAACAGCATTTTGTAGCATGCTAAAAACTTTTCAGGATTTTTTTTTTTTTTTTTTGCATTCTTAACAACAGTCTGGAAATAAACAACATAGTAAGGAGAAGTCAGGCAAATGGGGAAAAACAAGCCCAGAAATAGAAAGGAATATTGACTTAAAAGAATTGATATAAATCACATAAACTTGACTGAATATCTGTATCTAAGTAAACTCCCTTTCTAGGGGGCACAGGCTTCAAGGTTTCCACACAGGCAGATCTGTAATGGGAAGTGAAGTCTTTATTCCATACCACTACATTATTTTAATAAGGTCTCCTTACTTCTCAAACCTTACATCATGACAGTTCCTATCTAGATCAGGGTAAGAGCCACGAGCATTATTTCTTTCAGCTGCTGTACTGAACAGATTGGGACGGGGATTTCTTTTTGTTCCCTGTCTGTACAGCGCCTGGCACAGCCAAGTCCCAGTCTGTGCACGGAGCACCTGTGTCTTACACCAATCGTGCTCTGCTGGTACGGATACATCTTACATTTCGTTACTTTAGCCCAGAGAACCAGCTTTACAGAAGTAATAAACCCTCAAGGATCATATCGATCTTAGAAGCCCTCTAGTTTGCTACAAAAACAGCAAATGCCGCTACCATGATGCTGTGGTCTGACTTTCACAGTCTTTCCCAATGTTAGAGAATCTTTTCCCACACTATGTAAGCATCTGCAAGAGGTTAATGGACTAGACCTTGACAGGACGTGTCCTTAATAATGACTGTTCATCACGACCACGTAGTAAGCTAAGGAACCTAATTGAAAATGGGGTTGTTTCCTCCTCTAGAAGAACGAAATAACACAGGGGAGCGAAGACAATTTTTGTTCTGCATTTGCACTCCGGTTTGTAGTATTCCACTCCAGTTATAGTACAGATCATTGTGATTAAATCAGTCAGCAGTAGCTCAAAGCCACCACCGGTTATCTTTCTGCCCTGATAAGCAAAGATCTCCAAGTATACAGGCTTCAGAAAAAAACTCGCCTTGGGTCACTTGCTTTGCTAGCAAGGACATTGCAGTATTTTTAACAATATGTTTTCCTTTGAGAGGTCAGTGACTTTTGCCTGGGTATTTTTTGTTCTAAATGTAACATTTATCTAAATGTTTAGAAAAATCCAAACCATCGGTCTTCTTTACATAGCATTTTAAGTAACAATTTTCTTAGTGTGTCCTAAATGCCCTGTAATTTGCACAGAAAAATCAGAATCAAAGTCAAGCAATTTTTTTACTGTTCAGAGAAATAAGACCAGAATTACAAAAGATTATTTTGAAGCACCCTTCGAGACATCTGGTTTTTAGGTGGATTCTCATAAAAGACTGTTTGTCTGGATCGCTGGCTAATGGCTCTCAGGAGACAAAGTGCACAATGCTGAGCTGTTCGTGGTTTGTCATGTGAACTGTACGGCCCCGATTATGTGTCTCGAGCCGTTATGCACAATTCAGTACCACTCTACCAAAAAAGACAAAGGTTGGGGGGAAATTCTGTTACTGCAATTAAAGTAGGTCTCAATCAGAATCATAACCAAGCATTCAAAATCACCCAAAGGAATTATTCCTTTATCATCTTCTGTAAAATGTTGCTTGAACAGAGTGCAGCATCTCTCCCTCTTTGACTCAAGCAAGTATAAGTGCTCTGCAATACAATGAACTGGGCAGAGCATTTTTCTCCGAAAACCTGGTACTAATATATCCATACAACAGTCCAGCTCACTGAATAATTAAGAGCAGATAACTTTCTTCAATGACTTTTATTTGCTTTGTTTCATGGAGGGGGGGAGGTTTCTTCCCAAATGTATTTACTACTTGAAATTACTGGATAATTTTAGCAAGAGCTCTGCATTTTCTATTTGTGAGTGAGTAGTGCACTGTGCATATTTAGGATTCAAAATTGAAGCAGTTTTGCCTGCAGATGTAGAATTTGGTTGCAGACAGGACATTTCACATTTACGCAGCTTTGCTTTCTGGTTCTACAGTGCTAGACAGCCCTCTCCCTTTCCTCTCCACTTTTAGCACAAATGTCAGACAGACATGGGGCATACATTACGCTGAAATTTCAGGAGTAATCTCCAAATCACTGCTCTGTTTTTGCACACACAGATGAGATTCTTTTCACATTATATGCCATAATCATCAGATTATTGTTTAGACGGATACACAGCATTACAAATATAACTGTGATTATACTTTCACCCAACAGCTTTCACTCATGAACAGGAGATAAAAGGCAGCAACAATATGAGAAACAGAGATCTGTGTACTTCAGCAGCCTTAAAGGTGTATTTTTCTTAAAACATAGAAGAAACAACATGGGGTCTTTCTGAAGCGTGCTTCTGTACATGTTGTTACTTGTATTTATCTTGAAGCACGTACATCTCCCATGCAACTTTTTATAACACATCAACTATGGGATCCCATTACAGAACTATGGTGAGGTTTTCAAATGCAACCAGAGAACCAGTGCTGCCTTCGCCATTGGATCATGATGAGAAGACACCCTGCAAGCGATTAGCAGAAACTCCAGCCTCCACACTTGATGAAAATCAGGGACGTTATTTTTAAGAGGAAGAAAACAAGGCCCTAAGAGCCACTGACCATGGATTTAGGTCTTGGCCATAGTCAGTGAGGCGGTTTCTGCAGGGGACCATGTGTGAAGGTGGTGCCACACAAAGCAGGTCACTGCATGAACGCGGTCTTGACGATCATTAGCCCCCTGCATCGGGAAGCTTGATATTACAGTCCCCGACTGACTCATGGGTCTCACTGTACAACTTCACGGTGGTGTTCCTTGAACTTCTGTGACTTGTGGACCTCAATGTTTGTTGTTTCTCGGTGGAGATGTGCCTCTCTTTTGCAGTTTCATATACACGGATAAATAGGTTGGTTTTCTATGTCACGTTAAGGGTCATGTGAAATGGTTAAAAAGAATTAATTCTGCAGTGTTGGGAAGTCCTGTATGACAAATTCTTTGTAGTATGTTAGTACACAATGTATAGTATTCTTTAGCATCTGGCTTTTTTAGGCTGTCAAGTTTCAGTAATGGAATTTCAGCAAAGGATAAAGACAGCATGGTCCATATATGTTATTTCCTCCAACTTTTGTATCTTCTTGACAGAATAATAGCTAGCCACAACATTTCGATCTGGTTAAGTGCTCTTCTGTCTAGGGATATTTGCAGCAACACTTTACAACAAAAAGTCAATTAGCTGTCAGTCATTTAGCTCTATTTTCTTGTTTTGTAAGGTTTTTTGATAGCCTTCACTTTTTATTTCACTATGAGGATTTCTTTAGCTGAAAGACACTAATCCCATGATAATAACGATAATGTTCTTAACACTTCCAAGTGCCAGCTTTGCTCGTCTTCCTTCAGGATAATCAGATCTTAGACTACAAACTTTTCCCATTTAATTTCTCTTGAGAATGACTTCCTGAAGCAGAATCTTGAAGAAACAAAAGTGAACAGAGTGAATGCATCTGACTGAATGAGATAATCAATATGAACATTATGTATTCACAACCCATTATTAACAACCCCAGACTATTTTCTGTTATAATCTATGATGTAAGTACCATGATTCTCCAAAATTTCAAGAGAAGAGTCAAAAAACAATCTTGATACAGGGATCAAAAAGCTTTTAAAATGTGGCCTTCAAATGTAAATGTTTTTATCTTCAGATGGATGTCTTTATGAGCTTACCAGCTATGCTTAGACTCAGAGGTAGTTCTACGGTGTTGAATTGATTATGGCAGTGTTTGGATAATGCATCTTTTGTTGCAATTTGACTATTCTTGGTTTACATCTTAAAAGGGTCTGATAGGTGCTCAACTACATGAAGATCTGTATTTAAAAGAACACTGAATGGGATCTTTGCTGGAACTGGCTCTTTCTCATTATTTGGGTGAGTTTCAAGGATGCAACTTATTGCTGGTTTTTTGGTTTGTTTTTTTTTTTTTGTTTTTTTGTTTTTTTTTTTTTTTTTTTTTTTTTTTTCCTTTGTTCCTGCTAGAAAAATGCTCTAAAATACTTGACTAAAACTGGTGTTTTACTTGAAAAATGAAATGTGAGCAGCGAGAAGGGATGTTATTTGTTTTGCTGCTTTCTAGGACCTATGTGTTTAAACTGGGAAGAAAGGGAACTCTTTTTCCCATTCTTTGCTTTTCTTGGGAGAAAGAGCTAGCGGCGATCCCAACAGCTGTGCCCAGCTCAGTGGGCAGCTGAAAGCATTGCAAGGGGTGTGAGACCCTACTTTTTTTCTCTGCACCCTTAGAGCTGAGAAGGAGCAGGTTGAGCTAATTTGAGGAGTTCATTGTACAGCGCAGACTGCCCCGGGAGAGGCTATGGGAGCTCTGTGGAAAGGACTTTTGTTTTTATCCAGTTGAGGCCCTGCAGCTGAGGCAAAATGCTCCTGATCAAGTTTAACACCCATTCCTGGGGACCAGTCCCAGGTACAAAGTGCCTCTGTGGATCTTACAGAGATGGCCAGAGGGGAAATGCCTGACTGCCTTTTCACAACTAATGTTTTCTGCATTGGAATGTATTTGGCTTTCCACCGAGATATTTCAGCTTTTTGAGGGTTTCAGGTAGAATATAGTTAGCAGTAAATGCTGATGCTTGAATGAGTGAGATACATGAGGAATATAAATTACCTTAGAAAAATACAGTTTAAAATGTTTTCCTCGCCATGGGCATAAAAATTTTCTTGAACAAACGAGAGCTGCTCAGAAGTACAGTCATTTAATTAAATATAGTTAAGAATTGGAAACCAATTAATTTCTGGAGAAATGGAACTGTAAAATATTTCTCATTAATTGCGATGTCATTAACTTACCATGCTACTGTACCAATTGAATGTAGAATTTAAATAAATTCAAATCCGTTGTGTCAGATTCAAGGCTCTTTCAAATGGATTAGGAAAGAATGAAGTATTATACTGAGATGACAAGTATAAGGCTTAAAATCTTTTTTTTTTTTTTAAGTGCACAATTTGCACGTCAAATAGATGGATGTTCACAGAATCAATTTATTTCTGAGACCTTTGATCAAAGATTTTGGGGGAGCCATAAAGAGCGATTCTCTAGCAAATGTTTGCTGCTTTCTAATGAGAACTGGCGCCATTTGGGTATGTAGATGAAAGCACACCTAATCTTTTTTACTCCTCCTTCTTAATAATACCCTTGGATTCAGAAATTAAGCACAGCAGGAAGAAAGATCCTGTGCAGCCCATCTCTGCACTAATAAAGCAAGCTGTCTAACTCCTGAAATAAGTAGATATTTCTCATACAGGAAGTCACTCGCCTATGGGGGAATGGGACAAGAAGGCAGCTCAGTTAATTTTCACACAAAAATGAGGAATAAAGATCTGGAACTATGCCCATGAAGGCTGGAATAACTTCCACAGCCTGGGATAAAAACAGCTCCAAGCAATTTGACTCTGCTGCATAAGGAAAGATCACAATAGCAGATCCTTCATTACGATTAACAGAACGAATGAGAAAAGGGTGCCGAGATTTCATTTTCTCCTTCCCCTTTCCCAGGTGATGCAAGACAGAAAAATCACAAGGAGGTGAGCGAAGCAGGGAAAATGATGGAGCTGGGAGCAAACACTCCTGTGTGCCGAAGTGCCCTCACCCCTTAAGATCAGAGCTGAGACACATAACCCTGAGAAGGTCTCACAGGAGAAGACACCAGCATTTCAACTCTGAGTTAAATGTAATCATGGTCTGCACAGCAGAAAGCATTCTGAGGTGGACAGGAATGGTGTTTTATTGCTGCAAAATATTTCCTTCTCATTCTCACGCTAGCATGCAATTCACTTTCCAGAAAACCATTCCCTTAGCAAAATGGGGACAGGGGATTTTTTTTCTGCCTTTTTTGCAGGGGAACGCTTCAGCCTTACATCTGTGACACATTTTATAGCCCTTTGCACTGCCTTGTACACAGCTGTAGCTACCTGCTCACACGCTGGAAACTCCTGTCTGACCATCTATGTTGACTTGATGGTCTGTCCCTTAGTGTGTCATTTGACCCTTCCACCAGAGCCTGCCCCGATACAGACAGGGTGTTCCAGGAAGAGTGTTTTCTTCATTTATTATCACTACAATTAATATTTGAGGAGGAGGACATTGTCTCTGAATGTCTGGAAACACACAAGGTTTTGTCATGATAGGATTGAAAGGAGATTTTTTTTTTTTTTAAATGTAATAAAACGGAGACACTGAAATAAAATAGATCTTTTATATTTGGTAGTATTTCATGTTAATATTGCTGACATTTTGCTCCCTCTTTTCCAGGAAACTATTAGCTTTTATTATTCCTTTAATTGCGTCAGATTATGCAGTAATACCCACTGCTGCAAACTACCCGGCCTCAGAAGTTTTACAAGTTATACTGAAGCAAGAAAGTTAAGATGAATTAATGCAGGGCAAATCGTGAAATGAAACCACTTGACCCCTACTAAAATTTGCTGCTAACACCATTTGGAGTTGTGCTTAATGTTTGAAATCACTCGATCATTTAAAATGACATTGTGAAGTGGTACAGTTGCTTTAAGACACCATTTTTAAAAATGAGGGTTACCATGCCATTTGCTGCAGAGCTGTGAATCCCAGGAGAACCGCGTTGTTCCTCCATATTAAATTAAAAGGCATTAATCTTTTCAGATGCAGTATCCCAGATACAAATTCTTACTCTGTACAAGTAGAAAAGTCTCTCAGTCCTAGGCTTGTCAAGACATAAAAATTGGAAAAGAATAAACCAAGCTGTACTGCATGCCAGGAAGAAAAGATATGGGACGCATTTCTAGTTCAACCAATAAATCCCTCTCTACAGGTTATGATATGCTTTTAAACATTGGGCAATGGCTCAGCCTTCCAGTGACAGCAGTCAAGATATTCCGTGCATGACCAAAACTATTCCTTGGGTATGGGGGCTGGTGGGCATCGTGATATGTCTTTGAGGCAATATCTATAAATAGGATACCTACTCTGCTGTTTTCAAGATCCAAACTTGGAAAACTTTCTTGTGCCCCCTCTTACAGGGCCTGGCATAAAAACGGATTGTATAGACAGATACAGATTGAACTGGTCCAAATCTGGTGGTGCAGGCAGACATCCCCGGCAAGTTCTCCTCCTCATTCAACTTGGCTTTCCAGCAGGTTTCTGGTACTTCATAGTCATCCTTCTCTGTAAATTATCATCTTGTTCAGAGCAGATTATGGCTGTTGGGAGTCTAAAGCAAAATATCAATGGCTACAGTTTTGTGGTCCATCAAGTTTTCTTTGGTTCCAGTTTTGATTTTATCCGCACTTTGCATGTTTGTGACAACACCTAAAAAAAAGAAAGAAAAGGTTTACAGTGCGTTTGTTGATAAAATGAATACACACTAAATTTAGCTTGATGTTTTTCTGCATGATACCCCTTGTCTTTTGTTGATATAATATCTAGCTTGAAATTTAGTACAGCAGTAATGATTGCATTGTAGCCCGGGGCACAGTACTGAGGAAACAACAAACTGCAATGCTGAATCAAGTCAATTCCTTCACATTTGAGAGCAGCTATATGGGCCTTTGTTATCATTAAATGAACTTCAGGGAGTTGGTGAAGATATGCAGAGACAAGCTTTGTGGAGCTCCTTGTATTTCATGTGAAAGGGGGATCCATCTCACCCTAGCTGTGTACGGAGTGAGAGACTGTAGTGTGCATCTAGTTCTGCTAATATTCAGCATAAAAAGGAGATGACTAAATTTAGGCATCTCCATGTAGGTTTATACATGTAAGCAAGATGTCTGAATTCTTTTTTTAGTGTAGGAATGAAAATCTGCCAATACAGAAATCTCCCGTGGAGGTTTGGGAGCTCTTCTGCTCAGCCTAAAGAACACGGAGACATCCTCATCTCGAAGGGGTGATGTGAATCTTCCCTCTCCTTTTTGTCTGTGGGGAGAGCTGACAGCAATTGAAATGGCTAAATACGTTAAACTAAATACAATATGTGGTAAGTTAATGAGTCCTAATCAAGGTTAATACACTGAAATCACTGAGATTCATCTTTTGAAGAGGAGGATAAGTCAGAGGGAAATCAAGCTGCCTATGTCTGATAGCTGCACTAGATTGCTCTAGGTGATTTAATGGGTCATTTTTATTGTTTATGCACTATGCATTCCAGTTCAGTAAGAAAAAGACTTGCCAGCATGAAATTAAATGAGGGATCATTGTGTCAACTAATATCTGAAGCTGCGTCTAAATACCGTTGAATTCACCAAAGGTATGAAATACTCCGAATCAGGGGATATGGGGGCCTGAGGACACCACGCACCCACTGGTCCACAGACAAATGTAACCTAAGCTTTGCATAAGAACAGAAGATCTCTTTTTCTCATTCTCAGAGATAACCTATTTTAAGAAATACTCTACATCTTGTATTAGTTACATACTGTGCACATAAATATCTGTGGACAGTGAAGTATTACATCTAAGGATCTGTTAGGAGAGGCAAGAAACTTGTAAGATGTAGTTTTGTTAAAGGAAAAACACCCAACGCTGATTTACATACAGTGGGACAGCAAATAAGAGGACAATAAATGATAGGGCTGCTCAGATGTTTCAGCAGCAAAAGAAATGGGAAAGTAGATGATGATGATGGGGTCAGAGAGAATTATGGAAATGCAGTATTGTGGGAAAGAAAAGAAGGTAAAAGCTGTATAAGACATGACAAGGTGTTTTTTTTACATAGTATTTTTCTCCCACTGCAGGGGTTACACACACACAGTTCATTTTATATTTATTTCATATGCATGGAATCTGAAAGGAGAAAAATCTTTTGTTATTTAAAGAGCTTGTACAAGACCACTTTTATTGCTCAGACCTAATATCTCAGTTCAGCTGATTGTCAATGCAAATAATTCTAGATGTTCATTTTGGAGAAACTGACAGTGAAATGCTACCAATCAAATATATTCAGTAAGACATAATTGGTAATCTTTTTTATGTCTATCACACCTGGCTGGGTATTTTTCTGAAATGTATTTCAGCAGAAAGTGTTGATTTATCCATATTTGAAATTATATTCATTAGAAGAAAGCATCAGTTTTGACAATTTTCTTCACTCTTAATTTCTATGAATCTTTGAATTGTTTAAATATTCTAAGATTTTCTTAAATGCAGAAATTTTTTTTTCAATTTTTGAATCAACTTTCATTTCAAAAAGTAAGCTATTTATAAGGAAATATGTTTTAAAAATGAAGATGTGCTGAAATCAAAATGAAAGCTTGACCTGAATCTATTTTTCTGTTCAAATTTTCAATTTACAACACCTTTTTTACCATTACATTTTTTCTGCTTCAAAAATTGTATGAAGCATGAGGGAAGCAGTTCTGAATGTGTGAAGCCACATGCTTTAAAGAGGAGAGACACATATCTGGACTCCTCAGATGTGACAAGCTTAGAATAGCTGATTTTTTCACCAGGATAGGTAGTATTTTGGGTTATCTTTTTACTTTTCTTCTCGTTTCTAAGCCATTAGGACAATTCTTTTTTTTTTTTTTTTCCTTTTT
>VYXH01010818.1:1591142-1647138 GCA_013397275.1 Burhinus bistriatus | reverse complement strand
TTTTTTTTTTTTTTTTTCATATCCAGGAAGCTGAAGAGGTTTTTTGTTTGGTTGGTTGGTTGGTTGTTTTGACAGTTTCTGAACCTTTCTAAGGGCACTTTGTTTTCTGGAGCTTTAAGCAAGCAGAAGAGCCCCTGACGTCATGAAGCCCACCGTAGGAATGCAGATGCAACCCTCATTCTCTTCCTCTGCCCTTTTGTTAAGACAATTAAATGTTTCCATGGAGAAAATGTTCTGTCATACTGTGAATTTTCCAGGTTTTTCCATTTCTAGTAGGTCACCTGCAGACCGTGATGACTTAGGTGAGAGCATCTGATACTGTCACCCGGACGGCCTGGCTACGTGGACAGGTATCAGAACGGAGCAGCTGCTGGAGCTGGCATGAATCGCAGGGCTGCTTCATTTCCCTTCACAGACTCTTGCTTGGCTCGTTTTTGGTTATGTAGCTTGGCTTCCTGTCCCTGGCTCTCTCCAGGCAGCTGAAGTTTCATGATAAAAGCAACAAAATGCTCCTACTAGGCTCCAAATTGGACTTTCCTGACAAAAGAGACAGCAGTGCTATCATTCAGACTCCACACCGCTTTGGCAGAACCACGATGCTGCGCGTTATTACAGGCGCTATTTATACGGGTTCTGCTAGTTCAAAAGTGATCAGTGGAAAGAGACTGCCAGGGACCCTTTCTTGTGGATGCTTCTGTACAAAGATAGAGCTCACATTGAGCATGATGCTTTCTCAAAGATTTCTGCATCTAGTTGAGATGTCATTGAAACTGGCACTTTTTGTAATCAAGACCCATTTAATGGTTACATAATTATTTAGATGGCACAAACTTTCCCTCTGCTATTACAGATCGTTTTGTTAGTATGGGCAGAACCAGCAGCTTTGACATTTAACATCCGCCCGTGGAGAATTTTGACCCTTCGAGTTGGACATAGTTGCAAAACAAATCTCCAGATAAAGGTTCTGTGACTCAGGAAAGGTATCCCAAAGTCCTCACTCCTCCGGTGCTTCTCTGCCTGGATGCTTTGATTTCCTGGTCTGTAACAATCATATACATTATATCACCACTATAGATTGGACACTGAGGTGAAATCTTTGCCTGACTTTTGGATATGTACCAATAAATATAGATGTCTACATTTATACCTATTAAAAAAATTAGTCATACTTCAGACAAGAAAGAAATGCAGAGATAGCTGAAAAAAGCACAAACCAAATCCAAACAAAACTGTCATTCCAGGCTTCATGTTATCTGCTTGTAGTATTACACTGAAAATCTAATTAAAGTAATGGGGACAACAACTTTCTCATTATTTTCCAGAGCTTTCAGTTGTATGGTAAGCAGGATGATAATTGATATACCAATGGCTGTTGCCATAATAAATTCACTCATATCAAAGCTCACTTTTGTGGAAATAAAAAGAGCAGATCAATAATACTGATAAATGATAAAAATACACACACTTATGCAGTTTTTCCTTGGTAGGTCTCCATGCACTCAAAAGAAGGTGACTATTCATCATTATCCTTGTTTTCTGCAGGTAGGGACACAAAGGACGTGCCTATGCTGTAATCACCATGCGCAGCCAAGCTTGCCTCACATGAACCCATCCTGAGGGTAAATACTGCAAATCATTAGCTCACACATGTCTCTGCAACTGGACTGTTACCAGCAGCTGAGCTATAGACAGCTGAAGATAATCCTACGTTTGGATAACTCTATGCTATGTTGCAACCAAAGAAGCGATGTAGTGGTGGCATATGCAAAGCCGTGATTTGGAGCAAGAGATGCCCAGCATCCTGTTTCCTGACAGCTTTTTGGTTCTAAAGTGTGTTCTCTTCCCAGGTGGAATCATGACTTTTTTTTCCCAGAAAGATGGAGTCTTGTCAAAACATGCTCAGCTGTTTTTAGGTCATCTATTTTAGCTATTTTTTTCCTTGGAAATAAACTCAGAAAATTTCCTGTTGGAAACATCATTGATAGATTGTCCACTAAAAATATCTTTGGTGAAACAGCAAGTGAATTTTCCTTCCAAAACTCACATAAAGTATTCCCATTGTGAATTTTGTGTTTCAAGCTTGAAGAAACAGTATGCTGACCTTTCTTTAACCTATCCCTTGGGTGATACTACTGCTTAAATACTGATACTATATCCCTAGCAATGCCTATTCAGTCAGAATATACTTGGACAAAATGTGGAACCTGAACTAACTTGAGCCTTCACACAGTCTCTGACTATAGGAATATTCCTAATATTGCTATATAGGAATAGAATAGGATATAATAGAGACTGTACAAATAACATTGTAATGATATAGTGTTATTGTATCATTCCCAGGAAAGAGTGGGAAGAGGGAAATTGTCCTTCATGGAATATAATTATTATGGTCATCTCTTAGGTGGCATTTGGCTCCCTGGTTTACCTGGCTCATTTCTTTCTCCCCATCCAGCAGAGAGATGGTGCCAAGGTGCTACTTACCCTTTTCCCATCTTGCCTCTGTGTGGAGAACGGACGGAGGAAAATGGGCTATTTAGGAACTATGCTGGAGCTACTTGGAACTAGCATTTTTTTGGAGATACCGCATCACATATCACATCAATTGTGTCTTCAGCCTTACTGGGATGGCTCATCCTTATAACCAAAGGAGTCTGGCTCCAGCCTGTTATTTTAAACAAAGGCATAAACAGCTGCACCCACAGTCACTCTGGTGCGCACAGTCCAGTACAGTCAATATGAATATACGTTGCAACAGGGTGATGATCCCAGAGTGTCCACTGTTACAGGGAAGGTATTGAAGAGAACAATAGCAAACCAACGGAACACATCCATTATTTGAGACTTACAGCTTCCAGCAGCAGGTCTCATTGCAGCAGGGTTTTATAGATTCATGTTAACAGCAACTCTGTTTCCCTTATACTTCGATCTTTTGCTTACTCTTTGGATGTAACATTTCAGTTTCATAGAGGATGTTATCCTCTTTTTGGAATGCCAGACATTGTGGGGTTTCCCCTGCGGCGACACCTTTTACTGTGTCCTAGGGGTAGGTGCTTTGATTAATTTTCATATATATAATTTCGTGGTTTCAGGGACCAAGTTCTTCTGAGACTAAAACAAGGGGGGGTGGTTTTAACTCTTTTTCATGTAACCGTTGCCACGATCTAATGGGACTAAATTTGGTTTCCTTCTAAATAAATTTCACTGTCATTTAGCAAGGCTGCAAAATTAACTAGATGCAGCAGTTCTGTGCTCCATAGCAGGAAGCCAAAAGCAAAGATATTTTAGATTAACAAATGAGGTGGAAATGACTTTTCCCCCAAGGACTTATTTCCCATGGGAAAACTAGTTTCTCAGAAAAAGGGGGCTCTAAAAATAGATTGTGTCACAGAGTTCTGAGCCAGCCTGCATCTTCCTCATCCTACATGGAAAAGCACGACACGCACGCGTGCTGCGGTCTCCAGGAAGACACAGGCAACTCAGAAACATTTTAACGGTTTAACAACAGCATCGGTGCAGAAGAGCAGGCGTGTAGGGATGTGAAGGTCATGCAGGTGTGCAATTTACTGGAGTGTTAATTAGGCTGAGCAATTGTAAAGGGTAGCGAAATTCAGCTGGTGGAAAAAGCATTTTGCTGCTAGCAAAAGGACAGTGTAAACACTTTGCTCATCTACGGAGAATATAATGAATGTTCTGTCTTTGCACTGCTCTGGCAGACCTAGGAAAAGATGGATAATATCAAATTAATGGAGAACATAATGGATTTTTGTCCACAGCTGACAAACATGAAAGCTGTATCTTTTCAATATTTTAATTCTTATCTAAATGCACGCTTATCGATGTCCACAACCTGCGTTCCCTACCCTGTCTCCACTGGTGGATATCTTCAGGCCTTGTAAAAGTGACTCTGTTCCTGCTGTTCAGGTTAGCGTTAGAGACACATCAAAGTGTTCAGACTCACAAAGCAATGAGCACTTCTGCTAAGCCACTTGGGATCCAAGGGTACCCAGGAAAGTATTTTATACCTTGTGAGCTGCAGCCTGCTTGCACTGACAGACATGCTGAATGGGGAGGAAAACCACCAGAGCCTTGAAGTGGGGACTGATACCAAGGAAGATACACGAGAAAGTGTTGCAAAGCCCTCAAGACTTGTTCTCCTGAGGACTTGGCTACAAATGGCAGAGAATGACTGAGATGAACTGAACTCATGGTATTTTTGCCACTGGAAAGGGGTAAAATATCTCATGCTTTTATATAACTTCTGCCGTCCTGCGTTATGTCTGAAATAACAGGCTTGTATTTGTCACCAATGACTATTTATCCAGAGGGCTGGGCGGGTGAGTCGTTGTTTACTGCTAAAGCACCAAAAACTCCCTCACCCACTGTACTATCACAGTCCTTCATATGGGCTAAGTAGCTGAAAGAGGAAATTCACATTCAATATTTTAGCTTCAGTCCTTCTATATTTATAGTTTAGCTCATGCTTATGAACAAGCAGATATTAGCTGTCATCTAACAGCTTCCCTCAGTAGTTTTTATACAGTCTAAAAACGTTTATGGATTTAAATAATTCAATTGTATTATTACTTATTACCTTTCTCCTTGTAAAACCTGGGAACTATGGTAATAAAATACTACTTTTAATAGTATTATAATATTAACAGAGATGGAAATTTTCTAAGAGATGGACTTTTTTTAAAAAGGCTTATATCTTAAATTATAATGTGATGAGGAAACACTAAATGGTTAATCTACATAAAAGTTTAAGAAGAAAGAATATTTGAAATAGTAGTAGCATTATTTTGTAGGGAAGTAAATAGGCAAAGATAAACTGGATAAAGATATTCTGACATTTACCCATAATGCTACCCAAAGCCTGATAAGACTCCTGGTGAAGTGGTGAAGACCCAGAGGTTTTTTGGTACCAAGGGAGGCTGTGGTAAAACAACCTGTCATGTAGATAGAAGAATATCCTGTGTTGACTTCCTTAGCTAAACAAAAGTTCTCTGAACTTCTGCTAGAATAGCATTCATCCTCTTAGATCAGGAAAGTCTTTCCTTTGTAATAAATCTGTTATCACTCCAATCTGTTGTCTCTGCAGGACTTCAACATGCTGCTGGGAGGGAGTCTGTCTGTCCATGGAAGTTGAATTGACGCAGTCTTTCTATTCACAAGACCTTTCTCTAGTACCTGGCCTCAGAGCTAGTAACGCCGTTACTTTAAAGGTATTGAACTATTGTAAATATCTCAGCAGTTGAGTGTATACCCTGGGAAAGGCTAATGTAGGCCACTGAGCACTGGACACATGTTTTGAGAAGTGAAACACAGCAAAAAATAACTGTGAGAATCACAGGAAGTTAATAATTGAAAAGCATAGAAAAATTATTTTACATCATTAAATCAACCTTTTTAATGATACACAGAATTAACAGCAATATACGTGTAACTGACACATTTATTAATAGATTAAGTACCTTTCTGAAAGTCGGTCTCTCCTCTCCAGTACATAATTCAAGAACAACCCAATGGAGGCAGCACACAAGAACAGGCCCCTGGGTCTTCTTCATACCACAAGTATGTACTAATGCATTTTTTGGCAAAGTGACAGAATCAAAGAGAGAAAAGCTAGAGATGAGAGTGTTGTGGGTGAGAACACTTTGATGGAGAAAAATGCCATTAATGTCAGAAAATGGTACATTCAGGATAGAATTAATATCAAAATTTTATCCAAAGGCACTGAGAAATAAACAAACAAACAAACCATGGCAATCAAAAAGAAGAAAACTTGCTCACCCCACCGTCAAAACCTTAGTCATTGCCCTGCAGGTTGAGCTTGTCTTCTGATGCACTGATCTATTCTGTAATAAATACAGAAAATTCAAGATGTGCATCAGGCATAGTAATATCAGCTACAGCAGTCATGGAAGAGACTTATAGGTCCACCAGAGTGTGGCTTAGGCTTAGGCTATGGTTAAGAAAAAAACATGGGATCTGAATTAGCCTGATAGCCAAATAAATTTAGCTTTGGATCAAAATTTTAGGCTGTCCCTAAAAAGGGTTATGGAGCTAGGATGCACGTATTCTCTGATCTTTGTGAAATTTTGGAGATGAATGATGATGTTCATGCTCATGGCTATTGCTTAGAAATGGAATTCGAAGCAGAGGGGTAAGGAAATATTAGAGGAGAAAACCTCTTTTAAATAAATAGCAACACTTTCTGATATCTAGTAGACAAATACCAAAAAGGCTGAAGATGAAACATAAAGATGTTGTTCTGGGCAATGGATTTAATTTTACAAAACTTGGCTCCTCTGTGCCATTTTAGGCACTATTAAAGTAAGAACACATGTCCCAGCCTCAGCGTTGCAGTCTCCAAGGCATTTTGGAAAGTAAACAGTGAGTCTATGGAGGCAAAATACCCGATAAAAACACAGACCATCCATCAGCAAGTGAGCACTTTTCACCTTGCCACTTAGTCCTGACGGTATATGGTCCCCAGGTGAGTAAAGGAAGTAATTGTCTGCTTTTGTCGTCTCCAGATGATGCCCATACATCACCACAAATACCTCTTTATTTTGGTCCCTTGGTAAGGAAGATGCCTCTGCCGCCTTTTTGAAGAAGTATCTCAAGATGAGCAGTCAGTGTGCAAGGGGCAATGCTTAATGCACAATCTTAAGTTACACATTCCAAGTGTTAGAAATCAAAGCACCATCTTTTTCTTGTTATTTCTTTCCAGATATTATTCATGAATGAGAAGGTTGGTGGATAGTATCCAGGATGTCCCATATGACCTCCCACGCTTATTCCCCAAACACGGCTCCGTTAGGCTATGATCATCTTGAGGAATAGAATGGCAGGAGAATTAAAGGATGTGCCTCCTATTACGTACTGGGATGAGTCATATGGTATTGCGTATGAGACTGTAAAAAAAATTATTCAAACCATTCTGAAAGGGAAAACTGATTTATTCTAAGAATTGAAGAAAAGTTTCTTCCATTTGTGTCATTTCTAGAATGTTAAGAAATCTACAGTATTTCCTCAGATACACTGGATTCCCACTGACACAAGTAATTCCAACTGTGATCAAGGCAGGCAACAAGGTACCTTCTTAGTTTAAACAACTGTGCTGACTTCCTGTGTAAATTAGGGAGCTGTCGATGCTAATTGCAAGCTCTGATCGTTTGTTATCAAACTCACGCTATTTGTGCACACAGATGAATCAAGTGCATGTGGATCTGGGACAGACGCTTGTAAATGCTCTGTGAATGTATAATTGTCTTTCTAGTTCCTTCAAGAGAAGTAGAAATTCTGTCTGAAATGTAAACCACAGTGAATACAAAAATTGGGTGACTGTTTAGTGGTTGTTAGCTCTTAAAATTGTATTTTCTTCCAGACAAAATTATTTTATCATAACATTTCAATTTAGTCAGTAAAGTGAGTTTTAAAAAAATGCTGCTTTATGCAGCCGTAAACCTTGTTATTGCATTATCCTATAAACTCATATAATTGCAACACTTAGTTGTTGGGTCATTCTGGGAAAAGAGTTGAAAACCTTAAAAATAAGTTTTAGCCGGTATATTCAAAGGAACCTGACATTCAGGCCTCCTACATATTTAAACACAGTGACTATTATTCATGTACCATTTGTCTTGAAGTACTTCCTGGGCTTTCAGTCATGGAGAGAGGCATCAAAAGGGTGTAAATTTGGTTCCACCTTAAGAAGCAATGTGTGATTTTTGTTTGTCTATATATATGTCTATATAACATTCACTGTACATTTGTATGCACAAAGTCTGGGTATCTTTGGATAAAAAAGCAGTTACATATATGCATATTGGTGTTACAGGCAGTATTTGCCTGAAAGAAAAAAAACCAGACCTGCAAATATTTAATGCATTCTCCTACCTTCCTATCCATAATACATATTTACTTTGATCCAAGTTCTTCTCTAGTTGTATTACTTAATTGTCAGTTCAATTTTATTTTAGTTGGTGACTACCGTGGAAGCTGATGAGAGTAGTCATCACCAATACAGAGAGCTCTGAGAGGTGGTACTAAATTCACCAGTGGATGAAACAGAGAGGCTAGCATAAGGACTTGCATGTTTCTGCTATGCTTGTCTTCTCATTGACAAGAAACTTCAAGATACCCACCATATATGACAGTAAAATCAAGTCTTAAATCTTCTTTTTGGCTGAAGGCTGCAGAATGAACTTAGGTGACTTTCCGTCCCTCAAATCTTCACTGTTAAGACTCACTGCATATTTCTTTGAATCATGTTCACTGCTTTGATGGTAATATGGATTTTTTTCCCTATGGTGAAGGTTCATTTAGTGAGTCATTTTGCTCTCCTACGTAAAATAGCTTCTACATCTTTTTTTTTTTTTTGAAATGCATAGCTGATTAAATCACAAGTAATTGCTCCTCAGAAAGAACAGTATTTTAAATCTCTTAGAGTTTCTGCCTTTCAAATCAAAGAGTTCAGTGAATCATTAGGCATTTCAATGTATTAACAATTTCAGTGGTTTGAAGAAAAAAACCCCTCTTATTTCCTGCTCTGTTAAAGTTACTTTTGTTCTTACTTATTATCTGCTCAAGAAAATTAGTGTTGCTAGCTCTCCCAGTGTGGCATTTATCGATGGTTGCATGTGCCATGTTCAAAATACAGCAGTGACTTCCATTTGTTACTGCCATGAACAGGTCCTTGAGCTCTGTATGTGAAGCTGACCCTCAGCTGCTGACCTATGGAGAGCTACACTCCAAAGAATTACATCTTGCTGTATTTAAAACACCCACAGGGGTGGCAGTGACAGCATACAATAGCAATGAAAGTTTGGATTTTTAATATATATGCCCTGAGCCTACACACACAAGCGTACACTGGCTGAATTGCCAATTAGAAAATAAAAACTGCTGCCAAGGGACTGACGAATTGAAGTGTTATATTACGAGAAATCAAAAAAACCCTGGACTAAGAGAGTCATTATTGTTATGTATCTTCAGACTAAATGGCTTTTATTTGAAGCCAAGCTGCTCACTTTGCCTAAAATGCCCTACAGGATTGCTTGCGTGAATCAAGCAAGTGAACTCCTTACAGGTCTTACTGGTTGCACCAGCTGAAGATCCTCACTCTTATAGAGACAAATCTTTGATTTGATCAAACCTGTTGATTCACTTTAAATCCAGCTACATTCGTATCTTTAAAAAGGGATAATAAAATTTCTTCCATGCGTAGATCATCCAGTCCTGCGAGATGCAGAGTGCATGGTGCAATGTGCTTAACATTCTTCACTGACTCCAGGAAGCACAGCGGTCCCCACACCTTCTAGGGACTAAAGAGAAGGTTCAGTCTTAGCCCAGAAAAGCCAACACCTTTCATACCTTATTCAAGAAGCGGAGCTGCTCTTGGTAGTGTTCATAGCTGCCTGCTGTGATCATTCAATTGCCTGATATATCATTTCAGTTGAAAAAGCTGTTTAATGCATTAATAGTGGTTTGCCCAGCTGGAAAAGTGCGTGTAGTACTTTATACTTCGTGGCAAGGAGCTGACATTTGTTTTCATTAGCCATACATCATGTCATTATGTGAGGCAATTGTGCATAGTAAGTTTATATAATACCTCCCCTCAACTGGTGAGCTAACGATGATCTCCCCAGCAATCAATATTGACATTAAAACCATTTCTTCTGCTATGACAGTGGCATTTCACCTACATTTCACAGAAAGGAAACGAAGGAGAAAATTATCATACAGTAAGTTTTTGCAGGAAGAAATGTCCATGATTCACGAGTTGCCAGATGAAAGTTATGACCCAGTATTGGAATTCCTTATAAATTAAATTATTTTCTACTCATACAAGCAAATCAGTCAGTAAAAGGACAAGATGTTCCACATCTTCCTGAATTGAGCAGTATTGTAATCATTGAGTATGTGCATACTTGTTTTCGTCTTTTAGGGGATACCTGCAGACCAGCAGCATGTGGACCAGGAAGAACGGGCCAAGATGCTGAGTGGTATGTGAAAGGGTCTACACTTCTTATCACATCCACTAGCTTGGGATAGGATGAGCACAGTGCTGAGTGACTAGGAATGTCACCAGGCACGTTCAGGTCAGTTACTGCAAACTTCTATGGATATTTACATAGGCTGCCTTTGAGACTCAGGTATAGATGGGAGGTATGCTTGGAGCACGGTGTTGTGGCTCTGCCTGAGATGGTTGCTTGGAAAGCAATGTGACATAGTCCTTGTTTTCAAAGGAAACGTTGAGCAATGGGATATATCTCAGCAGGATTAAAACTAGTTCTCATTAGTTTGTTGGTTCTAGTCTGCTACTGAGTAATGTGTGGTAAAGACAAAGTACAGAAGAAACACAAGGAACTCAGCAGTCAGCTTAACAAGGAGTATATCTGCTCCTAGTTGTGGATTGCTACAGCATCCATCTCTGTGGATGGTCATCATAAAGGACATGAGCCTTGTTGAACAAGAACAGAGAACTAACTCCAGGCTCTTTGATTTTGCTACTTTAGCTAACAGCCAGTGCTCATGAAAGCCAACACCCAGTAGCAAGTCTTGGAAGTTCTACTCAACATCACACAACTGTCAGTGGTTGAATCAGGGGTATGATTCTGCTTCTAAAAGCCAGAACTAAACCCAGGATAACTTCTGTTATAAACATCCCCAGGTTTTTTTTACATCACTGCGGTCTCTGGTTATTGAGCTCATTCGACATCTGCTATCTTCTATACCGTTAGATTACTTCTGGCTCAGCTGGAAGATAAGATGACACAGATACCAAAGAAAAGGGGTAACTCCATAGGCAATGTCCTTGCCATACAACAGTAATTATTCTTCCCTATTGCAGTTTTGTAATATCAGAATTTTTTTTTCTTTACTAGCTCATTTTTTTCTTCTTCCTTCTTTTTTACTATTCTTTCAAATCTTAAGATTTGTCTCTCCCCTCTGTACATTCCTCTGCCTACAGTTTCCCACCCTCTGTTCCTCCCTCAGAAGAAAAAATGGTGCTAAACTAATTAGCAGTGCTGTGCAACGCATGCAGAAGCACCGGGGTGTTGGTATGCATTTTTCAAGTGTTATTTAGTCAGAGGCAAAAAGATGCCCAAATGACTTCCTCTGGGAGTTAGGTGCGTTACACCTAATGGCTCTGTTGCTAGGGCCCCTTTCAGATTGTTCCACTAACGCTGTCTTTGCTTCTTGCTGTAATATTTGTGATGTGATAGGAAAAGATCTTAGCAACACTTTGACACCAAGTGGTCTGTGAATCTGTACTTTTTTTCTGAAATGAGGTGAGACTCTAGAGCTGGCAAACTGGTGAGAGAAATATCATTAGTGAAAAATATTATTTCTCGGCCACTGATGAAAAGGAATGTACTTAGTCAACTGCAGAGCTGACTCCTTCATAGTGAAATATAATTTGGACATTCTAATAATTGTAACTACCCCTTCAAAATTCATCTCCTAATTTGTACAGTAGGGGAGCAACTCAGGTGCTGTGTTAGATGCTGTAAGGTACCTTATCTTGCCTCCTGCTGTTGCTTCAGAAATCTCAATAGTTCTTAGATCATACCTGTCAGTTCTGGGTAGAGATCTCAAACACACCAGTGTATCCAAAATGGTGCTAGGTGCCTATGTTTGAGGTTCTCCCAAACTACTGCCTTGCTTTCTGTCATGTAACAGCATCACCGCCTATTTCTAGACCTTTATTTCTGTTTCTTTTTAAACCCTCTGTAAGGCCAAAATGTATTATCAGCTATGGAACTGAAAATATCTCAGGTTTTTAAGCTTTTCTTGCCTTACCTGTAGTGCTTGGATGCATTATATAGCAAGCTCCAATAACATTCCATTCATTCAGGACACATCTACTAATTGAATTCTCTGTTTTATCCACTTCACAGCCTACTGGTAGATTGAATCCATCTGGAGGACTTCTTCACCCAGCTGGTAGCCTTTTGCTAGAAGAGATGAGGGTCAGTACTTTGCACCATTCATGCCGTGAGCACCCACTGCCTGGCCTGAAGAGTGCCCCATTTCTGGGCACAGGGACGCTTCAGAGCTGCTGCCCAGTGAGATGGGAGCTTCCACAGATAATGGGAACCAAACTTCAGGGGATGTAGATGAGCATGTTGAAATAACAGTAAATGAGGGTATAACTCAGGGACACTTAGCTTTGGTACTCAACAAAGTGGAAGGATGTTGTTCTGGCTTTGAGGTGGGATAGAGTTAATTTTTTTCTAGTAGCTGCTGTGTTTTGGATTTAGTATGAGAATAATGCTGATAACACATACTGTTTTAGTGTTGCTAAGTGATGTTTACATTAGTCAAGGACTTTTTCAGCTTCCCATAGAAGCTGAGAGGGAGAATAGACAAGCTGGCCAAAGGAATATTCCATACCATAGATGTCACGCTCAGTATATAAACTGGGGTTGGCCAGTGGGCAGGAACCTGCAATCGCTGATTGGGATGGCCTGGGCAACTGATCATTGGGTGGTGAGAGTGACTGGGGTTGTATCACTTTATTTTGTATATTCTATTATTATTTTCCTTTGCTGTTACCGTTCTACTAAACTGTCTTTATCTCAACCCGTGAGTTCTTTTTCCCCCTCCTTTTCTCCCTACCCTACTGTGGGAGTGGGTGGTGGAGTGAGCGAGCAGCTCTGTGGTCTTAGTTGCTGGCTGGGTTTAAACCATGACAGATGCATTTCAAAGAGGCTTAGTTTATCTTCTGAACTTGTAATCAGAATATTTAATAGCAGGATGCTGTTAAATAAGGGTTGAAATGAAGATCCTAACTCACTTCAGGTTTAATTACCCATGTCTTATTACTGCAGGGTGAAAACCAGGTGTAGCTGAAGTCAGAGGGGACAATTGCTGTTGATTCCAAGGAGGAGGGGATTCATCAGCTTGTCTTTTCCTCCTGCCAATGGTTGCACCTCCATTCGTTAAGCAAACAACATTGTGAAGATAAAAATAGTGACATTCTCCACTCCCAGAATCCTCAAGCAGATTTTCATACCCAAGGTGTTTCTTTGGGGAATGACATTTACTTGTCAACACTCTCTCCCTGGTGATTTCACTCCTGGTGGCTCCATTGTCAAAAAAGTCTTCCTCACAGACACTTTGGTTCTGCTTTCTAAATTTGTTTTAATCCTCTTAGTTTGAATCAGTGCCTTTTAGTCTGTTGGGGAGTCTTTAATCAGATTTTCCAAACTGTTACTCTACAGCCATCTCTGGGTAGCTTTTTAGTAGCAGCGTGACTTTTATTATGTCTTAAAGAGTAAATTCAGGACATCGGCGCTTGGATTACTCATTTTGCTCCCACTTTGAACAAAAAATCTAAAAAATCAACCCCCACCCCAAAAGACCTGTTTGTGCTTCTCTCTACAGGGAGACTACAGCAGTAGCAATATTCCCAAATAGCTAAATATGTATGGACTTGACAACTGATTACAAATTAAGTGCTATTATTTGACGCTGGGAGATTCATCTTGTCTTTCTAATCTCTGAGCCTGGAGGCTGGCAGAGGTGTGTGAAGGAATAAATACCCTATACTTAGTACTGGTAATCACCCTATGACCAAACTTGGTAGCTGACTCACCTGAGACGAACAGTGGAAATGATTGGCCTGATTCTGTTCTTCCTTGGACGTCTGTGAGTTAAAAGCAAGTCTTGCCGTAGTTTGGTAGTGGATACTCATTGGCTTGAGAAAAACCTCTCTAAAATAGAGGTACTTGAGTCTTCAGGCTGAAACCAAGTGTCAATTTTCCTACAACAAGTTGGGGATCTAGCCCTTGTTTAATGCACCAAAGAGAACAACCTTCCTCCTTCCTAGAGGTAATCGTAGCCTCTCCTGTCTCACTGCAGCAAAACTAAAATGTTCTTTTTGTGACAGTGAAAAAAGAACACTAAGTTCTCTGCAGGCTACTGATGCCGACCCAAGAAAAATCAGAGCGAGAGAAAAGATAAAACAGTAATACACAGAAGGCTTCAAAGAACTTAGTTTACTGTGGCCTTGGGGAAGGCTGGTCCTTCTTTCATTATTCAGGAGTGAATGGACAGGGAAAGCAGGGAAGTCCAGCTCCCCCTCACTGGGGCAGGAACAGAGGACTCCAGGGTCAGGGCTTCCTGCCTGGTTTTGTAGGAAATCCTTGGTGGGATGAGAAAGGACAGAGAAAATCACCTCCATCTATCATAGATTTGAGGCATGCCTGAGTCCAGGACCTGCTCCACAGCATGGCACCCCAGTGTCTCTCAGAGCAGGCAGAAAGGTGCTAGGAGGCCACTCTAATGACCCCACTGGCTGTGAAAAATAAAAGCAGGCATGCCTTGCGCAGCTCATGGACTAGTCATGTTGAGCAGGTGTAAATCTATGTATTAGCTCCCCTGTGTGATGTTTTGTTTCTTTTCCTTACATTAGTTCCTGCACTCTCTGTTGGTAGCTTAATTGCCCCCTATGCATTGTTGTTTTGTTCATTATTTAGCACTGTACCCATTTAAACTGCAACCCAGGCAAGAATTACGAGGTGCTCCCAATAGAGGGTATAAATGTGGGGCTGGGAGTGGGGCAGTCACTTAACTAGAAAATGTCTATGCCAGTTAAGAGAATTTTGCAGCATCAACTGTTCAGCTCATGTCGATGCTCTAAAAGAAGCAGATGCACAAGACAGCACTATTTATTTTAATCTCATATATACAGTCTGTTCTTTCCTTCTTTTTACAGAGCAGCTGGTTTTTCATACAAGCAATTCCACTCCTATATAATCTTTTTTTTTAATATATATACAGGACAGGAATATATGCCTAATTTATATTATGTTGACATCTATGGCTTCAGCGGTGATTGTGTCTGTGCAAGAGTGGTGTTAAAATTGATTGAAGAAGTCTCAATTGGTCTTACATATTTCTTTTCCACAGAACCCCAATGTTTGTGACAACATTGTTCTTGCAAAAGCCAAGAACTTTGCTTTAGTTGGTTTTGTTACTCCCCCTTGCAATTCACCTTCTGTTGACAGCCCAATTTGTTCAAAATGCTGCTGCTTCCCTCCCTGTCATTTTGAGAATGTTTCATTCTCCCCTCTTTGAATGTTTCCACACAAGAGTTAAATTTTGTGCTCTGGTGCTGCCGTACCAGTCTGAGTCCAGCCTGTTCCCTTCACATTCTTCTCCTCATTTTCCCTCTCCAAGCAGTCTCTCCTTAAATGATCTCCCTCTCTTTGTTCGAGTGCCTCCACAAGACAATTTTACCTGTGAAACTTTCTGAAGCTCTGATCCAGCAAAGCACTTGACTTCTGTGGGATTGCTGACCTGCTTAAAGCAACACAAGTGCTTTGTTTGGAGGCGGCAGCTCTTTGTCTATTGTATTTTCTGTTTCTGAACTGCATCATAGAGTAGGCCTGTAAGCCTCTCTGAGTGCTTTCTTTTCTCTTCCTACAGTACACCAAGCATACTTGATACTCACTAAACAGCAATCATCACCCTGAGAGTGTCACAACACAAGCTGTGGCCCCAGAAATCAATGCAATGTCATAAAATGGAGAACGATTAGACTCAGATGGCAGATAAAGGGGAAGAGCAGGTTTATTCTGAAGCAACACGAACTCAAGCTTTTGTATGTGTTTTTCTGAACTGTGATAGAAACATTCAGAAGGAGTGAAAAAAGCAAGGCTGCTCTCAAGCAGAGTGCTTTTTAGCATCTCCCGTGGAGCTTCAACCCGTCTTTAATATATCAGAAACTACAAATCCCATGAAGCAACTCAGAAGAAACACAGAGCACTTCGTGTTCCTGGTGTCTCTTACGTGGTTCCTTGAGCAAGGGTTCATACTGAACACACACACAACTCTTTGTTAAAAGAAGTATTTTACTTTAACCCTCTGTGCTAAAAGTTGGTCATATGGAGTCAAGGTGTTACATCTCTGATAGCTTACTTTTCATAGCCCATTTCAGTTTGCAAGTGTGGCATTTCCCAACTACTTTAAGCTAGGGGAAAGAAATAAAAATGAACAGGAAACAACATTTTTTTAATATCTTTGTCATTCACCATTTTCTCTTATATTAGAACAAAAATAGACAAGTATTTTACTGCATCTGTTTTCAGCTACTTCCCTTAAAAAGGAAGCAACATGAATGCTGCTATATCAGCCATATAAATTACAAGTTCCCTTTATCTCTCAGCTCTCTACCAGGTGCAGTAAAAAGACCAGTTAGCTGGGATCTTGCCCTCCATTGAATAAAATTTCTAAGAACCATATGGGAAGGAAGATGATGGAAATGGATAAATTTAGACTTGAGGCTAGTTGGTTGCAAAAGCTTGCTCTTTTTGAAGGCAGGCACATAGGCGCTACTCCCAACCTGTCTGCATTCTCGGGACACTAAACACCCTTAAAAACCTGTCCATAGGAATCTGACTTTACTGGTGAACTACACTGTTAGGTACAGATACACGAGCTATCAACAAACTAGCTTTGGGGCCAGATGCAACCTAGCTGTGTCGTGCTCAGTCCCAGCTGATTCAGCTTACCGCTCAGAAAAAGCAGAAGCAAAGAGCCGTCGCTCACGTGGAAATCCAGACAACATACACCAAGACACCTGAATGACTTTTCATGGGGAAAACACCAGACTTGAAGAAGACATTTCAGCAAGAGTGTACTAGGAGAGATTTGCCTTCCACAGGTACTGGGATCGTGGCCAAGGAAAAATCTCAGCCTGCTGAGGCCAGTATAATAGACTGAGCAGGGAAAAAAAAAGTCTGTTCACACTCTGCCTTCATCTTCCTACCCAACAGTTTCCCAAATGCTCTCTATACACGTATGGAGCCACACAGAGCTTTGTTTAAGGTGTAATTAATGTGCAACCTGCTGCAACCTTCTTTAAATCATGCCAGGCAGATGACACCGCAGCCACTCAGAGATAGCTGGAACCACAACATAGTTGCCAGTACAGCTCCCAGCAAGGCCAGGCAGGGATCCAGCCTCCGAACCAGGTGATGCTCTCCCTTACACAAAACCTTGTGTAACAGCAGAGGTCCGATGGTTCCAGCGGCTAATGAAGCTACTCCTTATGGTGCTGGATGAAAGGACAACTGAGGAGTTAGATAGGACCAAACATACTAACAAGAATCTGGCTTGCTTATGAGAAATAAGCAGCAACTGACTGTGAATTTACCAATAGGTAAAAATAATTGCTGGGCAAGTAAGATTTATGAGGTACACAGGTCTACGGATGGTTTCCTTCACATGCTGTAAATCCCAAAAAGCACATCTCACCCGTTATTCCTGCTGTCAAGAGCAAATGCTGAGTTAAAGATCACAGCATATAAAACACATTTTCAGGTAATGTCCAATGAATTCAAGCTGCATTGCATTATCTGTAAGGATGGGCAATAAGCACTTACTGCTGCCTGCTTCTTCCACTCTAGGACAAACTCATTGAGTTTTCTTCCGAAACGCTGTGGCTGTTTGGGTAGATCCTGCTGATCACACACAAAGCACAACACATAGACTAGACTAGGCTAGACTAACGTACTTACTGTTCATTTCTTTCAGTTTCCTGTAGACAAGAGAAAGCAATAAAATAAGAAAGAATGAACCAGAAATGGGTGACACAGCATGCATGGGTCAGTCAGCAGAGGCAGCAAACCTCCTCTCTTAAAAGGTAAACGGTCACTGCTTTCACAAAGTGTAGGAATTTGCCTGGCCACTTCATCCTCTTCTTGCAGGCACTGCCTGACCCAGAAATGGACAATAATATTAATACAACATCAACAAAAAAAATCCACGTTTCATCAGAATACAGAGTTTTAAGCCATACAAAACTGCAGCATTCCAACCACCCATTCTCTTTTGTCCTCACACATACATATGTACACAAACCACACAATGCTCCCAGTCTTCTAAGAAAATAAAAACTTTTCATTCAGAAGTCTCAGAGCTTCAAAATCCACAATTTTCTCTGCATATTTCTAGGTAGAGACCTAATTTCATAGGAGCGAATGCTAAAAAATATGCTGAAGAATATTTTTCTCCCTACTTTCATGTCTTCTTGACCACTGTCACCTCTCAGTTGGTGATATTGTCAGAGCATAGTCATCAGAGCTGGTCTCTGGCTATATGACAGATAACAGCAGTATCTATCCTCTTGAGAGGTTTAACACAGCAGAAACTGAAAAGATTTATGTGGACAAGCTTGACAAAAATGCTGTTTTCTACCTGAATTACCTGCCACTCAGTGAGTATGCAGGGTGCCCTGTTAGTGCGCTACTATTATGCCATTTAGAGGAATGTTCTGAATGAAGGTGGTTGCGCTGGGACCTCAGCTTCCATCAAAACAGAGCTGGTAAGTGGGGTACAACAGACATTTCTCTTGCACTCCACTTCCACCCATAAGGGAAGAGGACAATAAGGCTCAGCGGAAGAGTAGCACTCTTGTAGCAAAGGGATCTTGAAATAAGATTTGGTCCCTACAAAACTACAGACTCTTGTTTTAGGTAACAGCTGACTGTATAAGCATCTCAACAAAAAACTAAGCTGGAAGATCATTGTTACATTTAAGGTAGGTCAAGTACTGGAGGTGGGGAAAAAAGTGAAATGCTCTTTACACTGGAAAGTAAGAACAATCTTTACAGTAGAACTCTAAATTGTCCTAATTTCATAACGTCTCCGTGGAAAACTTAATCAAGAGACCAAGGAGTGAAGACAATTTTTGAAGCCATTAGATCCATTTACAAAGTATAATTATGATCAAAGCTTTGGTTACTAAGTCTACGTTAACACTAGTACGTCCACTGAAGACCATTACAGACTTTCATCTACATCAAAGCCCAACACAAATACATGAACTTGGTGACCACTGGCAAAATGAATGGGAGGAAAACTTGACATCAGTAGTGGCATACGCAGTTTGATGAAATGGCAGACTAAATATCAGTGCACTCAAAAGACAGAAAATGTCCTCTGGAGCTAGCCAAAGGCTTCAAACATTCCTCTGAGGGAGAGCTTAATTTTCTTGCTCTCCTTTGCTTAATTTCACAAGGATCGCCTAGAGTTTGTTAGTGCTGACCTTGAGATCTGTTTGATTTTAGCTTCTTTGAGCTGCTCCTGGTAGCAGTTTAAATCTCATTTGCTGTCAAACCTCTCTGACCTTGAGTCAATTCATGTCAAAATGCTAATAAACAACTACATTTCATCTAGATTTGTATTTGTGACATGCAAAAAAAATGGGTACAATATTATACACACAACACTAATGATGTTTTATGGAATGCTATCATTATTTTTATAATTATAATTATCTTAGAAGAGTGTGTCTGGAAGATGAGTTAAGTTTCTACTCTTGAAATTCTCCCAGTGTCAGTATAATAAACCATCAAGCCTGTGCTGCATGTGTCCAGGGAACAAAGGTTTTCCTTCCACATAGATGTTTGACTAGTAGCTTGGTTGCTACTACAAAGAAGAACAAGCAAAGGCATTGTTGAAATTTTTTAATCTTTAATAAGATATGATCAAAATCTGAAGTTCAAACACCTCATATTCTTGGATTTGTTAGAAATTTGTACCTTTTGGGGATAGGCAACATACAGAAGAAATTTCTGCAAATATTCTATGAAAACCTGAACAAAAATCCTGAATGCAAACAAAAACCTTGGACCTTCCCTGACTTCTGCAATGTGATTCTCTCTTGCCTTTAATGTATTGTTGCTGTCATTAAGTCTACACACTTGTGACTTCTGTACAAACAAGATTTCAGCCTGAGGAATAGCAGAATTAGACATATTACTGGTATTAAAAATTGTAACAGTAATATTAGTTCAAAAGCTTGAAAAAAAAATGCCTTCTCAAAATGTACATTTGAAATAACCCTCAAAAAACCTTCTTCATAGGATTTTTTTTTTTGTTGAAATCATAGGTTTTAACAGCAACTCACAATAGAAACTAGATGTTGAAATGTCATTTTGATCTCTCACGTCAGAAAATCTTGAACACTCATATCAAATCTTCACATTTTCTTTAAAAGTTTATTTAACAGGATTTTAATTTTAAAAACTGTGCTAAATTTTAAATTGCTACATGTCATATTAATAACATACAAAGAATAGTGAAGTATAGTGTCAATTCAGGTATTTATGTATGGATGGATATATTTCTATCACTATATAGAATATGATAGCTACTGAAATAGCCAATGTCCTTTTTTGTTTGGTTGGTTGGTTTTGGTTTTAGTTAATTAATGTTAGTTTTTACTTAGCACAATGCAGTGATCTTTTCTAGATCAAACTGCCTTCTGTTTGTAACACTGTGAAACGTGCTTCAGGGATATTCATACTACCTGTTTGCAAGTCAGAGACCAATGGTAGAAACTCGAAATTCCTTAAAAGGTGAATGGAGAGAGGGAGGTAACTGCGGTGGACATTTAAAGCAGCAATGGGGACATCTGAAATGTCACAACTGGATCAGTCTCCCTGTCCTTCCACCACAGACAGCTGACAAAGCAGGTCTTGAGCTGCTGCAGTTTGTGGTCAAAGTTTTTCAGGTAAATCAGCATCAGTTTTGGCCTCCCTCATAGTGATTTTTTTTCTAGCTGTGTCCCACAAACAGACATGTAGATGTAAAGTACTGCTTTATGTCTATGTCCCAGTATCTATGTTGCCACTGCTTCTGTAATCCACTTCCTACAGAAGTAAAGGCAGTTTTAGTCTGGAATCTACAGTCTGCACTTCATATAGTCCTGGGACTAAGTAATTTCATCTTTATGTTTTCCTGTATTAAAAGGAACAGGTAAAGCAAAATCCCTACATGTGCTAGCCAGGATTGCTGATTATAGTCCTCCAGTATTTCACTGTCCCACATCACAGCCAGCTCTTCTTGGAAAACAGGTGATTTTGCATTCCCAGCTAAATTGCGTGTGTAATTTATAATAGACGCATTAAGACACATATAGTCATGTATGGAGAGAGACAGAATGACTGTTTTCTCAAGACTCAGAAGTGATTCTTCCCTCTCTCTCTTTGTGATACCAAGAAAACTTTCTTTCTATGACTTTAACTAGGACCTTTGAAAGACAAAAAAAGGAAATGTATAATTATTGCCACTTACTTCTGTGATGTTCCCCTATTATGCCATTACTAAAGACAACCTACAATGTTCTTTGCAGTGGTACTGTGAAGTTTCACCTTTCAACATGGTCATGGTTGGAAAGCAGTTTAAGAGCTGCCTCCTATTTCTTTGTAATAATTGATGTCTTCATAGCAGAATGGTTATATTAAAAAGAAGCGTCTAGTTTGACTTACCCAGAAAGCTACACAAAAAGCCACATGCAAAAGATGCACGTATGAATTACTCTCATTCTCAGAAAAGGACTTTCCAGTTCTAAACCTATTGACTTAGTATTCTGTCCAATCATTTACATGAAATATCCTGTCCACAACATGGTTTGGCTTCAAATTAAACACCCTCATCAATTTAGCTTTTGTTTCCTCTTTGCTGAATCTTTCTCAGGTGTCCTTTTTGCTATCAATCTTAGATAGTTATGCTTAAAAGATACCCTGCCTCCCCACTGTAAAAAATAAACTGAGAAAATCTAATTAGAGAGGTGCTTCTTCAGTTCCCATATCCCACTTACACTCTCTTATAGTGCTTTTATAATTTTCCACAAGATGTTCTAGGTCAACAGTTGGGGCTTTTGAGTGGGAAGCACAGAGCTTGCGATACCTTTGCCAGTTACTGTGCTGGCCAGGGTTATAATGGCAAATTCCCTTTGGGTAACGGTTGCACAGTGTTATCAGCATGGAAGTGCATTTGAAAAAAATTTCTCTTAAATGAACACTTATTTTTTGTATCTTCCCCCCTTGGCAGTGCCTGATGCACACTGAACCTGGTTTATATAGTACTGTGGCACAATTTGTATCTGTTACAGCACTAAGTGAGATGTTTCAGGCTCTAAGAAAAAGCAGATGTTGTTTAGGTGGTTGGGTACAGATTGATGAAAACTGGTGGTTCACATCCCCTTGTTCCATACAGTCAGACAAAATACATAAGATATTCTAGAAGCAGAGATGGGAACCTCTAATCCCCATGGTCTTGTTGGATCAGAGTTGGGCCCCTGCACGGATCAGTCTTGCCCTCATCCATCCTGAAGACTTCTCTGAACTAGAAAACAGCTTCAAGGGAAAGATCTACAGATGGTAGTTTGACGTTTCCTAGGTGGAGGGATAAGAACTTGAACCCTTTTGGATGCATGCAAGAAGGCAAACTGTTGAGGTTGTCCCATATGTCCTCCTTTAAGATGTATTTGAGAAGAGAGAGGCAGTCTTGTATTTTTGGAAGAAAAACCAAAGGCACATATCTTCAGACCAAGCTTCTAGGATGAGAATCCCAAAAGGGTGCAGGTCCTCTACTCCTCAATTAATGCTGGGTAAAGCATTTAAATTCTAGGGAAAGGAAAGAGTCCAGCTGCACAGATGCTCACCTCGCTATCCTGACTAGTGAATAGTTTTCAGCTAATTCCTTTCTTGGTGGGTCCCACTGAAATGTTGTCAAAGTGCCTGATAGACAGAAGGATGGTTGGAAAGCATCTGTGTATGTCTCCCATATCATCATAGGTATTTCTTTAATTTCTTGGAAGAAGATGGCAGTTATGAAATAAACACAAGTGCTCCCATGGAGAACTTATGATGATGATGCAGGAGAACCACATAATGATGCATAGAGGAATTAAAAGATGGTAAAAAATGTGGATTTAACAGAGGCCAAAGAGATGTGTTGGCTTGAACAAGTCCACGTGAAGTTTTCAGATCCAGTAGAAAAGTCTGAAATTAATTTAGGCAGTAAAAGAAGAGACTGTAGAGTGGAAAATTAACCTTTATCATTGTAGTATTAAGCACCTATTGCGTGACTCCCTAGCTCAGCTTCCCATTTATCTCAGCTTCTCCATATGAATTGCTTTCAGACTGCACTTTGCTCAAATAACGCTTTCTAATATAGGGCTCACATTCCTAAGGAATTAGGGTTCTTACAGGACATTTGGAAAACTTAATCTTCAATATAAGCCTGTGTAGAAGGAAAAACTTTTTAATGTGCTTTGGTTCTGACAGTCTGCTTTGTCCTAGCTTAAAGACGTTCTGCTGAGGTTCCGTTACTTACTGCTGCCTAGTTTACAGTGGCATGAAAAAGATATTCAGAACATAGGTAAAACAAAACTTTAATTCCTTGAGTTTTTTGAGATATATGCAAATTTCAAGCAAGTACTGTTGTCCCTCTCTCAGCTCCTGTAAGAATTCATCCAAAGCTGATTTCTTTCTTCTCTCCTGGACTGGCTGAACTCCATTTCTGCTTCTTCCATGCGTGCAAGCTGAGCACTGTGCATTGATAAATCCCAGATCCAGCTGCTCCCGGACCGTTAAACCTTTTCCTATCTAATTCCACATGAGAAAGTCAGACCCTCATGGGTATTTTCACAACTGTGCAGCATTATCAGAGGTCCCAAGCAGTCTGTGGTCCTCCTTGCGAAAAGACTGGCTGTTACATAAACCTAGAGCAATTCTACACGGCCTTTAGTTGTGAAGTACGAAGACCCTGTAATGGGTGGCATTATATACATTAGTCCTTGTGATATCCTGAATGTTCCCTCTATTTCATCATACAGCACCCACCCTCCTTTTTCCTCTCCTGCACTGCAAATGGGTTGTTGGGTGTTTCTTAAGTAACATTATGAAACTTTCTGACACTTCAAGTTTACATTTTTTTTCTTCAGCTTTGGAGGATGTTTTTGTAAAGCCATGGGAACAGAAGTAAAGTGAATAAATGATAAAATTTTCTGCCTTTTGACACTTTTAAGAAGTACTCATTTTTTTGGTTTAAGGTAACTGAAGGAAGAAAAAATATATAAATGAGTGAATGCTTATCCTCTTAGAAAATATGGTTATCATTACCTTCAGCAGCAGACACCTGTTCAACTATTCTCCCTTAAAAGGATGAAGCACAAAGGTTTCATCAGCAAATGAAGCAGGCTTTTATTGCAGTTGATGAAAATTTAAATTAATTCTTTTGCATATTTCTAATTACCTGAATCGTTTTGCACTGATCTTTGTGCCTATATTGTAAAACCTAATCTGCCTTTAAACACAGATGTGACAAATGTATGTACTGGCATGGAGACAGAAAGGTAAAATCAGGCAAGTAATGTCTTTTACTATGCTTTCCTACACCCATGACAATTATTTTAGGTGGCTGGAGTACAACATGATGAGACTTGTAATATCTACACCAGGGAAAAAGCAGCCATTTCAAGTTTGCCCTGCAACAGGTGGCTATAGGAAAGAATCTTGTCATTTTGTCTTCAGGCACAAAACGGTTGGCTGTCTAAATGCTTTCCATCAGTACAAGCTTGCATTCAGAGACATCAAAGTAAGATTCCAGTGGAAACTGGACTGGTTGTGCATCACTTGATTTCTAAGCTTTTATTTTCTGGTGCAAAGAAATAGAAAGTCAGACAGATACGGTGTTCTGAAGATCCTTGAGGCACAGTGATTGATTCTCTTCCCCTACTTTTCCTGTACTCTAAAGCATGTTTCCAGAGAAGATGCAACATTGTAGTGTTTGTGACTATGGACGTGTCATGAGGTAGGTATCCCCATGAGATGATGTGATGTAGAGTAGCCTGAGATGGCCCTAAGTCCTCTGGAAATTATTCCATGAACCAAACTGTCCCTGGCAGTGCCCCAGGTTTTGGGGAACTCAAAGGTGATTTAAAGCCATGTCTATTCATATTTGATCCCACAGGGAAGTAAAACACTGATCTAAACTGACGATCCCAAACTCCCTAGTGGAGATAGACATACTGCAGAAGAGAAAGGTAATTTCCAAGACGCACAGCACAGTGGCATTCTGAACCCCTTTCCATCTTCCTTTACTATCAGTTTTGCCACAGCCATGAGAATTTAATTTCAGAGGAGGCAGTCAATATCTAAACGTGGATAGCAAAACTGGCATGTGAAGGGGGAGGGCAGAATTTGCTTATCTGGAAAAAGGCAACTATCCAATTGCTATATCTCTAGATTTTACCTATATTTACATTATTTTAATAAGCACAGGGAGGCAGAATTGGCTACTGGATGTGAAAAGAAGCATTTCAAGCTGAGACCTCGCGCCAAACTTAGAAGCACAAATTGTTTCAGTTCATATAAAAGATATGGCATCGTGTGTGCTTCTTTTGTACACCATCACTGGCTTTTGTTTGGGAAACAGGTCTTATGCTCTCTAAGAAGTTCTCAGGAGGCCAAAACTTCAGCTGCTGTTCAGCAACCTTTCCTTCAGGGAGATAAGCGTGGTGACACCATATCCCTAAAAGAAAGCTCTTGCTGAAATTAATGAGAAATCACAAGACTCACTATGAACAGCACTAACAAACAAGAAACATGACAAATCTAAAAGGTAACATTTTAAAGGTCAGCAAAAATCTCCACGATTCACAGATTTCCATGGGAGTCTGGGCGTCCATGATCTGCGATTGCCCAAAAGACTGAGATCTAGGTTGAAGAAAGCATGAAAAACTGAAGGTGCAAAGTCTAAATACAGAAAGAAATAATGAGCTAGCTGAACTGTTGTAGGCAGTTACCAGTTTGCCCGAATCTAGCTAGCTGTAAGCCTCTCACCCACAGCATGCAGTTTAAAAGCAGCTGGATGTCTTTTTAGAAAAAACTACACAGATTCTAAACCAGGACAGGGAAAGGCAGCACCAGAAAAACCTTTTCCTATTAGCCCTGTGGGAAAGGGATCCTACAGCTGACCTACATTTACTCAGAAACCACTGTGAGGAAAAGCTTTTAAAAATGCAAATTTTTTTTTTCTTCTTCTTCTCCCTCCTTCACTTGCCCCCTCCCTGCTCCCAAAGCTGCCTGTACGGTATCCTCCTAAAGAAAATCCTCCAACAGCCATCTCTGCCTGCCCTAACAGACTGTGAAAGATTTAGACCAAACTTCTGTTCTGATCATGTCATGTCGGTTCTCTCCCGGCACGAGGGGGCACAGACCAAGTAAGACAGATGCTTCAATCTTCCAAATAGTTGTCACTTCCCATGACTGTCACTTTGCAGAATTGTGACTTTCTACTATAGCAAACCCTGTAGGGAGGGGACAAAATAACTCACTTGTCTCATTCCTGACTACTTTATGGTTTTTCAACTCTCTCCCCGTGAATGAGCCTATGAAGCAAATGGTGATTGAATGAGGGGCACTGATCGTGCTGCCACAGGACAGTGAGCACAAGAGGTTTAAAGTTCTTCCCCAGCTGATGTATGACCTAGACGCTGTCCCACTTCTGCGAGCAAGGAGCGCAGTCAACCCAAAGCCCCTGCAGGAATGCGGGGTAAGTCTGGAGGGACAGTCACAGGTGAGATGCTCTAAGCACAGTTCCTCCTTTATGTTTACCTATATATGCGGAAGGATATTTATTTGTTGTGTCTTTGCCTTGTTTAACACAACACGAATTTCTACATCTGTAAGTGGAGAAGGAGGTTGTGCGGGCTTTTGGTACACGCGCGCACACACACGAGGAGGCGTTTCCTTGGCAACAGAAATGCCATAAAAGCTATCTGAAGAATTCCTTAGGGCTGTGCAACAAATAGAAACATTAACATGCTGAGACCTAAATATAGCTGCATTTTAGTGCTGTTCATCCAAGTCTTTACTTAGCTTCAGCTTGTATCTGAAACAAATGCAGTCAACAAGACATACAAGGATGTTTTCAATATTTTACAGTGTTTTGCTTTTAAATAGTGCAAGAAGAGGGACGGGGATGGGGTTACAGACGGTACCAGCCTGCACTTTACTGCAGAATTACAGCCTTGCCTGACTTTGCTTTGAAGATGCCCTTGATTACCCACTGAAGGTGCCTCACTTCTGTGAGCAGCACAGGTCGAGCCAATGTGGGAAACAGCTGAGTTCTGCACATTGTCTTCCAGAGCAGTGAGAAACCAGCTTTGACGCTGCTAACACTGAGGTATGCAAGGAGTATACGCAAAGTCTGTGCAAAGAGGCTTTAGTTGAGAGTAGTTCAGGGTTTTTTTCACTGCTGGGGGGTGGGATTATAGCTGAGATTTCTTTCACTTAGCTTTGAAGTCCAAGCCATTTTTGTCTGGGAGTGCTGCAAATATAGCACCTGCACTACAAAATAAATAAGCAAAAATGTTTGGACGGCAAAACAAAAAGGCAGACAAATAACATTCAGTGACTCACAAAATGGCCGAAAGATGAACATAGGCTCCCTGGAAATGAGGCCTTTGGATGCCTAAAACTGGATGTGGGCTCACTCAAGAGTTTCTTGAACTCAAGAAAAAATGGTCAGAAAAGAATGGTTCACATTAGAGATTTCCAATAAATCTAAAATCATGTTATTGCTGAACCTCATGAGCTTTCCTCTGTCTGCTCTGTGTGCTCTTTGTGGCAGGTAAGATACAGGCCCATCATTTTTATAGCGGATTGTCCTTCAGAAGCCGAGCCACAGGGCTGGAAAAGCAAAGGCTGGATTGTATCTCTGGTGCTGCTTCCTGGCTGTTACAAATCTGTAACGGGACAAACTCATCTACACAGCGTAGGTGAGCTGGCCCTTCCTTATTGCCGCGCTGGGGACACAGGGGATAGCTCCTCCAAACACGTGTCTACCTTTGCATTAAAATTCACCAGTTCTTATACACTTTTCACTATTACATAAATTGTTTAGCATAAAAATGCATACTCTGTTCTCTATTAGATTTAACCTTTACATTGATTGGTTTCTTTGATTATATAACTTCATCAATATTCATATCCCAAAATAATCATTTGTCACTTCTACTGATGTCCCCTGATTAAAATTCTTGATATTCAAATCAAGATGGGAAGGGTAAGGGGTTTCCTAGCAGCATCATTGATAGATAACAGATTTCTATAGCAAGTTTCCTTAGTTTCACAAAACTTCACAAAATGTAATAACTAACAAATATGGTTCCTAAAGTTACAAGACTCAAACGGAAAACCTCTGTTCTTCATTGTTTCATCCGGTTTCTATTAGTTTCTTACTACAAAACAATAATTACCTGGTGAGGGTTCTATGGTTACAATTTTCAAAACACACAACACACTGATATTTTATTTCTACTCTAACCAAATCTGGTGTTTTTTGCAACATGCTCATCTGTGACTCTCCCCTCTGCAAGCCAGCCTTCCCACTTGTAAAACTGCAGCGGGGAAACTTCTCTTGGAGAAGTAAATGAAAGGTTGCAGATCAGAAATGTTTTGTGTGAGCTAAGCGTTATTTAAAAATGGTGAAGCTGATGCCAGATGACCAGTGTACGGTTCTTCATGCAGGCTCTGTCGCACTCGCATTGATTTCACTATGTAATTCAAGGAGAGGAGGATGAAGGCAGTGGAATCAGCAGGAAGACTTGTTTAGTAAAATATTCCCATGACCATCCTGTGTAACGATTAGTGCATTATTTTCAGGAGGGAGGTGAAGAAGGCAATGACCTGATGGCAAATTTATATTAAAAGTTTTGATGGATAAATGTCTTACAACAGAGGTACAGTGTCTAGACATGGGAATTTTATAGAACAGCCCTCAGAGAAACTGAAACAGACTTTACACCTTTATCATAATAAAAATGTGACAAAGTTTTCCTCTACAGCAAACCACTCCACATTTCTTGGGAGGAAGCTGATAAATTTTATGGGTGATTTAAAAGCTCAGAGGAACCTGTGCTAATAGCACCTCTGAAAGAAAGCTTTCCAGACAAATGTGACTTTCACTGAAAACAAATATACACAGAATTGTGCAGTCATGGAAAGGCCAGGCGAGGCTGGAAAAGATCATCTAACCCTGGTGGTCTTTAGCCACCTTGGAGCCTGTAAAACTTCACTTTCCCATGGAGGCATGGTCCTCTTTAGAAATGTCTCAGGCATGGAGCACTATGTAGAATCCATATATACTTTTCCTAATCTTTTGTGAAACCTTTGAGAATACCCAAAGCCTTCCCAAATCCACAGAACAGAGCATGAGATCCACAAAGCAGCTCGAAACCCAGTCACTCTGAACCAAGGTCTCAAGGATATTTTCCCCATCTCTAACAGAAGTTTTTCTCACCTATTCTTAAAAAGAGACAGGGATTGATGTTCCTTCAGTGACTCGCGTTAAAAGTGTTTTGAAAAAAGCGTACAACTAAATTCACTCAAAATTTCAGTGGGAACTTGAACCTTTTGTGATATGAGATAATTCCTTTAATTATGTTTTCCTCAAGCTTTACATGTGTTAGAAGTTCAGTGCGAATCCCTGAGTAACAAAAGAGTTTCACAGAGTGCAAAGAAAAAAAGTCGATCATCAACCAGCTCTGTTTTATCTGTTTTTCCCTTTGCTACCTTTAATATTAAAGACCGAATATTCCTAAAGGCCCCTAAAGCAAGCCTCCTTTTCTAGAAAGTACTTCAGCACCAGCTCGACTGCCTTCTTGAGCAGAGATGGGGTAAGCACACATAAAGGCCGTCCTGAACTGAAGACACGAGGTCCCCTGACACCCAGGGACATCAGAGCGTGTCTCTGGCAGGTACTGGGATGCAATGCAGCTCCTCGCCCAAGCACGGCGCTCTGGGGAGATAAAGCTTGCCAAGGGTTATCAGCTTGGAATCTGCACTATTGAAGTGTCTGTTCAACGTACAAGATTGAGCCAGAGTCAGGCCCAGCTCAGGGCTCTCTGAACCACCGTCTGTGGCACTGTGGGGCTTATCTCGCACAGAGCTCGTTAAAGTGTCTCCAAACCCAGAAGGTCCTGGTTCTGATAAGGGCTGATGTTCCATCACTTACAGGCTACATACAGGCAGAGTAAGAGGCTGTGAATTTACAGATGCTGCAGTCTCAGGTTGGCAAAGGTGTCTGCTCATGCTTAACTTCACCTGCTGTGACTTTGATTTATGGCACTTCAGCTGGAGGTGAGGCCCTAGATAGTGACTTCAGCCCTCTGCTCTCAGCATGCACAGTTAGGTGATGTGCAAACTGGGATTCAAGGCCTGAACAAAGCCTGAGCAAGAAAGAATAACAGTACAGACAGAAAAAGCAGTAAAAACATACGTGTCATAATAAAAGCAAAGAGCCAATAACTCACAGGGTAAACGAAGTCTCATTCCAGAACGCAGTGCCAATGTAACTCCACCACAGCTACACGCAGGCTGCACCGAGGCTCCCGAAATCTAGAGGTATGTGGAATGCCGTCTTAGCATTAGCCTTGATTCACTTAGGGCTGGAGGTACCTTGACTGTAATTATTACTATATTAGCAAGCAAATCTTAAATTAATATAAATGAAACAGTCTACAATAATTTGTCTTAATTATTCAGAGAGAAGTCTAGCATGAGGGTAAATAGCTTTAAAATTGCAAAATAATTTGACTCCCCATATAATTGCTTGTGTAATTTGTGTTAATTGCATGTCAAGTAGAGGTTTTCAAATATTAAGCAATGCTTATTTATATTATTAATTAACATTATTACATTACATTTAAATAATCTTGCAGTGGCACAGTTACCAAAGGACAATTTTCTATTGCAGGGTTTTTCTCTCCTCATTTGCAAAATCTCTTTCAATCCCACTAGTGAGTCACCCCTAATACGATCTAGATGATTTCACTTAATACTTTCTCTTTCACTAAGATTTGCCACTGTGACCTCTCTATTAGATATCAATTTCTGGGTGAAAAAAGCTGGGCAAGACTCCATGTGAAACTGCTTTATGTTATAAGGAAGGGAGCACGGGTGAACGATGCAAAGCTTTCACATCTATCTACTCTCAGCTTTTCACAGCATGCCTCCCCAAGCTACCCATGGCCTTGTTCAGCTGGGGAAGTACAAGTCAATAATAAGTCACAGTCAGACCTTTATCTGTTGCTGGAGAACATAATATTACTGAAGATGTTTCAAATAAAAAATTCAAGGAACCGCACAATAGGTTCCTTATAAATTAGGATACGCACCACAGTGGTTTGTGCACGGATGAAAATTTTGAGTTGTTTATGATATTGCAAAATGCTGGAAGAAAACTCCCCCTTATTTCTATTATTATTTTAAAGGCCGCCCCCCCAGTTTTTGCAAATTAATGTTGCTTGAATTCCTCTCAGAGCTCTGTGACTTATCACAAAAGCTGAGAAAAATCAATGGATAATTATCAGATTAAAGTGGCAAAACCTACAGCTGTGGTGTGGCTCTAAAGAGACCTCTTTTCTTTCAAATGCAGGGGTGTATAAGCTACTTATTTTTTGTCACTTTATAGGTGCAAAAAGGGGCTCTCTCATTGGCTACATGACTCCGGTGTAATCTTTCAATCCCTTGCCAAATTAAGAAATCCTATTTGCTATATTTGTCAAGGCTCTGTTGCTCTCAACAGCTGGAGAGCTTCTTTTCTTTTCTTTTTTTTTTTTTTTTTAGCTTTTCCAGTGCAGAAGGGAGGATTTTCTATTTAAGTATGTCACCTAAACTTTTTGCAACACATTAACCTCCCAAAAGTATTTAGAAATAAACCAGCACAGAGTCTTAAATAGAGGGAGGAAAAGGAAATGGACTAATGGATTAAATTCTGAAGATAACATAATTGGCACATCAATGTTATTTTCTCAAAAAAGTAGGGTTCTTTTATAACAACTACAATGCCTTCACTGATGAGGTTGAAATTTGTACAAAGGCATAAGGAATGAAAGTTCTTATCTTTTTCTTTCAAAGATGAATAAAGACAGTCCAATGAAGCCCTCATTATTAGAAAATAACTGTGCAAAAACAGTAATATCAATAAATTTTAATTAGTTCCAGCCAACAGTTTGCATCCTTCTTCTTGCAGAAAATTAAGAGCTTTATTTTTCCTTGGACATTATGGTTTGAAATATTCTAGCATTCTTGATACCTTGGATCCTCATTTATTATGGAAATTAACTGTTTCATTTTATTGAGTTTTGAGCAAATAACATTATGTTACGTTATTTGGATGGGAAGTTACAGAAAGCTATCTGCTGTAATTGTAGATGAAGTCAACTTGCCCAGATTGTGGTCCAGTACAGAGCATGATATAATTACTTCCAATACTACTGAGACAAAATTTTGCTGGCAATCACACTCTGCTGCCAAAACCCGAGTGAGATTTCATTGATTTCTCTGTAGTTACTGCTGTTCTTCACTGGCGTCAGATCAGACTCAATCTATTTTACACAACCCTGCCCTCAGAACCACAATCATGTCGATGGTTTGAAGGGTCGTCAATTTAGTCATCTCAGATGAGTTGTCAATAGGCTGTGAAGGACTAATGTAAAGAAGAATGTTGTGCAAGCCATCGCTGTGTACAGAGTCTGAGAGAAAAACCATTGGATTTCCCCTATTTTTACTGGCACGTACACTTTAAATAGTCATTTATCACACAGGTCAATGAGTAAACGCACTGGGATATGCCACTTCCTTTCATTTAATGGCATACTTTAAATATGCATTAAATGTGTCTCTTCTTGTTCATAACAACCCATTTCAAATGAAGCATTTTAATCGCAGCCAAAACCTGCTAAATATCTTACAAGGGAGAAAAAGAGACATTCTCTGGTTACATGTTGAAAACCCTCTCCTCAAAAAATTCCCTCAGATCAACAAATAAATGAGGAAGGTACACATCTGAAGAAGAAGAAAAAAAAAAAGAAAAAAAGAGAGAGAGGGTTGTGTGTGTGGATTAAACATGTTGAAAATCATAATCTAAATTCCCCAGTTCTGCTACAAGTTCTCAAATTGATTGCACATGAAATACTGATAAATAAACTCCTATTGTATGTTAGGAAGGACTAACAGATGTGTGACTCCTGTATATAATAAGTTTATATACTACAGTAGTGAAAGGCCTGACGGGTAATTATCTAATGTCATTAAGTAGCTTGGTCAGTAAGGTAAAAAGGCGCTGTAAGTATGATGGATTATAAATGTTTCCAGCATGAATATATTGATCTATCTTAAGGGATCCCTTCTAGCAAAGAGATGATACTCATCTTCTCGTAGGACAAGCAGAGAGTGCTTCTTACCACAGCAGAGGCAGAACTCAAAGGTTGCTAACCAGTGCTTGGTGAAAGGCAATGCTCACAGGTCATCTCTTCTCAGAAACAGGAGTTTTGGTCCAAAGCTTCCTAAAATCTTTCAGAATCATAGGCAAATATTTACGGTTGGGGCTGTAAACAAGGAAGATCAAAGGCCGAAATGAACTTCTTTGAAAAAGGTTTAAGCACTTGAAAGAATAAGAGGACAGGCTAATCTACTCCCTGACTTCAAACTAATGGTCACTTCCAGTGATATCTACAGTGCAGATAAAAAAGCCATTTAGAGAGAATCGAATGAAGATGAACCCTATAGCCACAGTATGGAATTACTTCTTGAAAATAATGGGAGTCATTTTGCAAAAGTACAAGCCTGTACCCAAGATTTATGATTATATTTTTTCCCAAATTGCAGTGAAGAGTTAGGACCAATGAATACAGAAATGCATTATAAAGATCTGAAAGCTTTAGCAGAATCGAAACACCCATGCAGATGTCAAATGTTCTTTCTGCCTAATTTACAGCTTGACTTTAAATGCACAAAAGGCAGTGTGTAATTCCATTATAAAAAGTAATGAAACCAATACTTTTTCAGGCATCAATATTGTTTAGGAAGAAATCTCACTTGGCTAGCTGAAGAACAGAGCTTAAATTAGTTGGAAAATAGCTAAGAAATGGAGAGGATGATTCTCCTATGCTAGGTTTATACAGGAGTGTCACACAAAAAAGATTTCCTTCCTTGCAAAAAACAAAATGCAAATAATATTCCCAGAGAGACACACAAAATATCTGGCTTTTCTCAACTATATTTTACCAACCCTCACACTTCTCCAATTATTTGCATTTCTGTAGTCCTCCATATTTCCAGGATCCATCAAGGGCTGGAAATAAAATATCCAAGCATAGAGGAAAAAAGAGGAGAAAGACAAGAAAGAAAAAAAAAAAAAAAATCTCATGATAAATCATCCCTAAGGACATCAAAGCAAACCTGGGAAATCCAGGAGCTTCAGATGATTCATACAACAGACAAACAGAACATATTTATTGCCAAATTCTGTTTTCAGAGAAGCCAGTGCCAACTTAAAAATTGCTGGTTTTATTAATTGATTGAATCCATATTTCTGTTGTTGGAACTGCAATTCAATTTTAACTGCAGTTTTGGAGCTAGGAACATCTGAAGTCAAGTCTCTTCTTCTGTCACTGACTTTAGGCCAGACCCATCTCTTTGTAACAGCAGTGTAAATCCAGAGTAACTCCAGAACGCTACTGAAGCAAATTTCACTCAGCTGCATCACAAACCTCTGGAAAGATATTAAGAGCAATAAGTGTTGAAATTACCAATTGGGACTGCCATTCACCCATCTAGAGAAAACTCTTTGAGTTCCTGCTCAAGTGGCTGCTTCTGCCTTGGAGACCCTCTCTGAAGGGTATACATGTTCCTGAGTGCACAAATAATTTGGGGATTTGGGTTTACAACTTCCCTCCCATTCTCCTGCAAAAGGCAGTTCAGGTAGTAGCTGTAAGCACTTTGAAATTTCCTCAAGTCATCAGCTGAGCCGCTCCTTGGAAAGCGCACATCTACATTAACAGTATCTGCTGATGCACACCAAAGGGGCACTTCGGCTTCCAGGATGCCACTTTGCCAATGATATTACTATTTGGCTCGAGAAAGCTTTCTTGCCTCACTATGGGAGGCAATGCATGCGCAACCAAATGTAAGATTGCTACAAACCTGGTGTAACTGCATGACACAAATGGAAAGGGACTGGAACGCAAGGCAAATCCCCTACACCCTATAGCTGTACATAAACATCATAGAAACTGCAGGAGAAGGCTGTCTCTCTACTTTGCCAAATAAGCCCTTCAATCAGCTGCACGGTGAGGCTGAACTCTTTTAGATGGCTGTCTTACTTTGCATATAAACAGGGCTGAATCCCTGGCGTGCAACATGCCTTCTAATAGCAGCTACTGTGTAGATGTTTCATAAACTGTGTCTTTACTCACTGCGGAGTGAACACGATTGGACATGCTTGCTGAGCAGAAAAGATCGGAACACATAAAGGAACCAGTTACAGAAAACGCAAATGCCAGGGAACAAAAATACCTCCCAAATGACTCATCATGAACAAAAAGCGATGCTTCAGAGATTGGAGGATATCTAAGAAAGTAAGTCATCAAGGAGAGAGCTTTGCCACACCTGCAAACAGCATAGCTGGAGAAATGAATTTATATTGACACCATGCTGCTGGGCTCCTGGGCCAGCTGGTTTGCCATCAGGCTGGCTGTGGATGTCCCTGACTCATAGTGGTGCAAGTGAAGTTTATTCCGCCGATGAGATCCTTTCTGGTGCCAGCCAGCACCCAGCTGTGCAAAGGGACATGAGCAGGGAGGGCTGGTGGTGGCTGGGACACAGGAGGATTTCTGTCCTCCTGGAACCTGACAAGAACTGGGGGCCACTTGCTGGTACCGGGAATTTCACAGTAGGTCAAAAGGTTCCCCTTGCTGCTGCATTTTCAACAGATTTTGGCAAGTTGTCTGTTAAATTCTGTTGAAAACCTGAGTGCCAGAAAGTGTCTGAAATTACAAGAAGTGTGACCTTGTTCCCTGTCAACCCAGCCTGCCCCACAGGCCAGCACACTCTGGGTAAAGCAAGGTCTGAGACAGATTGCCACTAATGACAAGCAAAATTATTATAACTCCATTTTAAGGCCTAACAGCATCATAGAGCCTCTCATTTTTTGACATGGGCTCCACTCAAAAGGAAGATGTTAAAAAAAATTTAAGCTACTTTTTCCATTTCTTACCAACACTAGATCATTTCCTGTAGTGCGTTCTCAGGGGCACCAGTTCAGAAGACAAATTTCTGCTTTTAGGCCAGTCCTACCACTTCTCATGTGAATTTATTTCACAGTCTAATAAAACTCAGTATTAGAAACTCATCAAGTCTTGGGGGAAGACAAGCTGAGTTATTTTTCAGTCTGACAAAATTGTGTCTGTGGTATGAAAATGCCAGTTTGGACACTCAGCTGTGTTACCTGTGCACCAAGAGGTACGTGAACTCGCTGCGCTCAGGACTTGAAATCTCTTACAAACATGATGTCTCCTGACTGCGTTGCCCTAGAAATAGCTGTAGTATGGGTTAAGATTTGATAGCGGTTTTGTGCATTGCTCCTGATTCCTATTGAGTGATTTTAGAGCCTTTAAATACTATTATAGACCACATATTGTTTTGCCCTTTCCATGGTTACAAAATGAGATGACACTGTTTAAAGATCCTGCCTGTTTACCTCTAAGGCTGAAACAAAATCCATGAGCTTAAGCCTCCACATTCCTGGCTGCAAGTTGCATGCAAGCACCTTTACATTGCAATGGCAATATAAAGTAGATTTAAATAAGGTGGGAACGCAACCCCATTACTGCCCCAAAGGCCTCAGCTATATATGGCCCAGGCTACCAGCAAGCAAGGCACTGGAACTGAACAGTCAGGTATTCCTTGGCACTGTGGGGTCTTTTTCTGTCTGCAAAGGCAGCTGTGGAATTGGCAGTGCCCTTGGAACGGCTAGTGGGAATCCAGGGAAAGCTGTGCTCAAGGACCTTCCCTCCTTGCTCGGACCCATCCCGGCACCTGAGGAGGGGGACAGATGGTCCCCCAGCCAATGAACTGATACACAGTTTGCTTTCCCTCTGTTTTTCTCAACACCAGCCTCACATTTTCATTTTTAGAAGAGATTTACCCAGGCATATACATTCCCTCAGCTGAAAGCAGCTCTTGACTGTTAAACCAAGAAAAATGAGGGCTAACTCTGCTGTAGGCTTGTTTTAGAGTCAACATTCAAGATCGAGAATAAAATCAATAGTTGAAAGAGCAAAAAGAGCAAAGATCCTTTCCTCAGTTCTTAACGTGTTCCGGGTTAGCATTTGCCTCCTGTATGATTGTGCTTGAAAAGCAGCAGAGCCGTGCTGGTCCTTTCAGCCTTCAGTACCCAGAGCCAGGCAGTTTTCTTCTTTAAATAATGGCTGCCCAACAGCCCTTGAATTTCTAGAACTTACCTTTTGCCCACGGGCTCTACCCTGGAAGCATTGGGGCCTTTTCTTATTTCTCATAATTAACAGCAGTGAGCCACAATGTTAAGAGGTTAGGGTTTACTAATTGGCTCTTTTGCCTGAGGACAAGAAGGTTGAAAAGAGCAAGTTTTTTTTCTCTTTTTCTTTTTTTAAGGGAAAAAAACCAGGAAACAACCTGCAATTAAGGTATGAATATCAGCTCAATGCATTATCTAATCACTTTTTATGATGCAGATGCAGTACATGTGTATGTCAAGGGAGTAAAATGTAAAAAACCATGTTCACATTTGCTAGGTATCAAACCTCAAGCATCTGCTTCTGTTGAAAGATACTTCCATCTCCCAGCTCCCTTGCAGATGTGGATATTGAAGGAGAGGAGAACTTTTCCCAGACTGGAAAAGATAATGCAGTCTGCTCAGACACAAGCCCAGCAAATTACATTTGACATTCGTGAGGCAACTGGTGATATCAGCCCCCTCCTTGTAAATCAGCCGAAGGCTTTGCCATGAGGACACAGACTCAAGCAAATGGTGTTCTGGGCTCAAATGTTGCATTTTTCTTGTATGCCCTGCCCCGAACTTATCTCCTGGGAAGGAATAGGAGGAAAGTTTGAAGAGTGACAGAAAATAAGGGTCCTGGTTACATCCCATTGAGTGAACTACTTTCTTGTCTTATTTGCACTCGTTACTTTAAAATACTTTCACCCCTGTGAAAAACACTACTGCTAGCACCATGGTGGCTGTACTGTCTGGCTGGGACACGAGGGAACAGGGCTGCCACAGGCCTGGGAGTGCTGTCACCCAGACCCTGCCACAGCGGCACTGCACGATGCTGCCTCCAGCAGCTGTGGCAGCACCAGGATTGCAGCCATGCTTCCCAGAGGGGAAAAAATGCAAGAAAATAGGACATCAAAATGCACAATGTCAATAGAAATGAAGCATGTATCATCAAAAGACTGATGACAACATCACAAGTGGAGGCATCAGTGGAGTTCTCTGTATCCGACACATTCATCAACATCTTCTGTTGATGGGAAAAAAGCCCTAACAGACTATTAAATATTACTGCTGTCTTGAAAAATGAAAAAAAATCAAGTGGGAGTATCACCTGGCCAAACTGAACAAGTTTTGAATACCTCCCTTTCCCCTGTTATTAAGAAAACTATTACTTATACAGTTAATGATTACATGTCATTAATAATAGGTACTCAAGAGAGGTAGAGTGACATTAGAATACTATAAAAGTGCTGATTTCCCATAGCAAGATCCTTTTAAATATGAGCTTTAACATGCTCTGTGCCTGTTTAGTTGTTTTGCAACCAGGGTATCTGCTGGCAGCACCTATGCATTTGGGGAGTAGAGGCAAAGGGACTATTCAGTGCTTGAGCCTTCTTCCATAATGTTGGTGGGTGGCAACCTGGTGTACACCCACATCCACTCACAGTCACACAAAAGCAGAACTGCTGTAGATGGTTACCCCTATTATGTATCAGATCTAAGATTCTGGGCATGGTTCCGGAGTGTTTCCCCAAATTTTGGAAGTGTTTGGACCTCACAATTCATGTCAGTGGCACTTGCAGGAATGTGATTTTTCTCAATTCCCATTTCTGACATAGGTCTCAGACAGTTTGTAAGAGCAACACGGCCTGGCTTGAACATGTCTTGAAAAAGCTGCAGCTCAAGAGCTGCATTTCCAAGGTTAGATGCAGATTGTTGCCTGCCTGAATTTGCATTTGCAGAAGGGACTGAGTTCAGCACAGCCTGGCATCTCCTGAGCAGCTGTGCACAAGCACCTGGAGATCCACATACGTTTGTACAAGGAATGGGACAGCCGCGGCTGCCTGCTCTGAGACCCCAAATGTGACAGAAAGAAACCTAGATGTACAGAAATAAAACTCCAGATGTTTCTGATTCAGTTCTAATTTCACTCAAACAGCAGCAAAAGCTGTTGAAAAATCAGACTCTGAAGGGGAAGATTCTGTTAGTGAATTTAGACACCCCCCAAACAACCAAGACACTAGTGTGAGTTGGTTGTTGTTACTGTATTAAAGAAAAATAAATACTGCCTCTGTAGACTAATACTTTCATATTGCTCTTTCCCTTTTGGTTCAGTGGGCTCATTCTCTATCTCACATTTATAATTAATGTACTTGGATTAAAGAATTAGCCAGGAATTTATTTTTTAATCCACAGTGTCCCTTCTTACATTTAAGGCAGTGATTGTTGGAAGGGAAACATTTCAGGCATTTTTATTAGACTAAACCTGGAGAATTCTGCAGCCTTAGCTGAGATTCTTGCAGTAAGCAACAACCCAGTTTCATTCTGGACTGCATATATCTCTCCAACTCCTATAATTCTTATTTGTTTTCTAGAAGCACCTTCTTTGTGCGATATATGTCAAGAAGGTAAACACAAATGAACTTTAAAACCATTAGCAATCTGCCACATCTTTTACAAAAATGGAAAACGCTGCTTATAGAAAGAATGTCTACTAACGATCCAATTCACACTCGCAATCTGAAGCCTCAACCAACCAATAGAGACGTTACCATCAGCAATTTATAAAGGCGCATTGCTGAATGCGGGCTGTAAAAGGGTGAATTCAGCTATATTTTGGCTGGGTTATATATAGCAGACTGCCTCCCAGAGCATTATCATCTGATGCTGGGTCAAGCGTGTGCTTTTAAATTTCAGATCACGTGCACACTATGCAGGTGCACTTCACACACTTGAAGTGCAGACACAGCTTTCAACTTGGTTTGCATTGCTATTAGTTTGCTACTGACGTAAAAGTAACCCACAACCCAGTCACTTTGAAATGGGTCTGTAGTATCTGATCCAGATTCTGGGACGTAGTCAGTATTTTTAATGCTTTTAGATGCTTTTCATACTGGGAGCCTTGTGTTTACCACCCAGCAAGTCAATTTTAAATGACTGTGTTTTCCTTTGCAGGAATTAGCCTGCCACTGGTCCTGCATCTACTCTACCACTTCCAAAGACCCAGTCCCACATTCCATGCCTCATGCAGAACGTTTACCTTTTTTGCTGCCGAGTTCCTGTCTGCAGATAACGTGGGGGTTTTTTTCAGTGCAAAGCCCCATTCAGAGCGCAGCAGGTCAGCGTGCTAGCTGAACCAGCTGCAGCCGAGCTACCTCTGCACCGTGCTCTCTGCTTCAGCTGCTAAGAAGCAGCAGATCAACTGGAGGCTGATGCTGTTGCCTTCTAAAGTTGGTTATCAGTGCTGGCCCCAGCTGCAGCTGGACCACCTGCCCAGCTCCTCATTGGGATGGATAGCCACACTTACGTGCTTCCAAGCACCAAACTAATGGGTGAGGTAAGGGCTTGATACTGAGAACAGCCCGTGGTAATTGTTGTACCTGCCACAGTTTGGGCTGCAATACTCACATCTGAGTGCCTCAATGCTGCACCGAAACACAGTCCTCAGTGTGGGGAGTACAGCCATGCTTTCCTTCTCCTTGCTCTGAAACCAGAGTAAAGGCACAGAGACGAAGAAAAACATTGGTGTGGGGTTTGCCCGTGAAGGCTTGATCTGATCTCATTTTTCTAGGCTCGGTCTCTCACAGATCCTTGCTGAGATGCATGTATGGTAGGCTGCAGAAGCAACAAACTTTTCTGGCAGGTCACAAGAGCACTACAATTCATGTTACAGAACCTCTTTTTTATTTGCTTCTGTCATTTATTTTTTGTTGAATACAATGAGAAAGTTTCTTTTAATTAAGATGATGGTAGCCCTGCTGTGTTAAATTAGTTGACCATAAAGCTCAATAGTCTGTTCTCAAACTTGAATTATAATCTACATGACTTGTTTTGATTTGTCTAGCTGTCATCAGAAAATAGATTTGATGATGAATCAGTCTCTGGTCAGGCCACCCAGAGACATCATTAATAAGTTAATACATGGAGTGATGTATATACCACCTTCTGCTGCAGACCTCTGGACACATCAATTAGAAAAGGAGCAGCAGCTATACGCATCTGGAACTTATCCCATATTTACATACTTTGGGAATACAGCTCCTTGTTAAAATAATGAACACTTTGTTACTTCTACCATGGCGAAAAAAATGTCTGAGCTGCAGATCTAGCACTCCCTTTCCTCGCTTTCATGTCAGCCGCTATTAGGAGCTTGACTCATTTTTATTTTAAGACTTAGTGATGCCCTGAGTCTACAAACTCAGGTGGGGCACTCATCACAACCGCCTTTAGATATGCACAAGATGGACTTTCCTACATGAATTAGCGAGCTGAGGCTTGCCGTATAGTTACAGTGAGGAGAAGATAGACAACTTTGCGTTACATCTCAGCGCTATTTTCATTACCTACTTTAAGACAGGATAAATTGCAGTCCAGACTGCACTGACTCCGCTGCCCAAGAAGAGACCTGCAGGTGAATAGCTCAGGCAAAGCTGTTTGCATTTTGGGTACTATCCTTAGGAAAGTTGCAACATAGGTGCCCAACCAGCATAATGCAGAGAGGCTGAGCTGACGGGAAGCTTTATAAGAACTAAACTGAACTGGTCTTTCTTCTAAGTCATCCTCAAAGGCTTGTGAGGAATGATTTTGAGCGGAAAAATACTAGGTTTCCCAAAAGACATGCTGTACACTAAGGCAAGTTCCTATATAAGCCACAGCTGTAATAGCACAAAACCATGGGATACTCTGGTGTCCAGGTGTTGGAGAAAGGACAATTGTTTCTTCTTACTATACTTAAATAAAAATGCAGCAGCTAAGGCCCTTGAGCAGGACTCACTGCAGGTTGTCTCCATCTCAGAACCCCACCAGAGAGTTCTTCTATGATGCTGGGTAAGTCAGGCAGCAACTTGGGAACACAGGAAAACTAATTTTGATACTTTTCTAAAGGACCAAGCATGTAAAGCTACTCAAAGGGTGCTGGCCCCTGTCATGGGAGGCATGCTGGCATTTTTCAAAGGAAAAATGACTAGAATCATGATCTTTTATCTAGTCTTTATCCCACTTTACAAATTTGGAATCTGTGACAAATTTCAGCCCAGTTAGTTAAACAATTGTGCAACAATTGTGTGATCTTACTATGGAAAGTGACAATAACCTTTATTATAAGCTTATAAACAAATGAAAACCAGATAAAAGTAACAATATTTTATAAACAAATAACAGGATTTGCTGTAAAACAAATGCAGACTACAAAGATGCTGAAAAAGAACATATATTAGTATTTTACCACTGCATGATAACAGAGTTAGCAAGTGACAAAAGTTCAGCTAAAATAGTGCTTTTTAAATATACTTGCAAGATACTCCTTCATTTTGCTTTTATGTACTTATGAAAACAATCCCCCACAAAATCAGCAGTTGTTTCTGCAGATTTCAGTCTGTATTCTGCAAACAAAAAATAATTATAGCTGAGCATTGGAAGAGCTGTGGTTTTTAGTCACCTATTTTTCACATCACATTTGGTACTTGTTCCACCCTGTGCTGACATGCAATACTGACATACTCTTGCAGATAGCATCCCCCAAAGGCATAAAACTTACAACATTTGCATAAAGAATCCTTTCCTTTGCACAATGTTAACTAGCTGCATAATACCAGTAGCTACACAAGTTACATTGTGCAATCTTATTCCGTGGTTAGCATTCATTCCCTTTATGTCTCCGTTGCACTGTTACAAATCTGCCAGTTAAACTCTATGCAACTCCAAAACGTATTGTCTGGAATGAAACAACCAATTATTTCTTCAGGTTTTGTGGCATAATATCCTAGGAAACCAGCAATTACAGAATCAAAGTGGCATCAAATGGCGTAGAAAGGAGTTAGCATGTATTATTCTTTAAATAGCAGTTACATGAACTCATAATAAATGGGTATTAAGTGCTAAATGTATGATAAGTAATTCTTGACAATGCAATTATCCAAACAATACAGGAAAAAGCTGCAAGATGGCATTGTCAAATTCGCTTGTGCAAATGCTACTCTGTGAAATAACAATATTGAAGACTGATTTCTGTTCATGAACACCCTGGAAATAAAATAGTGCAAGTACACGTGTGCAAGCCAAGCAGCACATTGTTGTGGATTCCCAGCAGCTCTCGGCTGGTAAATGTCACACGCTAGTTTGATCTCTCCTGAGGTTAAGACTTTAATTTCCCCAAAATAAGTGGAAGGGAGCAGGAAATCGTGTTAACCCCTGAATGTGTTACATATAGTATCTTTTGGAGGAACCACAGAATGAAGATGGAGAAATTATGTAAAGTGGGGTGGACTTAAGGAAACACCGATTAGAAGTTTTCCGTTTCACGGGCAATGTTACATAGTCGTTATAGCAACAGGCTTGAAACATGAGGAATTTCCAGAGGAGTCACATCCAACCATGAAGTAATGGGATGGTGTTGATGGGATAACACATTTAGTTCCTTTAGACTCTTCTTTTTGTCTCAAAAAGAGCTTGGCAACTTCTTTGGTGGGGCAACAGATACAGTCAACACTATCACAAGAAACTTTGTCATAACGAGAATCTCAGCCTCCATCTGATCGCAATCTTCCACTGAAACCAAGGAATTTTCTTTGGCCCAGAGAGAATTTCCCTGGAACAAAAAGGCCTTTGAAGGTGACTTAGTGTGATTAGCTGGGAGCCAAAGGATAGCATTGTGCCCGTGCTGTCTTCTAAGAAACTCCCTGGAAACAGGCTTGATGTTGCTGCTAGTCCTTTGTTCAACTTTCATCTACACCATTGCTCTCTCTTTCCCTGTTGCCTCCTTTTAGGTGGGGAACTGCTCAGGGGCAACTGGACCAAATGTAAACCTGCAGTATCTGCCAATGGCCAGAGCAACAAGCAGGCAGTGAATCCTGAGTAGCACAACCAGTTAAAACCTAGTCTCCCTCTCAACTCTCTAGAGGAATAGAAAAGCAGCTGAAACAACTGTTTTTCTAAGTAGGAGAAGAAAAACCTGTTTCCAAGTGAGGCTAACTAGGTCATGAGCCATATGCTCTGCCAGTGCTCCTCTAGCATGTGGACTGTAAGGAACTGAGGCACAGAACTACATTTATATCTGTAATGCAGCAAGTCCCTCGTGTTGTGAGCTTTTGTCTTGATTTTTCTTCAATTCTGGTATAAAGGTTTGTCTGCAATGTAGCCTGCTCTGTTAAGGGAAGGAGTGATGGTATCTCTAGGCTTGTTAAGGATCTTGATATACAAACACTTTACTCAGGAAGGACTAAGATAATCAGAGGGGATGCTGTAAAAACTTCAGACAAACAGAACAAAACTCATTGCAGAATAAAGTCTAGGCCTTTACCATGCACATCGTTTGTTCTTCATTAAGAGATGTAACAAAACTTTAGCTGTATTTTGGGAAAATTTTCTTGCTTTGCATCTGTTCAAGTCAAAAGTTGCTGTTGGCAAATTTCTTGGGAAAATTGAATGAACAGGAGTTTTAGCTTTGAGCAAATATCTTCTTTGGACTTATTCCAAGAAACTAAGTGATAAGAAGTCACTTCTTTTCTAAATTTCATAATTTCCAGCTGTGGAACCATGTAGTTCATAAATCCAGATCAGAACATTTTCCTCCTCCTCCAGGGAAGGTTAAGAGCTTTATGTTGGACAGTGAGTTTCTTCAAAGGACACTTTCATAAGTAAATAAATAAATAATTGTCTAAATTAATTAAATGTTCAGAAGAAAAGTATAACATATTTGGAGAAATAGCAGAAAGCTTCAGTTCTTTTTTTTTCTGTAATAACATCTGGCACCATATGTTAAAGCATTCACTCTTCCTTGTTAGTGAAGAATTAAATTTTATAATTAACTTTCAGATTCACAAAACTGAAGGATCTGAATAATGAGCTTCCCACAATTTCTCCCCATCTCTAGACCTCCATGTACATATTCTGATCCTGGGCTGCCTCCCCTGATGCGGGTCCAGTTTCAATTGTTCTATCCGTCCTGCTCGTAAGTACTGTCAGTCCTGACTCGCTTATCTGGATCTCAAGGGAAACTTGCCTATTTGTGCACCTGGCAACGCGGGTCCTGTGCCCATCAGAACACCTAAATCAAAGGTTGCAATGAACTTACTTAAAAACACGTGTGTTATTAATCTGATTCCCTGGCTTGAAATTTAGGCATATGTATATGCGTAGTTTTGAGCATTTGTCCATGTTTGCAGTGGAAGCTGCTCACTGTCAGAAAGTCCAACAACAAGTGCTCCAAAAAAGAAGTCTGCGAGGAATAAGGTCTTTCAGAGAAGATGCTCATTGGTAGCATACTCTGGGATGAAGCTTGCAAACGGCTGTCACTGCCAGGAACATTAATGATGGGCAATGTTACCTCCACACACACAAATATATATGTGTACATACTCTGAGATTTATACAACATTAGAAAAAGATTACTGAAGGATATCATTCTGCAAAAGGTCAATGGTAACATAATACAGACAAGATGTAGACCTCCAGGGATTTAAAATATAAAAAGAGCTAGCCCATTGCATAGTTTCCTGCAGTGCTAAGAAACATCAGTAGTCCAAGGAAAGGTCTAAGAAATGCACTAGGTACTCCTTGCACATCCACTCACATGTAAATGAAAAAATATTTTTAACTAAGAAATCAGCCTATGCTTATTGTGATATCTACCAAATAAAACTTATTTCGGGGTTTTATTTCCAGATTTAGATTATGTTCATTCTGTAATGAGATGAAGTTCATCTGAATGAAATCTAGAAAGCTGATATTATGAAATCAAGCAGCATGAACACATAATGAACTTAAGGCTGAGGAGAGGAAACATCCCATAACTTCATTCTTTAAAAAAATTTGTTGCATCCTGTGGAGGAGTAAATGTCAGAGGAGTACACACTTATTTTTGAGGCAGGGAATCTGATGCCTAGAATGGTACAGATCAGAACCCAAAAACCTCAGACTTCTATTCCCTGCTCAGCTGAAGTGTGGCCATGGGCAGATCAAGATTAATTTGACTACATTTTATCTTAGCATCTACTTTAAGACAATATTTCTCAAGGGAACAATTCATTGCATCATAGAAAGGTTATCTATCTTAGATGAGATGTATTGCCCCTCACGATGGTTAGTTAGGAGAGATTAATTTCACCTTAAGTGGAAATAATTTTCAAAAGGACCTGTGAGACCTGAGAACATAAATTCTAATGAAAATCATTCAAATTTCCTGTTTTGAAAAATCTCATTATTTTTCCCTCACTGTTCTGGTACTCTATCTAGGTGTGTTGGGATGACTGCTGTTTTTAAATGCTTCTCTTTGGAGAGCTTTTTCATGAAATGCCAGTGGAAGTGTAGCATTAACTCCCAGGAAAGAGAGGAGGACCAGCTGGAATACACTGAACAGCTGAGACACATCTTTGGCTGAGGTTGGCTGAAGCAGGACTTGGCATTCTACAAGGCATCATCTAGGCTGGGTCCCAATCACCCTTCATATTATTGGCAGTTCTTTCATCTTTTGTTCTTGATAGGTTGCTTTTGTTGCTTTACATAGTAGGTGAAGATGTGCACTTAGATTCAACCGATACACACTCTACTCACATGAGGATGTTGTGGGCTGTGGCCGGGAGAGAAATGGGAGGAAGAGTTTGCAACATCAAGAGACGTGTGTGGGAAGTTTGCGCTGTCTTTGGGTCAGCTCAGAACAGTTGTCTCCTCTCTTTCATTTCATTTTAAGACATGAATGCATTTAAGCTTGTCTTGGATAATCTCTTTGGCTACTCTGTCACCTACAGAGACACAGCAAACACAGGAAAAAATGTCAGGCATCAGTCATCTGGTTGAGATTCATAAGAGATTCAAAAGCTTTTCCTCTGGTGGGAGGCTGAAGTACCACTGCTGCTCAGATGATCTCTGGGTTGCATAACTTACAACAGTTTCTTCTGAACACAGAAAGCACGAACACATTGGGACTAGATGTCGTACGACCTGACCGGTCTTTGTGCGAGAACAGAACTGGGGAATGGAGAAAACTATTGTAACAGCAGAAATTTGCAGTGTGCGACAGCCAGAAATCATTGGAAAAATATAAAACTGAATGATATGCATGGCTTTGTGATGAAAGGGAGGCAGAGGTTCCACCTTCACTAACCTTTGGGATGTTTCATTTTCCCTCTCCTTGTGTAGCCGAGCACCCCTTTGGGCAAAGAGGGGTGAGCTCCCTCCTGGGACCCCAGCAGAGGCAGGAGCTGAGCCTCCAGCCGCTCTCACCACAGGCGCCGTGTACCATTCCTATGCCTACACAAGCCAGCACCAAGTGGCAATCAGAGGGTTTCTGATCAAGTACTCCCATGTGTAGAGTCACAGAAGCACTCTGAGAAGAAAAAGGAGGTCTCCTTCCCCCAGTGTTGACTTTTCAGGAGGAACTTCTGCAGGTTTTGTTTTACAAATGGCTAAAACACACAGTCTTCCTCACTATGGTATTTGTCAGGTGGCACAGCCTCATGGGAGGCCTTTGGATGACAATACATCTCCACAGGTCTACTGTAGGTTGAGGTAACAGAGCAGCAAGAGGCCAAGTCTTGCGTAATATCAGTCATTATTCATCATCTCTAACACGACGGGCACTTCTGGCAGCACAAGCCTCGGACTAAACAGATTGTATGATGGATTTCTCAGTGGAAGTTCTCAGAGCTGTCAGCGTACGTGCTCATTACGAATGTCAAGAAAAACAAGCAAATCAGAGTGATTGCAGGTAACTAATGTAATTAATTATCCACATGACAGGCAATTTCTATGGCAAGTTCTACTACCCTATCTCTTCAAAGTAATACAGATAAGTATTCTTTGCCTACATTTCTTGCTGTTGTAAAAAGAGAAAAAGAAACATTCACAGCAGGTGTCCTGAATTTAAAAAGGTAGAAAACAGGAGACATCTGGGCACTGAGGAAGGCTTCAAAAATTACATAACTGTGTATATTCATATACAGAACACCTTCTACTAACTGATCCAAGACAACCCATTCTTTGAATTATTTTAATACGATTTTATAAACTTACTTCTCAGGACACTTCTAACCAATACATAAATATGCCACCATGGCTTAAACACTGTCAAGCTTTCAATGACAGCAGTGTGAACCTTACAAGCTGGAAATGTAACAAAGAACAGATTTTGCTGCACATCAGATCTGCATCTTAATCAGGGAACTCTTCTCCCAGATTAGCTTTAACATGAGAGCTGCTTTCCCACATTGTTTGTCAAGTATTTACAGTTTTTGAAGACATCCCCTGCTCCCCAGGGAAGGAATATATCTTCTCCAAAGCACTGCACCAAAACAATGAATGAAAAAATGCGGCTTTACACCTGCTAGTATTTTTTCAGCAGGTTTAGAGTGTGCATTCACAATAATGATCTGTCATAAATATTCAGCTAGAAGAGAGTGATTTCTAACCACTGAAAGATGGTTCTGTTTGACCATTGCATCAATGTGGAGTCACTCTTTCAACTTAAAAATGCAAGCAACTTCCAGTACATATTTGACAAAGGTTATTGTAGCTGTTCATGAACTGGCCACCGAACATTTTTCTATAGAATAAAAAATTGTTGACAATTGTCTACAATTTTAATGATAGGGACATTTAGGCTCAGTGACTACATTGTTGTAAATGGCAAAACGTGCATAAAAGCTCTATTAACACTAACAGAAGCCTTAAATTTTATGTATTTCCACAGAAACATTCAGACACACAGTTTGTTATGTTTAGGTGCCTCAATAAAATAATCTACTTGTAAAATTACAGCAGTCTTTTTTGTGGTGCTGCATCTAAGTGAGTAAGTGGAGAAAGAGGAGATAGGTTCTGAACCAATGCACTCTTTGGATTAGGGCTGTTGTCTAATTGCAGCTCAAATGCTTTATAAATACCACCTACAAAACAAACATTATTATTTCTATTCACCTAGGGCAGGGGGATGATAGAATGTGGAATAAGATAAACCTCAACTATATAGCTAGTATTTGAGAATCAGTTTTTATCAGTTTTCTCAAAATTGTTCCTATGGAATTGCTTGTGGAACTGGGTTCTATGGTAAACACCTGCTTGGCTTTTTGAAGTTCCAAAGTTTTCAAGGATTAAATTCGAATTTGCCCAAAAACATCCATCAAAGATTGCTCTGTAAAGTAGGAAAGGTGATTTGTTTTTCTTAAACTGACTCTGCAAAGAAAAGATTTAGACTGCTTCTCCTTAGACTCTAGCAGGAATGCTGTTCTTACATTTAGTATAAAATCAATACAAGCCTCATTCAAAAGCCATTACAGTCATTTAAGAGACTTACTTCACCCTAATGGGGCTTGGATCAAGACAGTGATTGCGTTACACAGTTCAGGGTACTCCTCTGTATTTGTCTCCTTGCTAATAAATTCTCCCTCAAGTTGTGTTTTGGAATACAATACAGGCACAATATTCGTTTAATAATTTTTAGCATTAAGTTACTTGATTGCATTTCTTGGAGCTAATAACATTAGCAACATTTCTCTCAAGTGATTACACTGTGTCTAAATATTCTGTAAACTGTGGGCTGAACAGTGGTTAAGTGCAAAGTGGCTAATTTATTTTGGTATTTACAAAGTACTTCCTACTTTTAAGAGTCAAATGAGAACAGTGCACAGACAAGTATTCTGCCATATTGCTACAGAAATTAAACATTTCAAACTAACCTTTATAAATGTGTATATAAAAAACCAGCTATTATCTGGACAGCACAGTTTTCAGTTCATTTTGCCACATTTTACAGTTTTCAGTTTGATTCTTAATTCCTTATTATTGCACCCTTTATCTGAATAGCTAATAATTAATTTTACCGTTTATCCTAGTGCAGTTCTGAATTTTTCTAATGCAGCTCCACGTTCATCATGCAGTTTTAACTTGCAGTCGTTTCCTTATCCAGAGCAGATCATCTGAGTAACAGCATCCATATTTGTATCATACTCATCATTTTTTAAATATTTCTCTTTTTTCACTCTATTGTATAGCTTCCAGCGGGGTTCAGAGACACAGCAGCGCAGCAGGAGAAGGTTATCACTGCCAGGCAAGCTACGTACAGTTTTGTGCCCATGACGTTGTTTTCTACTACCTCTATACTACCTCTATTACACCTCCAGAGGAGAGCTATTATTTTAGGCAAGTATTGATTTTCCAAGCATCTATTTTGTTAATATTCTGGTGTTGGGCATTTTCTTTTGACATATGTTGATTTAGCTGTAGAAGCCATGGTTTAATTTTGAAGCAGCATATGTTTGAGTACACAGTGTTTTCATAACTTCTTTGACTAGTGTTGATTGACTTATTTGCTGTTTGTATCCAGTGTATTAGCTTGATTCCTGGTGGATGATCTGATTGGAATATGACAGCAAGCAATCTGTGGTACAGAATCATATCTCCATAACTAATCTCAGATTCCCATTATAGCTTTCAAACTTTTGTTGCTTTACTGCAGCATAAACTTTATCTGAATTTTCCTGTGTTCTCCTACTAGCTGTTCATCAAGCTACCCTAAAATGACAAACCTAATTGTGATAGCAATATAGAAAGCCCATTTCTTGGTAGACCTCGATCTATGCGAGATGTTTGGTTTCATTGTCCACGGACAGTCTAACAAAGTAATTTCACCTCATTAATGATGCAAAGTGAAATGCATCAACATTTAGTTATCAGTGGACCTTTTTTTCTGAGTTGTTTATTAAAATGAAATATAAATGGTCAGATGCTAATTTCATTCTTCCTGGGATAACTTGAAAAAAACCCCAAACCTCTAGAGAATTCAGAGAATTTATCACACTGTAAATTAAATCAGTCTGGCTCAAAAGATAGCAATAATTCTATGAAAGTATTTTGCCAGAGGCCTTCAGCCAAGACTGACATTCAGTTGTAACTGAACCAACTTTATGTAAATGGTCAAGTTATGTTTACTAAATAACTTATCCTCAAGCGGAATTTAAAGCGAATTGTCTAGCTGCAAGGTACTGCTCAAATCCCAGTACTTTCTATTTGTATTCGTGGACAGAAACTTCAGCTGTTACACCTTGGAAAATTAATCCTTTATGACGACGGTATGGATTATGTGTGGTCTGAAAAATTAGACAACTGAGAAACCTCTAATAATGCAGCAAAGATTAGTAAGTGTCAGTCAGTCACATCTCTACCAGTGTTTCCATTTAATCTTCTTTGAATCGGAAGAAGTAAGTAAAGAAGGACATCAGCTAGAAGATTTAAAGAACTGTCTTGAGACATCCTTTTCCCATCTTGTTGTCTTCAGTTTGCAGTCTGTGGGTTGCATTCTTTAAAATAAAAAGGAACTTTAGTCATAGCTCAAGCTGTCTTAAAATGTTGCTTCTAAGTCTGCAGGCTAACAGCACCTTCAAGGGGTAACAATTTTCAAAAGAACAGTCCCCTGGTGACCAATAGAGATTGAGTGCTAATGTTTAAAGTTTTGCTGTTATTTGGCACCTCCCAAATTTCTGAGCCATTTTCCTTCAGCACTGCTGGCCCTTGGCAAATCAGCCCATTACTCTATGGAAATCATAACTCCAAATGAGAAAAGTTTGCCTTACTGACACCAAAGACCCAGTACAAATCAAGTAACTCCTCAGAGATTAATTTAGATAACAATTTCACCTCCCAGAAGTCAAAGATTTAGCATTGTCAAGTCATCTGTCATGCCAAAATGTTCAAGTCATCATCATGGCACTATTTGGAGAAGGGAAGACTGGGTGAGAGCTAATGCTCGTGGTGAAGCCTGTGCCCAGTTCAAGCCAGGCATCCCAAAACAGAGGCATTTCAAACCGCTTACCAGGACCCAAGAACGTTTGTAATGGGGGAATTGTCTCAGAAACGGGAGGTTTGTTTCCTCTTCATCATTAATTTAGTACACGAAAGTAACAAGCAAAAAAAAGATGAAGGGCCTTAGCTGGGTCCAACACTGAGTTTCCTGACTTGTCTGTACCAAGCATTTCTAATTAGAAGAAAATGCCCCAGTGTCCCCCCCCCAGTTTTGGATTCAGGTCCTGTAACTCTTACTTGCAGGGGAGTTTGAAGTCAGGCTTTACTCACACAAGAATATCTGAGCCAAAAGTTTTATTCTTGAAAACTTCTTCCCATGCCAAAATTGCACCTGAAAACAGTCATGGCTTGAAGATGATTAGTTGCATTTTTTTATTGAGTGATTGTTTTAGAGCAAAGTTGTTGGACCTACATTCTGTGGCTGCTAATTACTGTGTTTTCACTTCAAAACTTCATTCCTTAGAGCCCCTTATATCCCTTTTTTCTTGAAAATTCAAGTCTTCAGGTAGCCTGTGAAAAAACAGCCAAACAAGTTTTTGACAGAGGCGGAACAGGAAAAGAAAGGGCTCCTGGGAATGAAAGAAAATATTAAGTGTTAGCTGCAGATGTGTTTATTTCACAGTTTTGTGTTTTGAAACAGACAGATGCGGTTTACTTTTGTGAAAATACAAAGCTGTGCCTGCTTCGAAGCTGCAGGTCCTTTGGCCCTTCCTTCTCTTCCTCTGACACACCGTGTTAAAGGTCTTAGGTTTATTAAAAGATATTAAGAGGTGATTTTGGACCCTTGCATGTGCTGGGGATATGGCGCGAATGGTGTGTGGACCCGTCCGGATGAAATGCCATTACCTGGTGGGCTGAAACCACCGAGTCCCATGGCCCAGGAGGTCTCTTCCAGGGACAGCGTGTGAAAGAGCACTGCCTGACTCAGTCTGTGTCAGTTGTCCTATCAGCACCTCTTGGTTTCAGGGAAATTGGCAGGAAACGTCACCGAATGACAGCACACTGGTCCTGGAGCAGATAAGGAACTGGTTGAACAAAAGAAATCTGATGTGAGTGTTCATCTGGAAGATTGCTGGATCAAACCGAAAATTGTTGCATTTGTTCTTCTGAAGCACCGAACCTCTCTCTTTTTGCGTATGAATTATATTTATAGGGTATGGCGTAGCTTCACGCAGGGCTACTGAGAACACAGTCCTCAGCAGTGCAAAGCTGATACACTGGATCAGATCTTCTGCCCCACCACAGGCACGCTCCAAATGCTGAACAGACCTGGGGAGAAAAAAGTGGCTTTCTGCTGTTTCTTCAACATACCTGCCTCAGGGCATCCGCAATTCCCTCTTCTCTTGCTGTCTTGGACTCGCTCTTCTTCACATCCCCAAACGTGTAAATAGTAGAGGTAGGAGCAGATAGGGTTGTAGAAAAAGCTAAAAGTCTGGTCTGTTATTTTTGTCATGTCTCATAAAAGACTTGTCCAGTCTTCTTATGAAGGAGCCCTTTTTTCAAAGAACCAGCTTTGCGGTGCGTAATGGTCAGCACATGATTTATTACACACTGAAGTTATTTTATAAATAAATTCGATAAAACAATGCATTTGTCATTATAAACACACTGACTACAAGGCCCAAAATAAACATGAGAGGGTAGGAAGGAGGACTACATCTCAGTCTGACTTTGTATGTAGGCTTTCCAATGACAGGCTCTTGCTGGTTATTTGACAGAAGCCATCAACAGGCGTCCTTGGAGGTGAATATTTAATGTAGGATTCATTTTAGCATTTGATTCAGTAGCAATTATTCCTCCAACATGAACAGTGAAATGACACTAATGCACTCTGTGTTTTGCTGTTTTCAGAGACTATGCCTGGGTCACACGATGCCGAAAAGGGAGAAAGGAAGCACTGGAACAAGAGCAACCAACAATTTGTATACAGTTAAAACTTATTTATAGTCTGGTGTTTCTGAAACATGCTCCTCTCTTTTTCACTCTGTGGATACGCTTCTACAGATATTTATCCCTCACTTGACCTTCATACTTGTGAATCGTGGTGTATCTTGTGCCTGGAAATTAGCCTTCTGAACATACCAGAGTTGATAGACAAAACCTGAACTACACAAAAATGCTTGTCATCTATCTTGTGCTGCTGAACCTATGTATAGAAGAACATGCATAACTGCGTATTCTCCCTAGAAACATGGTAATTATATTGAGCTGAACTCTTTTACATTTCTCGCTGAATTTATCCCCACAGAATACCGTACAGAATCTAACAAAAAAAGAGCCACTAAATTTGTAACAGAATCTTTCTACTTAGGTACATCAATAAAAAAGTAGAGGGTGTGAAAACTTGTTGGAAGACTCACAGAAAGAAAAGGAAATTGTGGTGATGCTGGATCTGGAAAAGATGTGAATGGAGCAGAAAAGGCTACTTTTGAAATCACTTTCGTCAGCTGAGAAGATGGGCAGGGTAACTGGATTTTCTAGTTTGTTTTGAGCCAATTCCTCCACTCATAGGTTACATCTGCTTTAGGTTCGTTTGTGCATAGTGAACAGGTTGCATTTCTCAAAAGAGCAAAGTTGGGCATCAGCTTGGAATTTTGAAGGTTGCCATGGTTTCAATATTTTTATCTTTGCTGCAAGTCATTAAGATTGCATTGCCGTCTTCAGAGCAATTACACCTGAAACACAGGACCTTCTTGCTTATAGAAGTCAGTGATCTAGCACACATACATAAAAACAAGGGAACTGCACAAATACTGCAGCCCAGAGAAAAACTGATAATCAAATGGGCAAATAGTGACAATTCTAAGCCAAAGATACATATTTCTTAAAGGGCCTATGAGTCAATATGCAAATTATTAAAGATTTATAATGTAGGAAAAGTGTAGAGTATTCAGTGAACTTTTCAAAGCAAGACCTTGAAGAGGGAAAACCACGGAAAAAATTATTCCAATTAGCAAAGCCATTTGCCAGGAACAGAAAATGACTCAGAGAAAGTGTCAGGGGGTTCAGTAGCGAGCTGTCCTCTCTCTTCGGAGAAAGACAGCTCAACCTTCTGGAGCCTGATCTGGCTCATCCAGAGTGAGCGTGCTTGCAGAAACACATCTCTGAGGTCCAACTGTTCCAAGAACAACTAGGTTTTACTCTTGCAGGATTAAATTCAAGATATATGGTGAAGCACACACTGTTCTCTCCAGTCAGAGCCAACTCTGGTCATATCCTTTAAAGAGTCTGGAATTGATTGCATAGTCTCCCCAGACACGTCATAATTTATCTGCTTGGGTGAAGTTTTGTTTATCCCATAAATTAAAGTCTTCGAGTGAAAAATCCAAGCTGCCTCTTGGCCTGCAGAGGAGAGAAGGGAAGGGAACTGGGGTTGTGTGGAGGAGGCTACGTAACACCAAGCAGGCGGGAGCAGTGACAGCTTTAAGTGAGATGGTCCTCTTTGACACAGCAGCGCTGTCCTGCCTGCAGTAACACAGGCTGTGCCCTGAGCAGGATGGAAGCCTTCCTGGGCCCTCTGTAAAGAGAAAATTTTCCTTTCGGTAACTCCTTTCCCTTCCTATTTGTGCAGACTCCCCAGTTGTTTTCTGGGTCTTGTGCCACATAGATGTTTTCACTTAGGGAGGAATACTCACATCTGAGAGCTTTTTGCCAAAAGGAGTTGTGACAGCTGTGGTGAAGACAGAGTAAGTAGAAAAATATGGGAAATTGGAAGGGAATAAACCAGTCCTTCTAACATGGGAGCAGGAAGGCAACCAGCTCTGGCTGCAGCGCTAAACATTGATAGTGCGTCCCTCCATGGGGTGGAAGAAAAAGACCATTTGTTTTGGAGCAGAGGAATCACAAACACCTGCATGCTTTTACACTGGGATGTATTTGCACCTTGAATCTAGATTTGTGCTTTTATTAAAATGAAGGGTACTTTGAATGTCTTTTTAAATACTCTCTTTGATCAGCTCTCCATTCAAGCAAGATCTGTAACTGAGGCTGAGGTGTAAGAGCTTTACACCTGGGATGTTTGCATGTAGCTCTTCAGCTACTGTTACATTTCTGGCTTTCTCTTATCTTTTTTTTT
>VYXH01010818.1:1518332-1591091 GCA_013397275.1 Burhinus bistriatus | reverse complement strand
TTTTTTTTTTTCTTTTTCCAAAAGTTCAGTTATTCAGCAGGTAAAGTATTTATTTAGCCATTAAACATCTCATATCCACCTCACTTACTGCAGTTTTAAAATGCTAGTTTACACCCACAACTCAACAAAATAGAGCCACACATCACCTTCTAAACAGAAAAAAAACCATTTCAAATCACGGCTCCATACACTCTAAAACCTGGCTGCTTTGGGAGCTGAACATCTTCCTGAAAGACTATGTAGAGCTGAAGTGTCCCTCCTTTTGAATCTCCATGAGGATACAGGCAGCTTTTCATGTATTGTTTAACCACAAGAAAGCTATGATGCAAAGCTTGTATTTAAGTCCCTCCTGGAAAAAGAAAAGACAAGTCTCTAGCACCGGGAGTTCTCATGAGCATGAGGTCTGCAGGCAGCCGCCTGGTGCCAGAGAGGCCAAGCTCACGGCTTCTGACGGCTCATGCGCTTTGTTGACTGATCCCTTGTTCCTGTAGAGTGCACTTATCATGTTGAATCAACATCTCAGAGAAAAATGAGGCCTTGGAGTTAAATAAGGTCCCGATGAATTGAACGCGTTAAAAATGCAAGATCTGGAGCTTCAGTCTCAACTGATGTTACAAAAGGGAAGCAAAAGTCACGACTCAGAATTTAGGATGAAAGAAGTGGACTTTTTTTTTGCCAAACAGGCCAAGAGCTCTATCATTTTTCAGGACGTCTCCGTTCATCCTCAGTGTACAATGTTTTGCAGCTAGTGAATTAAGTGGCTACAAATACATGAACAATTGTGGTGAGATCTGCAGGTTACACAGAGACAAAGCCCTCTGTTCTGGGAGAGAGGGGAAAAAAGTTTCTAAGAGCTGTTTTAACGCAGGGTCCTCAAGAATATCAGTAGAGCACAACTCAGAAATAAAGGGGCAGATTCCTTCAGTCATAGTGGAAGTGTTCTGTACGAAGCCAGTAATTTCCTATTCTCCCATTAACATAACCTACATGTAACCTCAGAGAGCTTTCTTCCTTCAGCCATTGAGCTAGCTGAGGTTACAGGTTCTCAGGTGAAACACAGTTTATCATGGCTATGAAAGATATTTGCTGCTAGATATCATCCATATACAAGTGACGTATAACGTCATGCTGTGCCATTAGTTGCTCTACTGGCTGCAGATGTTTACTCAGGGAGAGGGTACCAAAATGAGCAAATAGCGTTCTGGAGGCATGCACCTTAAGTCCATCAGCAGACAGATTAACACTTGTCTAACATGTCCTGGACTTAATTGTGTCACTCTTGTTTCCTCCAAACCTGAGACACAAAAAGAAAAAAACAAACAAACAAAAAAAAAACCACCAAAAATGGAAAACTCGGTCACAACGTGATTCCTAGTGTTTTTTTGTGCAGAAATGGGACAATCATCAAGCCTTGAATGGAATAAAGCACTGGGTGACATTGTGACCATACCCTCTGCTGTCCTGATTCCAGCAGAGGGAAAGAGAACAGAATTACAATTTGTGGCATGACTGATATACTTCAGTGTGAACCAGATATGTCCATCCTTTTCTGAATAATCCAATGGTGTCCACCTTCCAAACAGGGAGCTGACAAGATGGATCAAGACTATTTCTTGATGTAGCATTTCTCCCATCCATTTTACTAAACAGCATGATTGTCACTGTTAACAACATTCACACATCTTCATCTCAAAGAGACAAGCATTTGTAGACTGCTGATGGTGCCATTTCACAAAGCATTTAGTAAGAGATAAAAGCTTTATTCCTGTCTTTAAATGTCCCGAGCAAACCTCCGATTGCACTAGCTGAACTGGATCACCAGATTCCTTGCCAACTTCTCACTATGGTGTAAAGGGATGTTAGAAATTTAGAGTAGGTAAAAGCCACCCGGGGACTCCAAATGTGTGTCAAAAAGCCTCATTTGCACAACGGTAGAGCAGTGTCTGGATATTGCTGCCCTTCATAACATTGGCACGAGGCTTATGGATGGTCACAGGACAGAGCTGATGCTGAATACACACCAGGATCCTGGGCAGCAAAGCCTCCCCGTGGGAAAATACACCAGCCCTGTAGTGGAGATAACAAGTGACTGTGTTAGGCAGCTGACAAATTCAACTCTGCTCTGTAACACTGCCAGAGTCACAGAAGCACAGCTAAAATAATGCAATGCATCGTCAGTAACACCTTAAGCTAATTTGGCTGGAGCCTCCAGTGCATGGTGGCATTCTGGGGCAGTTAAGGTTATTTGTATCTTCACCAGTCACTCCCTACCTTAAAATATTTCAATTTAAGCGTAGCTTCATTTCTGTCTTTGCTGGGAACATGTTGTTTGGTTTGGTGGTTTAACTTAAATATACTGTCACAAATACTGTAATGATACTTGAGCTTGGTTTTGTCTCACAGCAATATATAACCCAAACCCAACAATATTTTTCAGGCTTACAGCGAATCAGACAAAGTACAATGCAAACATGCTGAAACTAACTTTAACTAGCTACCCTGGGAACTAGTAGTAAAATGTAGTGGCATCTACGCAGGGCTTAATGAAGGCTAATTTACTTAAATTTGCATAACTGTACTTCACAGAAGTTCATGACACAAAATTAATGTAACAATGAGGGAAAAAAGAAACATAAAGCATGTCAGACCAAAGGAGAAAAAACACAGTTGCATATCTCTCCTAGTTACAGTTAAACATTTAAATTCTTGTAGGCATCATCTCACAAAGAAATCAAGAGGAAAATAATTGAAGATGAGGGAGAAGGAGTTAGAGAAGGAGGAGCCCATGTAAAAGGCTGCAGGATCCGAAGTTCACAGATGAATGGTGATACCGTTCAGTTCAGTAGGTTTATCAAAGTGATTTTTAATAAATTACTCCTTCCAAAAGGACTGCAGTTAAAAAAGAAATCGAGTGGAGAAATAACAATGTGAGAATTATGTACATTCATTTCTAATCTAAAGTAAGCATTAGGTGAACGTTTAACAGTTGTAAAGAGGTTTAGGGGGATACGCAAGGTTGATATGTCCAAATCTCTGTGATAAATAGAACTTCTCCAATTTGCACCAGGAACATTACAACATCCCATTGCTGGCACCTCTCAATTCAAAAGTAGCCCAGGGCCAAATAAATGATAGCAATGACTTAGCCTTGACATTTTTCTTTTCATTTTACAATAATGACACATAGGAATGTTTCCACTGTAACATTTAAGTCAAGTGAAAAGCACATTTTAAATGTCTGATATCTTCTTTTTTTAAGAAAGATATGGTTGTGGTTTTTTTTTTTTAAAGAGCAACTTTTCCTGAGCAAACGCTTGCAGTCATGAAGCAGAAATCAGAGAGAATGTCAGCAGTTCAGATTTGCAACGTGGGATCTCAGCATCCCTTGTCACCTGCTCATTTGCAATTCCAGCACTGAGTCCTTATCAGGAGGCTGACATAAGCCTTATTCTTCTTTCTTCTAACCCCATGTTGCACTATTATTGCTCCATTAACACCACTTTTGATCTATGCCCATGTAAACAGAACACATTTACCATAGCATTAACAATAAATAAATAAATCTGTGGTCAGGTGGGAAACCTTTCACTGACGTGACCCCATCTAAGAGGAAAGGGCACTGAATCGTCCCATTGCATCAGGGCATGGGAGTACGTGGCCCAGCCAATGCCACTAACCTTGATTTGCAGAACTTAGCAGATCCCTAAATCTGTGCACTTTCACAGCACTTGGGTTTGAAAGTGTTTGTGAAAGACACTACATAGCAAACTGCCTGGGGCTTAAGAGAGGTTATACAGACAGAAAGACAGCCAAAGGCTTGCACATCCAGGTGCTGCCATGAATTTCAACCCATCTGTACAGAGCCATTCCCTCTCCTCTTTTTCCAGCCCTGCAGATCCAGGCTTAAGCTGCCAGGCCTTAGCACACCTCAGACTAACCTTGAGATGATCGATGTGGGTCTGGTTTTATCACCGCTAGTACTGTTCTGCAGGGGTGGGTTATCCCCGCCTGGCACTCAGTGCCCTGGTAAATGCTCATATGGCTCCTGTGCTTTATGTTCTCCTGAATACGTTGGCCTGGAGGAATCCTTCTTGCCCCCAGGATCCAGTTTCAAGCCCCATTTGTACTTCCAGAGCAGTCCAAAGACAACTAAGTGGTGCTGGTATGTTCTCTTCAGCAATTACTGTTGAGATCTCTATTGCCAGTATTTGAATTTGAGCTTCTGTGTAATCTGAGGATTTAAATTAATGGTGCCAGAGATGTTATGCTCTCAAGCTGTGACATGACTCCAGAGAAGCCACCTCTACACTGTGGCTTTTTGTACCTCTGAGAATGACTCAGTAGATAGAGGCCACAAAATAACAGGTAAGAATCGAGGATAAATACATGTAATAAGGTGTAATTGCCCTAAATCACTTGCCTGGAGTTACTAAAAGGGAGGAGAGAGCAAACAGCAGTAAAACGAGTGATTTAAAGTCCACAGTTTGTCAGCTGAGGGAAAAAGTTAGCTAGAACAGGGAAGACTATTAAAGTAGGCACACGTTATCCCTGGCTTGGTTTTTATAAAGGCAGAACTCACTGTCAGCTCTGCTGGGCTTGTTATGGCTTTACTGTTTATCTAGAGAAGGTGTTGAGGTGAGTGAGGACGATAAACATTTGGAAACAGCTGAAGACAGTTTTCCGTAGCCACTCAGGCATCTGTTTCCTTCAATTAGGTCCTGGGCAGAGAGACAGGTTGTGTGCACCTCCAGTTGCTCCTTTAAGGACTGGCTGGCGGGGGGAAGAGGTTGAGTGGTTTTATAACTCAGGCTTTTGGTTTGAGAAGCGCTCTCCAGAGGACTCTCAGGTAATCATTTTGTTGGTTTTTTTTTCCCCAGAAGGAAACAACTGCAGCTTATCTGGGAGATGGTATTGTTCTTAGTAATTTGTCTTTTTACATTTTTCAATTAAATGATTAAGCACACATTTATTATTATAATTCAGTGGGATTCCTGACAACCAGTTCCCCAGGTGTCAAATTCTCAACCCCGTACTAAGAAAGTGTGCAAGTGTGAGCATTTTAAGTAGTTGCAACATGAGATTTAAATAAAGGATAAGACCTGTGTTGGCCTTCTGCACAGAGGTAAAATTTCAGCAGATGACTTCTGCATTGAATTCGTTAGCTGTTGTTTCAGGATCTGTCATTCCTCATCAATCACATGGGATTTCTGAATCACGCAGACCTTTCAAGATGGTTGCACAAAAGCACCTTCACTTTGCCAAAAAAACCCTGAACAAATAATTTTGTATTTATTGAATGTTTCTGCAAACAAGGTCTAACTTACCTCAATTCTTTTATCTCTCGAAAACCCAGATATTATTAAAGGAAACCTGCAAGTTTTTAATTTGAAGAAATAAAGGTTCTTTATGTTCCAGTGGTGCCTTAGAACAATAATCATGCATCATGACCTCCTTTGTCTATTTTTTTAAAATTCTCCTGAATTTAAGATTCTGTCAGTCCACTGGTGATGGTGGGGCTAAGTAAGGCACTCCTCTTTTGTATTCTGTGGGCCGAGGGTTCAGACTGATGTTACAGCTGGACCCATGTAAGAGCTAGTGGCCACCAAAAGAGGCTGTCTTGTGTCCTGACTGCCCCCTGCCCTCGGCTGTGTGGTCCCAGCCTTCCTGGCACACATGCCAAGGCTTGGCTGACCTCTTGACGAGCTACTTCACAGAGTTAAAGCAGTGGAAAATTATCCTCCTTCTCAAAGAAAGCGATCGGTGTTCTGCCAGTTTATGTCCCTAATTAATGTCCTAAATTTATGTCCTTTTACCAGTGGAAAAGAAAGGGTAGAAGTGCACATATGGGATGGGAAGTGTAAGAGGAAAATACCGCTTTCAAGAGCAACTGGAAATTATATTGGCTTAACTGCAATTTTAAATCTCCTTTAAAATTCAATATTAATAATAATAATATTCAATATTAAAATAGTTAAAATTTTTGGCTCATCTACAAGATCTAGATGTATGGTAACTAAAATTCCCAAAAGGTTCTTTGTCCAAATATTTGGTTGTGTCTAAGTCTTCTGGGTGTCAGACAACAGACAAGCTCAGGTGAATTAATCCCCTCATCCTATATTAATCATCATACCCCATCATCAGTCCACGCAGCTTGCACAAACATGGATCAAACAGAAAAATAAGGGCTGTCCCTCCTGCAAAGAATACAAGAGACAGAGACATCACATCCTATCAGATGCAAATTATAAATACAGAGGAGGGGAATCAAACACAGAGGGGACAACATGGAAGGCAGAGAAATTAATTATGATGCTGGCATCTGATGGAAGAGCTGCCTGAAAAAAATGGTCCAAAAAAAGGAGGATGTGTGCAAATCAATGATAAGTTTTTAGAGCCATTTTCACAGTCAATATTGTCCTCAACCTACAGAGCCCTGCTGGCTCCACCAGGATAGCTTTTGATGTAAGGCACTATGTGGCAGAACACTGATACTCATAAATGAATAGAAATACAAGCATATACATTTCTCTGCAGAAGTGCAAGAGCATTCAGGGAAGACCAATTAAACAGATCTTAATTTAGAGACTACCTTCACCAGTCTGGAATCCAGCTCTAATTGTGGCAAGTAACAGAATTCAATTGAAATTTAATCAGCAGAATGAGCATTGCTAACATCTGAGAGTTAATTAGAGTAATAATTACTGAAGAAACAGATTTGCTGCATCGAGAAGTTGCTATGGTATTCCCATATATATTTGAGAAAGCGATTAAAAAATCCTCTGATGTAGACAGAAGAGCCACAGATGAGAGGAAAGTTAAAGGGGTAATGCACGTGAACGTCAGGGCAATCCAGTACCACCCCAGTTCAACTGTTTCTTTATTCCTAAGGTCTTTTTCTTCTCAAATCAGTCCTGGATGCTGATGAGGCTTCAGGCTGCCTGAAAGTGCCACGTACAGAGACCCAAGGATGAAGGATGCAGTTATCCTCTGTTCATGGGTTGGTTGGAGGGGATGATTTTGACTGTCAAGGAGATGTCAGGCCTAGGAATGTGAAGTATTTTGTAGAGAGAAAGAAAAAAAGTCTTTAGAAGGAAATGGCAGCACCAAGGTCTGGTCTCACTCGCTTGCATAGTAGAAAGTTCAAAAGAGACTGTGGAGAACCTGACTGACAAGGTAGATAACTTTTGTCACTTATGCAAAAACCAAAAAGATCTAGAATTAATTTTTGACCAGAATAGGTGTTAATTAGAAATTAAGAGCAGGCAATGATGAGGAGATCTCCGAGACAAAGGCTGACATCTAGGACAGGGTGAAGAGAGACAGATCTGAAATTAGAGAGAGAGCAAAAAAAAATTAATTCAAAGCCAGCAGCTGAACGGAACAGAATGGGTCTACACAGACTGGGGAGTAGGGAGAGGAAAAGAGCAGGAAAGCCACAGAAGGACACAATTCCCATAAAGACCATGCAGTCAGTAAATTTAAGAGCACTGAGAAGCCAAAGAGGATTTAAATGGAAGGGGTTTCGCCAGGTAAATGCTACAATGATCTTTTAAGAATGGCTCTTTAAGAGACAGACTGCAGACAATTCGGGATAACCTTGGAGCAGAGAGACAGGAAGCCAAGTTTGCAGGCAGTTTGTTTGTTGCACACGGAAGATGGATGGAGAGGCTGGGAGGATCAAGGGCTTCTTATTTATATTTAGTTGCATCAAGACGTAAGAGGCTAAGTAGGGTGACTAAGCAATGGCTGCGCCTAGTGACGGCAGCAGTGATACTCCCCATGTGGACAGACCCCACACAAACACACTTTTAGTAGAGCTGGATCTACTTCACGTTCAACATAATCCCGGTGTTAGAAATAGGGAGATTATGCAGGAACATTACTCTTAGAATCACTTATTCAGCTCAAATCTGCCTCTCCAGGTATCTCCATTCTGTGCCTAAAATTGCTGCAAGAGAAGTAAGAAGCTGTAACAAAACTTGTAATTACTCCTCCCTCCACCCTCACACATCCTGGCTTCTACACCCAAAACAAGAGAGAAAGAACAGAGAATTTGGAAGACAAAAATGGCATACATCTTTGCTTCTTAGGATATTTTTTCTGTTCTCTCTGATTTTGTTGCTGTGACATTAGGGAAGAAAGGGTCTCCTCACAGAAGGACTGTGACTCAAATTTCCCGTGCAGTTTTTTTCAACCTATTCCAAGAGACAAACACAAGACTCTGTGATTTGAGCACCTAAAAATGTTAAGAGAAAATATTACTTGTAAGTAAGACAAAAGGACTATTTCTTAGCACAGTATCTCAGTATCTATCTTTTAGGATTTTTTTCTGTTGGCAATGAGCTGCTGTAGCTAATAGCCGCAGGTAATCGGGAGGAAAAGAGAGAAACCACCTTCAAGAAGATCAGCCATTGCAGCATTGCAACATGCACTCAAAAGGCTGACAAGCTACTAAATCTCCCGCTTCATTAATGAAATACTGTCCTGAATAACTTGAAAATGTTTATATTTGCAAATACTTGTAGTGGATATGAGACAACCAATGATTTCTAGGCATATGTTGTGGAATATTTCAACAAAGTCACTCATTGCTGCAAACATCAATTCACTCAACAAAAATTTTTGCTGTGTTTAAGGCTGAAAAGGTGGTACATGGCGTCCTGCTTCCTGCTGCATGCAGGGATGCTGCAGCCACAGTGCAAGTCAGCCGAAGGAAAATCTGTGCAGTGAAGCGAGCAGCATGCAGGACCACAAAGGGAAAACCACATCCCGCACCACATTCAGCCCATGGATCACTGTCTGCAGAGATCTGCGTGAGCAGCTTTTATGCGCAATAAAAAGAAAAATGGGTGATGGAGCGAGCTCTAACCTGTATTTTTCAATTATTTATTCTGGACGGTAGAGACTGTCAGAGGGGGCCTCAGTTTATTTGAAAGCTGCTTCCAAAATATTGTAAGTGACCAAGCAGTAGACTCAGCTGTAGGATGTGATATTCTGTGCTTATATAGCATGGCCTGATGGATGCATATTTACTACAAATAATTTTCTTTTTATGTCCTTTACACAGTAACTAGAATAATAGATACTATACGCAGTGGAGATGCAGAAATGCATAATGCAGTACTCTTTCAGTGGCAGAAAATTGAGTGGAAAAAGGGTTTGTGGTATCAGATCTCTTGGTAATGTGTGGAAGAACGAACTATATTTTAACAAAATGAAGAACTTATGTAAAATGATAGGGTTTTGTGTTTTCATCCTAAATGTGAAACAGAGTGCGAGACCTTCATGAAACTTTCATCAAGTTCCCTTTTTCAGGGCCTGTGTTCACAGACACAAATGACAGTTCAAGCTTAAACTTTCTAAATCTTGCTTCCATTTGTATGAGTCAAAAATCTCAGTGGAAACATAATGTCATGCAAAATTCTTTTAATGACCCTGATAAAAGTGGGGGCCTTTTTTTGTTGTTGTTTTAACCTCATCTAAAGAATAATTATTCCTATCTATTTCTCCCAGTATTTAAGTGCTGACACTGTACAAATTATTCTCAATAATAAAAGCTCCAAAATCCCTAAATCAAGGCAGATGGTAAAACTGTCTGCAAAACAAATTATTTATAAGATCAGGACAACAGTTGACAAATCCTAGTGGGATAAATTACTCTTCCCCTAATAAACTAGGTCTTTAAAAAAATAATACACAGAATTAGTTTTCCCATTTATCTACTGATTCACCATTTTCCCCGCTTGGAAGATAAGAAGAATCTCTGTTTCAGTGATATCTCGTAAATCCGTCACCTCACTGCTGCCACGCGTCTGGCGCAGCCCCGCTGCCCTCCCCGGGGGCCGGGGGGAAGATGAGCAACCTGCAAACCCCCAGAGCATCAGCACCCCTCTCCAGCCCCGTCCCAGGGTCCCTCCCTGCTCTGGGAACTCTCTCATCCCATTTAAGCTTTACAACTTCACCACCTAGTGGAAGTCCAGTTACTTTCTTTCCCGAATCCCTCGCAGCTCTGGAGGAATTTTATACGCACGACAATAGGTGAGTGGCAGTTTTATGGGGGAGAATGAAATACAGAGAATCACCGTGCCTTAATTTTTGCTATTTGTTTTGCTTTGCCAGACTGTGGTGGTTTGAGATATTTGGTGAGAGTGTGCTGAGAAGTAGAAGAGAAACTATAGGAAGAAGGCAGTGTTAAGAGGGTAATACAAAAAGCTGGCATGAATAGAAACACAAAGGATGATAGCATTGCCTGCTAAACCCAAATTAAACTCTCAGGTGGCGCTCCTGAATGAGAATCCCTAAATGCAGAGCTGGGGATCAGCAGAGGCCCTGGAAACCCTGGGTGGTCTTAGGATCAGGGCAAGTCTTCCCCTTCTCTCCTCATCTTTTTGGTGGCAGGGTCCAGCATCAGCCAGATACCAGCAGGGAAGCTTTTGCCCCTGCTGGGCTCTGCTCAGCCATGGCTGTTCCAAGAGCTACTGAGGGATCTTATGGGGTCCAAACCCAGGGCTCAATGCAAACCCCACCACTCTGAACTTATAGGGAGTGAGAAGGGTATAAAAGAAGAGTTGCTGGTGGATTTGATGCTTTCTTTAATCCTATGTATTTTGCATAGATTACTATAGCTAAACTAGGGTACTTTTCCACATGGAACATCTTCTTCCACTTATTTTCCTTCTGGCTGTTTTGGTAAAGATGTAAAATGGTAAATCAACAGACTCAAGGAAGTCCCTGGAGAACTGAGAATACTTTTAAAAAAAAATTTTAATGAATACTTCATTTTAAGATCATACATAGATGTATGATTGCTTTCTATTATGTATTTACATACATATTCTTTCCTTGGTTGTTTTCTGGTTTGGTTTTATTGAGCGTGTTTTTCTGATCACGTTACACCTTATTGCTGTCTTTCTGATGGAATACTTTGGGAACTTCTTACTTTAAGATCAGCTCTGTAAGAAGGGAGCAGCAGCTATATAAAGGATCTTTGCACCTGCACTCTTCTCAAAAAGTGTTTTTTTGCTGTTGTTTGGGGTTGTATGTTTGTAATTTAAAAGTGCTTGTAGCGCTTTGTAGAAGTCTTAAGCAACAGATTGAATGACTCTGCTTTAAGTGCTGATAAACTATCTGTCAATGTTTAGGTGAAAAGAACCAAAATTGCTAGACCCAGCTTTATCAATGCAAAGGCATCAGGGTTTAAAAGACACTTTTCCTTAAGCAGAAATTGAGGAACTGCTAAGCGCAACGCACTTTCTTCCTCCCTGTGAACTGAAGCCCGTGCAGCTGGATAACCACTGCCATCCCTCTTTTGGGGCAGTGACAAAGGACCACTCATCTTTTCTCACGCTCCCAGGTGCTACCTTGGCCTCCAGGGAAAGAGTGGGGCTCCTGCGGGAGAAAGATGAGCTCAGAGTTGAGGTGGAAGTTGGCTAGATGGCAGCAGAGCCCCAGGCAGCAGCAGCGGCTGCATGGCAAGCATCTTCCTAGGGAGACGATTCCCGGGGGACGCACAATTCATTTGCTGGAGGGAGAATCAACAGGAAAACTGAACTGCTTGAAATTTGATACATTTGGGAATGCTAAATACAGAGACAAAGAATTTCGTTTCTGTTCCAGTTCAGCATAAATTCCCAGCTCTCACCAGGTTATTGCTGTCAGCAAAGCTGGGGAAGTTGCATGGTAGCAAAGGAAGGAAAACAAATGGAAAGTCTATCTATATTGGAAATCATGTTTTACTTGTACTTGTAAAAGATTAATCCCATTTAAATTTTTCATGGCCCTTTACGGAAAAGTAGATTAATGGACTAGGTAAAACACAGCCAAACCCTCGTGGTTTAACCCTAGGCGGCAACTAAGCACCACGCAGCCACTCGCTCACTCCCCCGGGTGGGATGGGGGAGAGAATTGGAAGGGTAAAAGTGAGAAAACGCATGGGTTGAGATAAAGATGGTTTAATAGGTAAAGCTAAAACTGTACACACAAGCAAAGCAAAATAAGGAATTCATTCACTGCTTCCCATCGGCAGGCAGGTGTTCAGCCGTCCCCAGGGAAACAGGGCTCCATCACGCATAATGGTTACTTGGGAAGACAAAGGCCATAACTTCGAACGTCCCCCCCTTCCTTCTTCTTCCCCCAGCTTTTATTGCTGAGCATGATGTCACATGGTATGGAATATCCCTTTAGTCAGTTGGGGTCAGCTATCCCGGCTGTGTCCCTTCCCAGCTTCTTGTGCAGCCCCCGCCTACTCCCTAGCGGGGTGGTGTGAGGAGCAGAAAAGGCCTTGACTCCGTGTAAGCACTGCTCAGCAATAATGAAAACATCAACACTGTTTTCAGCACAAATCCAAAACATAGCCCCGTACTAGCTACTGTGAAGAAAATTAACTCTATCCCAGACAAAACCAGCACACAAACCCAACTGGGATTCTCTGCGTGACTCTGCCACTGAGTCGCTATGGAAACATGGGAAGATCTGGATCTTTTCCCTTGCCAGCTCTCACCTGCAGTTCCCAGCTCTTTGTCAAGCACTTTGACATGCTGAGTTACTGGCATTACACAAGTGACAGTGAGTAATTGCAATAGACTTGATGGTCTTTAATGAGGCATAATCTGTTCAGCAGTGAAAATGAATCAACCAAATCTAAAATTTCAACTTCAATCATCTGTAGAACCAGGTTAGCCCAGCAAATCTGTTCTGGTCCACTCTTATTTCTTCCTATGGAAAATAAATCACTTCATAAAGGTCTGTACAAATTGAAAAATAAAAGAGGGCATTTCACACAGTGGTATATGAAGGACTTCACTTGACATTGTTATGGAGCAGTATCTGAGATCACATGAAGCTTCTACTTGGACATGGCCATAAAATCCCAAACAGTTTTTAAGAAAAAAAATTTTGCCGAAATTTCCAAAATCCCAAAAGTACTGAATAAGTATCTGGGAAGGAAAATAGAATGATATTCTGAGTGTGAAACTAGGTGCTCTGTTGTCAACTGCACGTAGATTACATAGGTCCCAACAGGTGATTAAAACTTATGGGGGTGGCATAAGTTTTAATAAAGTGCTGAGGAACGCTGTTTAAGAAAAGAATTGATTTTTGAGATGTGGATTAAGATCATATATTTTTATGATCCTGTTCATGTGTAAGTTGTAGCTGTGTTGATGAAGGCATGAAAATGTAAGGATAAAAGAGAGGTATGATTTGCATGGAGGAACAGCTTATATTAGATCAAACAGATAAGTTTTCAAGCACAACAGCTCTTCTTTAAATACGTAGTTCTTGTTGGTTCTTCATAAATGTTGCAGTGTGGTATGTTAGCGTTACCAGCTGTTTCTCTGTGTATAACCTCAAATCATCTGGTTGCATCTCTCCACCTCCCCCATGTCAGCCATGTCTATGATACACAAATGCACTGGTAGCTAGCTGTGGGGAAAGTTTCCCAGTAAACAAACTTGTCTATCCATGAATATTCCCACATGTGCCACTGCCTTTAATGGAAACACCATTTTAAAAACACCTTTGTTCTTCTTTAGACACTTTGCATTTTTAGATGCAGGTGCCAAAGTATTTAAATAAAAAATGCAAAGAGAGACCCATTGACTGACCTTTGGTCCATAACTACAGAAAGATGACAGTTCTGGTCAAGTAAACCACAAAAGCCCCCCCACGATAACATGTCTCGGAGCTCTCACAGATCTCAGGTCATTTAGGATTATGCAGCATTTCTGACAAGAGAAAGCCAGAGTATTTATGCAATTGGGGATTCTTGTAATGCAACCAGCTTGGAAATACATCAGGCTACTTATATATGCCTACCAAAACCATCAGAGGATAAAAGTCAAGGAGCTTTAAGAACTAAGAAAGATTTAGCCACCATCAGTACAGACAGGATTCAGACCTGGGTGGACACCGGGCTGTGTGTAGCACTGCTAGTTACTGACTTAACTGAGAACAAAATTGCTTTGCTATTTTTAAACAGTGCTGCCTTTTGCCAACTGTTTAATCTATTAGACCCTGATTTTCTCCTTGTGGAGCTTTAAATACTAAGAGTTTTGTTAAAGATAAGACCAGTAAAGATAATGTTTAAACTTATTATTTTAAAATATGAAAACACATAGGTATTCCCTACTGGGCAGTCCTATTGAGTATAGCATTTGTATGTCACTGAAAATAATCAAACTACGTTATTTTAATCAAAGAATAGGAACAGATGATGTAACAAAAGCACAAGGAGCCAAACCTTGTCTTATGTCAAGATATTGAGATTTGGCTCAGTATTCTTAAACCAAGTCAATGGGGATGCATTTGACAATGTTTTCAAACAACCCAGTAAGCTCCAATTTAATATGAATAAAGCCACTGGGATCAAAAGTGATGAAGGAGAGGTTAAATATTTGGAATAGACCTTGCTACATTGAGAACAACTGCCCTTTCATTTAAAATCGGTATAAAAACAGTGGGCCCAGTTGTAATTTCATTTGCTTTGGATTAACTCTGCAATAACTCCACAGAGGTCAATGGAATGATACCAGTATTAAAAAAAAGGACAAGAGATCAGGATCACGTTGAGCTGTGTTCTGTTTGAAATACTCCTCTGCCATTCCATCTGTAACCAAGATGATCTGCATTTTTTTGTAAAGGAATTTATAATGTTTTAAAGGTTTTGTGTGCCATTAAATATGAACATTGTAAAACAATATTAACCTTGCAGACTGGGGTAATTTTAAGCCATGTATGAGGGAAGTAGAACTTTCTCCTTGGAAGAATTTTGAAAATTTAGACCAGGTGTTTCTAATGTAAAAGTTTTGGGTTTTTTTAAATTTTTATTTTATATGTGCAAAAATAACATTATTTTGCCTTCCGATGGCACGCCTATACTTTCCCATAACGATGGCCCTTCTGAAGCGATCTTTGAAGCAGTCGAACCATGCAAACAAGCAACAACCTACTTCTGAATTATGCACCTTGTCTCACCCTTGATGGTTACATCTACCAAGGCTTACAAAAGGATGCTGGAGCAGCTTCATTTTTAGCAGAGCTTAATGATCACTTTGTACAGAACTGATGGCAGGAAGGGGGTGATTTGTTAAAGTGAGATGAGCCCCCCTGAAGTACTCACCAAACAGGGGGAATTTGTGTGTGTTTGAAATCTTCAGGATTGGGTAAGTTTATCTGAAGAGCAAAGACTGATTTGCCAGTTTGCCTCAACATCTAATAGAAACACAATCAAGGCAGAGAAGAGTGAACTCAAGCCCTCTTGTAAAAAGGCGCTGATCATTAGCAGTAGTTTTCTGTGGTATGAATAATTCATAGATTCACAGGATTTTTGCATTTAAAATAAGTACACTAGTTCTCTTCTTCCCTCTCCAAGATTTTCCCCTATTCTTTTCTTTATTCCTTCTAAGGACTGCAGAGCTCGCTCAAGGAAGCCTGACAGTGACATCCCAGGAAAGCAGGCAGCAGTATTTGGGAAGATGGAGTGCCAGACAAACCTCAGTGCTGTTACACAGCTTGCAAGTGGGGCACCGAGTGCTATACAGAGCATAAAGCCAATTGTAAAGCCTAAGTCAGCATCGAAAAAGTCAGGAAGAAACCGCTCTTATGTTAAGTAGTGTGAAATTGTTGAGGGTATTTTATGACCATTGGAATCCTCCAGAGCTAGAAAAAGTAACAACAACAAATCTCTGGTAGATTCATCTTCCAGAGCAATTTTTTCTCTCTACATGAAAAGGTATAATACCACTTTGCAACATCACATAAATATTTACTTGGTTCCTAGTGTCAGCTCTTGATTAACATGTATATAGTCCCTTAACATAAGCAATGAATTTAACTCTCCATGTAGTTCATTGGCAACAAAAACCAATCTTTGAAATATTCTCAGATCCAGAAAAATACATTTTAAATGCAACTACAAAATGGCTGTAATGAGCAGCAGGACTGGAGATAAGGCTTCAAAATTATACTGCTCAGCCTCATTTCCTTTTCACAGCACACACATAGAATTTATAATTCACACAGTAACCGTAAGAGAAATAAATTTCACTTTAAAAGCTGTTTTCTATCACTAGCATTTTCATGTATAAAATAACTGATATTAAGGAAGCAAATTGCATTTGTGAAGGTTGGACTCTGCTATCAAAATACCTCAAGATTTATGAGAGCTCCCATGAGAAAGAAACTTTGTAGAGGTTCCACCTTTGTTAGTGATTTCATTTGGAGTGCCAATAAATTTTTGAGGAATACCATTCTGATCACACAGCTCTAGGTTTCTCTTTTCCACGCCTCATTTAAGGAAAATTTCTGAAAACACCACTTCTCTGAGCAAATCAATTGCACCTCTGTCCAGTCAATTAAAATCCCTTCAGCTGTAACCTCTCTTTCAATCGATACACAACAAGTGGAAATAACAATTTGTTTGGATGCCACTGAACCATAAAGTTTATCTTCCAAGCAAGCATTTTGCTGCAAGTGAAACGCATGTGTCAGAGGTCAGCTTCTTTAAAAGCAATTTACCTATTTCCTTCTTTCTGTCCATAAGTGGAATAACATTTATTCCATTAGCGATGGCAATCTACAAATGAAACAGGAGGAATTACTCCTTTGATTGCAAATCACCTGACTGTTAATGCCACTCTTTCTGCCTGAGCTCAGTCCTGTGATTACACTTACTACTAATGCACTACGGATCCCTTTGGGCTCAGGGTCATATTCAGCACCCGCTCCTCTTCCAGCGTGTAAGAGTGTGTACTAATTTCCACCTGGAAGAGGAATGGACATCTGTGTGTGGAGAAGACTCCACCTGAAGAAGTTTGTCTTAGTCACTTCAGTGTGAAGGGGAGAAAAAGGCTAAATAAGTGAGTTAAGTTCTCAACTGCACTCCTGATTTAGTCTAATTGCATTGACCTCAATAGACGTCTACATGTTTACTCGATCTGAGGCTCTAGCTTGTGATTTATAAGCAGAAACAAAATTGTCCCAACAGCCTTTTATTCAAAATTGTAGATTGTGCAACTCAGTGCTGCAAACACGCTAATGAGCTACACAATCCCTGAAGAATACATTTATGGATTCATTGCCTTTGCTAAAAAGTGACTAATTTGTCATCCACTGTAAACTGACCAGATGTTTTGGTCCAGCTGCACAACCCCTCAATTTGGAAACAGGCTGCCATCAGCCGTTTGATCATTTCCCTGAGAAAACCATCTGCTCTCTGTTTTCCCCTTCTTCTGCTCTTTGTCTCCGCAGGCTTCCCTGAAGGCTTCCCTCAGCACGGTGTTATTTTGAGCCTTGAGTCTAAGGAGGATATATGGTAATTTCATCTACACTCAAAAACTGGTCAGGCAGGATCTGTTTTCCCTGATGTAACTTCATAAAAGCCACAGGTATATCTTCCCGAAGAGCCATGCAGACATCTGTGCTTTCTATCCTGCTTTTCCTACTTCTGTGCCTCAGATTTGTGGGCACATCTATACCCACAGGACCCTCAGAGATACAAAATGAGAACCGGGACGTTATGGTCTCCACTGAACTCAATAACACCAAAGGGGACACCCCAACGCTGCCCATTAGTTAACTAAATTAGAATCAGGTGAGTTACTGGAGCTGAAAGCACTCTGATTTTGTCTCTCCAGAGGCTGATGGCTGTGGAAACGCACCCTTGAGGAGCCCCCTCTTGTCAGAATTTGTTTCATCCTTGTCTGAAAAAGCCTCAATGAGCTTGCAAGCCAAATTTCAGCAAATAAATTGCAAAGTCCACTCAGCTCCCAAAGGGTAACTAAATGGATGAGAGTTGAGAAATTGTTCAGCAGGGGAGGTTTTGGCAATACCTGAAATATAGTTTCTTGTCTGCATCACATTGCAGCTTCTGTATTTCAATAAGTAGCCTGCGTGCCTCTGAGGGGTGCAAGGGATATATCTATATACAATTGGCAAATAGCACTCTGAAGAAAACTCACATAAAAGATACCCAAAGCGTTGCCACAAAATTTCTCCCTGCTACTTGTTAAGATCTTTCCTGTATCCATCATTTTTACTGTGATCTGTGGAGATGAAGATAAACTGAGTATTTTTAATTTTAACAGAAAACAGGAGGAAAGCGAGGTGACTGCGGAAATTCCTGAGCAGGCTTCTGGGATGATGATTGGGGAACATTGCTGGTCCAGCCACTCTGAACTCTGCAAGGACCCATGTGCAAGTTCACAGTGGAACTTCTGCAGCAAGATCCTGATCCCACCAGCAGCAACGGGAATTTTGCCACTAACTTTGGAGGAAGCAACTGTAATGGGAGACTTTGCACAGATTAGAAACATTCAGGAAAGCTCCTTTTCACATGCCCCACTAGCAAGTCTCAGTGCCTTGATTTAAGAAGTTTCTTTTTAAATCAGAGGCATAATAATCATCACCATGTACAAAAACAAATTTTATCAAAGGGATCATCTGAACAAAATATGAAAGGCAAAGAAAAAAAGCCATAAAACACTCAACTGAAAGTCCAAGAATCTCACTAGCAAAAGTTCCACCTTCTGCCTTCTGCATCATTCTTGGTTTCTTTTCAACCTTCTGTCCATCTGCCTCATCCTTGAAAACTGTCATCAGCCTTTTGGCCATAGCTCAGTTTTTTAATGCCATTGTTGACAATGCTACACCCATATTGATTGTTTTTTTTTAATTAGCATGGGGTGCACGAGGAGGAATGAAATTAGGTTGTTCGGTTTCATTACACTCATGGCATTGTGTGATCCAAGTGTCAAAAAATTATCATTCTTTTTATTAAACAACAACAACAACTCTCTTTATTATCTAAATTACAAAAGGCTGCATCATTTGGTTGCAAAAGAGAACTTGCACATTAATAAAGGGATGCAACAGCAATCTCTCAGCAAGGTTGAATAGGAAAATGTTAATCATCTCCTCATAAAGCATTACTCTTGGCATATTTTATTTCAGTCTTAGAATGAGCTATGCACATTCGACCTCCTCAACAACATAAGTTTAAAGAACTGATAATGCCATGTGACAGAGCAATCCATTTGCAAATAGTTTATTAAAATCATGTAGGGATATACTAATTAAAATTTAGATAGAGTCACTGTCTGTGACTGCCTTAGATGAATTTGAAACAAAACAACTCGTCAAGCCACTGTGTTTTATGGATATTTTTGCCTGCTGAAGTGGTGCCCAGATTCAACTTCTGGTAAACACAATGATCCCATCATTAATTCTGGCATTCCAATATGAACTGAAAGACAGCTAGAAAATACCAGTCAGTAATTCCTTCTCCAAGGTTTTCCTCCTTGCTCCCACCAAAATGCCAGGTGAGTTCTAGGGAAGCCAGACTACCTTAAAACAGTAGGATTCATACCTGTAGGTTGGTGCTGATCCATGCCTTGGGACAGGGCACACAGGGCACGGGCTCTGCACTCACAGAGGGAAGGGCTTTGAACTGATGAGGCAGAAGAGGAAGAAAGACAGCAAAAAAAGAATGGGTGGGAACCGTAAGCAAGACTCAAAGAGACAAGCCAGGAGAACTGGGTCTAGCCAAAAGCGAGACCCTCTTTACACATGTCAATATTACCTTAAACCACTAGATGCTTTTCTCTCTGGTGGCACAGGATTGGATGTTTTTAGACTGTCGTATGCAGAGCCAGTTAGGTTCATTTTAAATCGGGATGCTACTGTTGAAAGCTACCTGTCAAACAATCCTGCAGACAACAATTCTGTGTTTCTTACCAGAAAACACAACCTCTTTGCCCTGCAAAATCTGCAGCCAAAGCGATACTGTATCTTCTGAGGGCTGCTGTACGTGACTTCCCTGTCTCCCAAGATTCAGAGTACCATGGTGCCATTTCATAGATGAACAAACCTCTTTCTTTACTAACTAAATAAATAGTTTCCCATATCATTCTTTTCCTTATTAGCTCCATTTTTGTTTAGAAGATGGTTCAAAGGTCAATATACTTTTCAGAATCAAATGCACGTATTACTTGCTGCAATATAACAAACCAAAGGTCAACTAACATTCACCTATTTATATTACTTTGGAAAACTTCTCTATTTCCAGTATCAGTATTGAAAAAATATACTTCTAAATGAGTTTACATATTTCTTTTCTTTAAAGAATTGTGTTAAAGTAATTGTGTTTCATGTAAACAACATTTTAAAAATTAATTACAAATGAGGTGGAAGAGAAATAGAATTAACCAGCTCATTGGGAGTGGAATTGTCCCTGGAATAGGGCTTTAAGAAATCAAAAATGACACAATAGATTAATAATGCCTGTTATAAATGAGTTTCCATTTTCTCAGTAACATATGATTAATCAACATAATTGCAAGTCCTACTATGAGTAATGTAGAAGTTTAATTTGTATAGGCTTGGTGATGAAGTAAGTCAAATGAGTCTTTCACCCTTGTTCAAAGCCTTTGTTTCAGACACAGGGTTACATATGATTGTCTCATCCTATTCTCTCTTGGGGCACATCAAAAATCTACCAACAAATCTGGAAAAGTTACTGGTACCTACTCAGGAGAAGTACTCAGTGACAGACACAGATGTGTCAGGGAGAGCTGTGCATGGGAAGGTTGTAAAAGACCAGGTAGGACTGATACTGGCATTCATTTGTTGGTCTAAAATGTAGCAGTCAAAAATAAAAACTGTTTCAGAATAAATCAATAATCAGAGAATGAATAGTGAAAGTTGTTTGTTTTTTTTAAACCTATCATCAAGTAGACAATCCAGAAATCAATCTGTCTGTGAGGGTATTACCCTGGAGTGGGGTAGAATTGCACATCGTAATGAAGACAAACATCACCAGTTAGAAAGAGAATTATTAAAAAATACACATAGGGTGTCACAAACAGCCATTCAGGAGTCATGAGGCATTTCCTATAATTTCACCAAAATTTTAAAACCATGTGGAAGACAGGACTATATGTCTAACTCTATTTGGAAATGTAGTTTTCAAAAAGACAGCCTGGGAAGAGTCCATTCTGTTTCAGATATGCAGAAATTGTGGGTTTGTCCAACAGAGAAGCATATAAATGCTATAAACAGGAGATAAAGGTTTGTTTTATAAGTATCTATGTCCAGACATTAATGCAGATACTTATCCCTCATCTAGAGCTCTAGCTTTCAAAAATTAACATATATTAGTGAATAGTGAATTCATCTTCAAAAGCTGCCTCATAAGACTGGATGAACATTCCTTCCCACCTTGCATTGATATATTTAAAACCAGACTGCATTCAGTATGGCTAATTTTCTTCAGGAAAAAAAGCCGTGCTGGCAGGAGCAAGGACTGAGAGATCTCGCAATGCTTTGCCTTCTCAGTGCTTGCTGTGTGAGTCCGTTGGTGGCATTGGCACCAAAGGCAGGAAAGCACATGCACGTGGATGTGCACACACACACAAATGTGTATTGGAAGTGACTGGGAAAAAAAAAAAAAAAGAAAAAACCTGCATGGAAAATTGTTAGGAGGGAGAAAATTCAAAGCCAACATTTTCTGCCAAACTAGGAAAGTACGTCTCTGTTCCAGCAGGCTACTGTGCTACTGTTTTTAAACTCCAGGCGCTCCGGCTGGAGCAAGCAGCCCATGATGCTCGGTAGCTTCCTTCCATGCAGCAGGAGAGTGTGAATGTGAGGCAGATGAAAGACAGCTCTTGTCAGGCAGCACAGCAGCACTTCCAAATGGTGATACTGGCTGAAGGTTCATTAGTATTTTCCTTTTCTGAGGGAAATCTGTTTTGGGGGAACATTGAAGGAAAGACAGCAGAAACAAACCCCAAAGTGGAAATATTTCAGGGAAAAATAGTTTGCTGAACAATAGCTTCCTACATAAAAGCTGATATTTTTCAACCACTCTGAATATATCTGGTGGCGAGTGAGTTTGTAATGCTCATCCGGCTAGGCACTAGTAAGCCAGGACCTGCATTATTGGAAAGGCAGGTACCACAGGCTCGTACCACAGCATGGACACGTAATATAATTCAGAAACTGTGATGATCCAAAGCATCAGAACAAGTCCCACAGTGTCATCCTGTGCTGGTTAGAAAACAACAGATATCTCTCATCTCAAAGCTTTATTAAATTTAATATACAGCAACATACATCAGACACAGATTTATAAAAAGACAACCAGCTCCCTGCAGATTAAGATAAATTCAGCTAAGAGAAAAAAATAATTTTTTTCATGTTCAGGCATAAAATCTGATAAAAGTTCAGGCTTTACAGATTTGTAATTGGTTGAGAAAACACCTGTAAAGCAGCCATGCTGTTCATATCCAAAGGAAGAAAGTTAACCACTGAAATACACTCAGCAACTTGACTACATTAAAGAGCTACCAGATCTGTTGTAATTAATTTTTTTTGTCATTTAATAAGGAAAACAAAGCTATATTAAAATAAGTTTCATCAAAGTTCATGAATTAATATGCTGTGCATTCTAAACAGTCTGTGGTTTGAGATCCTTCTGTAATAAATAACAAGGAATGTGCTTGCACTTACTGTGTTTGGGCCAGCATAATTGCTATAAAGATAATTACCAGCAATTTTCCTCTTGCATTAGATCAGTTGATGAAGAGGAATAACAAAACCCTTTTCTTCTCTTTGTAGTTCAACACACGCAAAACAATAGCATTGAAATTCAAATCAAATGGGCAGATATAACCTCTATGGGAGGATCAACTGATAATACAAGATATTTTTTTAAATAGCTGTAGTGTTTATGGTAAATTGAAGTCCAATGGGACTGGAAAGGTATATAAATGTTTATTTCTAGCTCCTGTCTGCATTTTGATTTTATAGGGATTTCAGAAGAGATTGAGCAGAGAGAAACATTTGTCCTAGTTAGCTAGTTCCTTCTTCAGACTGCTGGAGTACAGATTCACATTGCTGCTATTTCATGCCTACCTATCCTCAGGAGGAAAAAAAGTTTCACATTAAACTCCAGACCAACTGGCCAGCGTGTTCTTGTACCATCTGCATTAGAACTTAGCAAGGGGAAAACTAAACCTATAGTCCAAACACTACTACTTGGCAGGGAGTTGGAGGTCGATGGCTGTAGGGGGAAGGGGTGTTCTGGTAGCAAAGTGAATTACCCGGACTCCAAACACTAGAAACTTTCCAAGCTGGGATAGTATGAGAAACCAAATAACCTTTTGGAAGGAGCCTCCAGTGGGCCCCATTAGACTTATTGCTCCCGCTCTGAAGCAGTAGTGCTCAGCACTCAGAGTTGCTTGGCAGAGGAAATACCTGTTTAGAGCTATTATTACAAAAATCTGTGATGTCTTGAAAAGGAAACATTCAGAAAGCATTTTTTGTATACAAATGCTTCAAATTGGCATTTCAGGAACCCACAATTGTCTTTGAAGAGCCCAGTGGGGATCACCAAGGCTTTTCTAATGGGGAGTGGGGTCTGAACCAAAGCCAGCTTGGACAGATGAAAAGTTTTGCAGTGATTTCAGCAAATACCAAATCAGACTTAGAGGGTTCAATTCCTCACAGCTGGGTAGGAACAAGGCGAATACAGTTGCAAGCAGTTGTCGAAGGAGTACAACCACCTGCAAGCTGGGAAAGGGAGACTATTTTTGCTGTGTTTTAGATATGCGGGCACAAGTAGCACAGAAAGCACCAAGAACTTCTCTGCTGGAAGTCATGCCAGTGCAGCGCATAGGATCTCACCTGACCTGGCTTTAGAAGTGCTGTTCCAGATTTGCTTGGGATCCCCAGCTGTTCACCGCCATGGCATACACGGTCACTACGTTTTCACTCTCTTGGTACCAGCTGACATGGGTAAACACCAAGGGCAGACAAAAAGGCAGGTCATAGCTCCTGTTATTTCCAATCTACAGTACAGGCTGAGCGTCTTGGCCCATATTTGCGCAGTAAAACAATGATCACTTTAGCTGTCTCCTCCCAGATAACATGCAACATTTAGAAATGCTATCATTCCTGGGAATAAGCTATAGCATTGACTGGGCACCTGAGTCCTTGTGTAAAGAATTTCCCAACTCAGAGGGAAATATCGGCTTTATAAAAGTTGCTGATGGTTCAAAACGTCTCCTTGTCAGATCTGCAGCCAGGAGTGTATCCCAGCCATTTTGCTCCAGGGGAAGAACAGATTTTTATAGAAATGTTCTTCCTCATCCAAAACACTGAGAGAAAACAAAACAAAACAAAACAAAAACTAGCCAAAAAAACAGATGGAAAAATACAAGTATTGGATAATTAGGAGTCACGGGGCAAGAGAAAGCCAAAATAATTTCTCCTGTTTCTATCAAGTGGATGACATCCACATGTAACAAAGGAAGTAAATCAAAAGAAACAGAAAGTCATTTCAAGTAATAACCTAAAAAGAAAAAATGTATATATTAGATCACATGTGATTCATAGAAGCCACGATTATATACATGGAAAATGTATGAAATCTTGAATCTCATATTAAATATACCTTCTAGACATGTGTGCGAAGCTTTCAGAAATGTAACATAAATTTATTTAATTGACATCCAACCTGTGATTGGGTTTACCAAGTATATGGCTCATGCTTGTTTAGAAATGTAGCATTTGAAAGACAAGAGTAGATACTTTGCTGTATTTTTTTCTCTCCAAGTTATTGAGAATACCAAATGAGGACTTTAAAGAAAGTGAGCATCTAGGTTCACTTTGGGTTTCACTTTTACACTTGGGAATTAAGCCTCAGAATTATCCTTTTTTACAAAGTGGAAATGATCTAGGGACCAGATTTGAAAACACTGCCTGCTCTTTTCAGTTCCACAGTTATTTGCAGATGTAGACTAGGTCATTTGGACATGATTTACAGGTGCAATTATGGCACTTAATAAGCTGGATTGCATTCTTAAAATGCTGCCAGCACAGAAAAGCAAGCCCAATTAAGAGCAGACTCCAAATCTGGCCCTTCTCCGTAGATTCTTGTGCTGTTTTTACATACAATTTCAAGTGCATTCTTCATTAGCCACTTAGCCCGTAAAGGATTCGAGGTAGGAAGGGCTGGGTTAGTCTGCACCAGAGGATTGCAGAGTCCCAGCTGGCATAGAAAAAAAGGAAATTATGCCTGTGCACACCTAAAGATTAACAATAAACTAAATCTCCCTCAAATACCTTTAGCCTTTTAGGAGCGGCAGGTCAAAATCTCCTCTCAGCAGCTAGCTCTGTCATTACCGTAAACCACACACCATCTTAACTCTAATCCCTCAGAATTTGGGAGTTATTCAGACTGTTACTCTTTTAAAACTGTTTTCATATGGAAGTGAAGCTAATGCAGTCACACTATGCATATGTGAACTTCCATGTGCACGCATATGTGTCTGCCTCCTAGAAATCTTTGAAGCCCTTGGCTAATATTAAACCGATTTTGACAAGAATTTGGAAGGCAGAAAGCTATATCTTTTTTTTTTTTTTTTTTTCCCCAATTTTGTGCAAACGGGCTACCCAGTAAAGGGGATTCTTCAGCAGTACCATCACTGGAGAAAAAACTGTATAGAGGCACCAGAGGAGAGATGGCAGAAAGGTCTTTAACATTGGAAAAATGTCAGTCAAAACTCAGTGTGCAATAGACTCCTTCACATGAACCTGCGAGACGCAGACCCAACAGCCCAACCCTGCGGCTCTCTGCAAGCAGCAAGTCTTTCTTGTGGAAAGCTCTGTCCCCAGCTCTTCCCCAATACCCTTCCCGTAGGCCCAAAGCTCTTGTGAGCAAAAAAGACACCTGAGAGCAGAGCACAGGTTCTGAACCTTGGTGTGTCACCAGAAGCTCCCCTGAAACGCGAGTGCTGGCAGCACCAGGGCTGACCAGCACAGAACAGCTCTCCCTGGGCCCACTGATCCTTATGGCCAGCCCTACAGTCCTCAAACTACATTATATTCTTCTTCTTAATCCCCTTCACTGGCTAAGAAGTTTTAATAAAGAGCACAACCAGCAGCAGTCCAGAGCACCCATGGGAAAACCAATGACAGAGACAGTCAATGGCTATTGTCGCAAATCACCCCCTTCCGCTGTTTTGGAGATGAACTGCAGTTAACCAGAAACCGTTATTAGTGAAATATTAGATTTTTTTGAAGTGTGCTCATCTTTCTTAATATAGGGGAAAAGAGCATTTCAAATCCACTCAAGGAGCCTAAAAATTATCACTGCTTACAACGTTGTACCCAGCCAGAATTGCTGTGGACAGCAAAGACAAGAGACATTAATAATAATTACTGCTCAATTAGCTGCTGTCAAATCTGGCCACCAGGGTGTTTGCTGCTGAAGACCAATACATACATTTCTTCTTTTCTACTATGTATTTGGACTATTAACATTCATTTGGACTATTTACATTCATTTGTACCTTAATTTATTCATGTCTCTTCTTTTTTTGGTGGGAAGGATAGGCAGGCATGTGGGAATTGCTTTTATTCAAGGTCAAATTTTGCCTGCTTCCTTAAGAGCCAGAACGCTCACAGATATACTGTGGATAATTCAGCAAGAAACTCCAAAGAAACCCTTTGTCATTAAAGGTTTAGCTGCAGAAGGGTGTTTTCAAAGAAGCCTATTTGGTAGTATCTTCCCTTTTGTGTGAGTAACACTGCAAAGCCCTTAATGTTTAATTTCTTTGCATCTAAGGGGTATTACTCATGGTGACAAAAGCTTCATTTTCACTAAGAGCTTAAGCCAGGCAAGATGTGGTCAGACTTAAATAGAGCAAATCATGACCTTCCAAAAACGCAGAAATGTGATAGGAAATGGGGGCGGAAATAACAAGTAGACTTTTAAAAATGAATACGCATGTAGTTTTTAATGCTGTGATGGTCACCATTGTATCTGAGCATGTTCCAGTAGTCCATAGAGGAATACAACTACACATAACTGTGTTATGTGCCTCTTTTTCTCAAGAGAGAGAAAGAGGTATCATCTGAGGGGGATTAAAGTTTGGGTTTGACTTTTTAAAATATACTTGTTTTCTATGACTTAATATTTGAGAAACTAGGTCAGAGCTATCTCTAGCCATTGGAGCAAAAAATACCAAGATCTGTGATGATTCCTGAGGGCTCAACCCATTATGGCTTATGAAAATCTCTCTCTGACACGAAGACGGGGTTTTGTGTGAAAGAAGTGCTTTGCCCAGTCAGATTTTTTGAGCAAGGCAATATTTTGAAGATAAAGCTCAAGTTCTAAATATTTTATATAAGCCAATGCAGATATTCTTGATATGCCCACAGATGCCTCTGTTGAGTTGGGTGGAGTCTCCTGAAAACTTTCTCCTGAGAAGGCATCACACTGCCCTACCCATGCGCAAACCGTCAAAGACCTGAGCAACAGCAGCAAAGTCATTAGCCAGGAGGAAGAGAGAGAATGTCCCAGGCAGTGGAGATACCAGGAAGGCGGATATTAGTGGTGAATATGGCTAATATCCCTACAATATTATGGAGAGAATCAAAAGGAAGTCACCAGTGAGTTTGGAAGCTGGATATATATATATTGGTGTTTCAAAATGGTTAAAACAGACATAGACATGAAAGTCTGTTTCCAGCATTCATTTCTCCCACTGTAAGTGTAGCTTGTTGCAACACAGCACCTGATAACTATCTCTCAGTTTGTGTCCAGAGGGTGGATTTGGAAGAAGCTATTTAAAATAGTCCTTCCAGTTATACTAAAATAAACAAAAGACAAGGACAAGGGGCCAGAGGAATGAAATCTCAATTACCTGCTACTCCTAAATACTTCCTGCTAGAACAATTTGTAAGTTGACAAACTTAATTAACTTCTTTACCAATATTTTCCAGATGTTCTGATTTTTGTTAGACTCCTTAAAACAGATGTTTTCCGTATTTAATCATATGAATGTGGCAAATTTTTAGAGTCACCAACAGACCAATGGACTATGAAAACTAAGCTCATCCAAGCAGCTAATGCACAGACCAGTGCAATATATCAATGAGCTCATCTCCAGAAAATGTAATTGTGAACTGTGATGAAGTCATACATATGTGACTATAGAAACAAATAACTTAGTAGTTGAACAGTAAAAGAAGTAAAGGCTTGAAAGTTCAGACTTGCACAAATGGTGTCAATGGCAAAACCTCAAGGATTTTAATGCTATCAGCTTTATAAAAAAATCATATGCTTTACAATGGATCTTTGGAGAGCAATAAAATATTTCCTTTTGAGACACTATAACACTTGAGGCAATAAATAAATACAACCTTTTCCCTGTGATGGCTGAGGATGAGAGAGAGATTTGACACCCAAGCTATAGAGAGAGAGAGTGTGGGTGCCATTTTCTTCTTTTGATAAGCAGAATATATCCAAAAGGGCAGTATCTCATATTATTTTTGATCTTGAAGACAATGGAAGTAGAAGAGGTGTCAGACAAGACATGACTATTTCCAAGTAACAACAAAAAGCTATGAGCAGTTGCAAAAATATTTGCTGGCATGAATTCCAACTTCCTTGCATTAAATGTTTCACTAATTAACATTATAATCAATGTCAGGTAAAGATTAATCCACCATTATTTGTGTTGCTGACAAACATCAGACAGTAAAAAACCAATGAAGGTTGTGCTGTCTCTATTTTGAAGCCACACACTCCAGCTTTAGGTCAGATTGCATGGGGAGAATTCCCAAACTAAAAAGAGCAGGAATGTAAATCGGAAGTCTCCACACATCAAGAGGGATTTCCCGGCTCACTGTTTCAAGCCTAGAGTCACAGCCCAAGCTTGTACTGATGGAGATGCATCACCTACTGAGACGCATGAAGTACATTTAGACTGCAAAGAGAAACTCAAACTGACCACACACAGATTAGCCCCTGGACCAGAATTTGTAAAGACGCTTGAAAAGGTTCTTTGGAACACAGCTCAGACGCACTAGAGCCATGTGAACAGAAGTGAAGAATTAGGTACACCAGCTGGGGTCATCTCAGTCATACCCCGAGCCTCTGGATCCCTTCTTCCTCTCTGGCTTTTGCTGTGGTGCAAAACCAAAGTTCTGTTGTGTTCCCCCAAACCTACACAACGGAGGACAAAAATGCAGATAGTACATCAGGCTCTCGAGCATGGACTAAGATTTTAAAAAACACCCTTTGAATTTTCAGTCTTTTTGAATTCTTGTGAAGTTACAGCCTTACAAAGGTGATAATGAAAACATTATTGTAGGGTGTGGTGCTACATTTTACCCTGGGAATTGGAGGGAGGGAAGAGAAGAGACATACAAAAGAAAAATATCTCTTTTATTTGAAAAAGCCACATACATAGAAATATAAGGAAATTAAATTTTGAGTGAGCTATTGAAAAGGTCTCAATTTTCTTTTGAAAGGGCATCATCTCCATCAAAATTGGTAGCAGTTAACAGAAAATGTTAAAAAAATTGATCTCATCTATCACTAATAAAATGTGCTATGTTCTGAAAGCATTGTCATTTTCCAAACAAAGGGTGAACTCTTCCACCTCCTCTAGGTGAAAACAATTAACAAACCCAGAAGGCTAATGATATGCAAATTGCCTCCATGGAAGAGTGGTTCATTTGCAATTCTTTCTCAAAACACCTTTGTTAAAGAGATCTAGAAAACAAGGTCTTCCCCTACTGTACAGTCTTTGGAGAAACGGTCTTTTTCTTGTGCATACTAATATTCCTCCTCCTACCTTTGGAACACTTCCACTGCAAAGCTGCTTACCGACTGAGTAATTTAATGATTATTTCAATGCAAAATATAGTGTCCACCCTTTGGAATATATCATTAGAATTTCTCAAGCAACCTTCAGACATGATGGTCAGACCACTCTGCCAAACGAAATTACACTCCACAGCAGAACAAGTTTTGAAGCATAAGGTTAAGGAGCTGCACAGAAAACCTTGTTTCAGCAACAAGTTACAGTGGCATGTAAGGGGTGGCAGATAGATTGATGAAAAAAATGTTTAAATAGAAGCTATTTGATGGCATCGCTGCTACAGCTAAAGAGCATCCTTTAATACCATCTGCACCCCCTTGTAAAATCTGCATTGTTTTATCCTCTTGAAATGAAAGCCACTAACAAGTCTGAAGAGCAAATCATAAATGCATTTTGCAATAGTCCTAGGAGCAGCTGGTGGTCTTTGAAACCTGCACTCAGCAGCCCTTCCAAAAGGTGTAGCTATGCTGATCCAAAAGTGAACGCTGATCTTTTAAATGTAGCATCCTCACTCTGTGTCTCATTTTACCGTGACTTATGAATGCCCTGGCAATCATATTTAATTATGAAAGGACCGGAACAAGAGCTGGTTAATTTGTACTCCTCTTCTTCACTTCAAGCACTGCAGGACACAGATCCAGGTGATCACTCTTTTCCAGTGTGTGTCAAAAACGAAAGGAAAGAAAAAAGCATGCACTCAAAACCAGCGTGAACTGTCCTGGCTTGGCTTAGCTATGTACTAGTATCTTCAAAATTTTATGCTAACTAGTCCCTACTATTGCATATTCTTGAAAAAAAAAAATAAGAAACAGTAGTTCTGTAGTATATAACACTTAAGAACTAGGGTTCCATGGGCTCTACCTATATCAAATATTCACTATCGTCACAGACATGAACTATGAAATACCAGCCCTGATCAACACTGGAGAGAGAAATTTAACTCAGATAGATTTGCTAGAAAAGACAGCAAGAGAAATTCTCCCCATACATCACCTAAGCCTGCAGATGGTGGCTGTTGTGGTGAGTCCAGTTTGCAGTGAATTCCCAGCAGTTAATGACCAACATTCTGTTTGCCTTAGAAACTTCTATGAGCATGTATACTGGGAAGTGCGTATATGCAAACGTGCACACGTATCAGTGAACAGACCTTCCTCGCCTGAGCTGCAGTAAGAAGGTGCCCATCTTTGCCTTGGTGCAAAGGTCTCCCTGGAGCAGAACTGTCCACACAAATACTCTCTGCAGACTTGGTGTAACGTGACGTTCATCACATCCTCTGCTCCCCTGCGCGTGTTAACGGTGCCGTGCTTTGCTGGAAAGGACACCCTGTTCCACTCCATGTGATTTGCCTCTGCCAGTAACTGGTGCTAGTCTTTTTATGTAGCTGTCTGGGTGTCCTGTGAAACATTTGGGGAATTTGGAGGCACTACGAAAGTGTTCAAAGCCCATTTTACAATCCTGCTGGTGCCATCTACTGCTGAATTTTGGCTCTAACAGAGTATGCTTTCCGAAGAGGAGCTGGGGGTCCTACCTGCTCCTCAGAACAGTGTAACTGCCCCTCTGTATCATTTTTAACACCCCAACAGAACTGCAGCACAAATTGCACTTATGCAGCACACTACCTGGCAGAAGCTAAACACCTCCGGGGACAGACCCCGGAATGCTGCTTATGGCTAAGCAACTAAAGCAGGTAAAAGTCTTCCAGATGTGAAAATACCAATTCAGAAAAACAACACAGGTGGAAGATTTGCCCACAGAGCAGCTCTGTAAGACCTTTTCTTCCCTCTCTAGGATGTCAGCATGCTTCCTGCACTTTTCTTTGTGTTCCTAACCTGTTAAAAATCTCAGTTTTGAGAGATTTTTTTTCACAGCCAGGCAGAACGACAGGTCTCCTCTGAGTCAGGTCACTGCACTTCGGTCATTGCAACACCCACCCGCGCGTGCAAGAGACAGGACGGCTCAACTTGGCCAACTTAGCGAGGTTCAGCGACTGGACTATGGCCGAGGACAGCAAGGGATTGATGCTGGGACCCAGGACAAGAGACAGCCATTTACAGAACTCGTTGTGCTATCACGTCTGAGGCTGAGCAAAAGACACAAAATACACCCACCATGAACTAAGGTATCGGCAGTTCCTGAGACAACTCCCTCTGCTCCCTAGCACTTGCAGCATAAGCCAGAAAGGCTTACTTACAGCCTTGCTGTCCTCCCAACTAAACTTGCTCCACATCTCGTGGTTTACGGTGAGAAAAGCTGCTAGCATGTCACGCCAATTCTGTCCTAGCTGCTTCTAGACTTTTATAGCATCTGTAGTTCCCAGAGAAGAGCACAATCCTTCGTGCAATGGAGTGGAAGGGAAAAGAATTGCATTTACAACATAAATCCACCTATTCCTCTTTGAGGAACCACACAGTGCCCTTAGTGAATCTGGTTTGTGAGCCAGGAGCACAGGAAGACTACTGGGATCAAACCAGAATTATTTCACTCTTCTGCCTATTAAATTTGGAGTCTGTCTTTGGGTGTTTTGGATGGAGCATGGTATAGAGAACCAGATGGAGCTTTGATTGTTTGATGAACAGGATTATTTAACATGGCTGCTTAAAATAGCAGGGAACTAGATTAGACCTATTGGGCTGGAAAACCTCACATCTCATATATAACTAGAAATGGCTTTATAAGCCTTCTTCCTGAATGTAAACGTTCCTGTTTTTGCTTTCAGTCCTCCATGCTCTAATAATCTTTCCTCATATGGGTAGAAACACGCCACCCTCCAAGATATACAATTCCTGAACCTCAACATGCATGAAAAGGACTGATCCAAATCCACCTGAAGCAAAGAGCCTCCTGCACAAGGGGCTGCTGAAACACTTGCACCAGTCAACAGCACAACTGCTCCAGGTCATTTAGGCTGGCTGGAAGCTAAATTGCCCACCATGCTTACAGTGAATTTTTTTGAAAAGGAAGCCCTTAGTGTCTTGCACTGGAGAGACAGAACATCGTACTTTTTCATACTCTGCTTGCCTGTGTTTATTGTTACACTTTGCAAGAGAAAGAGCAAAGGATGAAGAAGAGCTGACTGACAGGCCAGAACGTTTGGAGGTGCAGATGGGAAAGGATGCTTTGCTCCAGGACCTTTCTAGCGTGAGACAAGCAGGAGCATAGGCAATGCCCTAACCCAGCTGAAATTCCCAGGCTGCTTCATTTTGGGTTGAGTTCAGCAGTCTCCACCTTCTGCCCTCACCCTCAGCTGTTGGCTGTTTCTCCTTATCTGTTCCGACCAGCAAAGGTGGAAAGGGAGCTGAGACACTGTGGCTCTAATGCCACGAATGCGTACTGCAAATACTTGTATCTTATACATTTAAATAATCTTCTTTGCCTGGGGCTCTGCAAACACTGCCTTAGACAGCAAGCAAGTGAAATTGTAACAGCCGAAATAAATTATCTGTTGTTGACAAAGCCACCCACCATGGGCTGGTTCAGGTGGGCTGAATGACGTTGAGAACTTAATTGTCTATAAAACTAAACATCAGATAATTGAGGCTGCTTAAATTAATTTCAGAACAACAAAAAAGATCAGCTTCCAAAGAAAATCCTTGTGTTTTCAATAACAATTTTGCAGCTGATACACCCTCTAGTGGCAAACAGCCTTTTCTCTTATTGTAGTATCAAACCAGATGTGAGCTTTTCCTTTTTCCTACAAACGTCTCTCTGCCCCTGGGGATCAGGGTTACGCCGTTCCAGGAGGAACATTCCTAATGTGCTGTAGTTCGCATGTTGCTTTTGTTACACTGCTCTAGATTAGTTTTGCTAGCGAATATCAACAAAAACGCAAGCAGGCAACTTGGAGCAAAAGGCTCAGACCCAAAAATAAATGAAAAAGGATTATTTTGCTGTACTGTACTGTTGTTATTCCAGCCCAATAGTAAGTAGCCCAGTAGGAGCCTTTTAACTAAGCTGTGCAATGTATTAAACTTGATCTCACTTTTAGATCTCCTGAACTATGCAAGAGCTGTATTTATTATTCTGTAATGGCACAGTCAAGTGCTGAACCAAAGGCAAACATCACAGCCAGCTCATTTAGTTTGAACAAAACCCAAACTTGCAGCCCGAACTCCTCTTCCTCCCCATCTGACCTAAATCTGTACACTGTGGCACCTCTCTGAAGCAAGTCACGCTTGCTGTTTGAAGGAGGAGATCATTGCTTTTAGAGGTCAATGAGATGCTTTGATACATTCACCACTACCACCATTCCTCTCCAAATTAATAGCCCAAACCTCCAGGCTTATGACACTGATGTTTGCAAGAGTCTTTTGTGAATTTAAGGCTTCATCTGCCACTTGGGATTTTTTCCCTTCCTTTCTATCATGTCCATACCATCTTCCATACAAGGACGTTTATAAATTATTTTCTAGTGGAAGCCTACGAGATGTTTTTGAAGAGCAATCTGCTTGTTCTTAGCTTCATACATTGATCCTAGAAAGAGAGTCTTTGTAGGGAAAAAAACATTTTCTAAAGGAAGGCAGTGGTTTCTCACAGAGTCTACAACCCTATAGAAGTCCCCCAGAAAAATTCCTTTACTGACTCCACAGCTTGCTCAATAGAAAAAGCTCACAGCAGAAATGAGTACAGCACATCCAACTAAGGCTAGTCCCCACATTCCCGCTTAGGAAATCGTCTCCCCTGCAGCCTTTGTCTTATCCCCATCCCTCCGAGGGCACAGCTGACCCTGCTTTTGGCCTCCTGGGCAGCCAAAGAAAGTGCTCTCAGGGTGCCAGTTTTCCAAAGTGTCTGTGACCCCTTAAAAAAATCTAAGCCCCTGAAAGTCTGATGGTGCCATTATTTCTGGGCAACTTCTCCAGAAACATTTGTATGGTGGGATCATTATATATCAGGGAGGTAGTTTGTAACCTCAACATCCAGCTCGACCAGGGGACATCGTACAGCCAGTCTGCTTAGCATAAAGCTACCCAGGGCTGCCTAGGAAGAAATAAGATGTACAGAGCTGAATCTTAAATACTACAGGATTTTGAAAAGGAAAAAAAAAAAATTATTACTCTGTCAGCATTTCTTAAGTTTCACTGTCATATCCAAGCTTTGGTTGCTCTTTCCTAGCCAGATCTTATCTGGCAAACCACATGCTCTCACTCAAGACAAAGTCATAAAATGCCTGGCAAATGAAGCATGCCTTGTCTTGAGGCCTGAAAACCAAATTACTCAGGTTATCTGGGCTGCAGGATGATGGCAGCTTCTAGAGAGGAGAATTGTCCTGTGTCCACGCTTAGTTATCAGAACACCAGAGCTGTAAACTTCAGCCCTCTATGTGATCTGAGCATTTTGACGTTAACGTACAAGAAGTCAGTTGGTCTCCAAAGAGTGTAGAACCAAAACGTAATGAGTTTTAAAGCTCAAACCACAAACTCTGAATTATACTCCACCTGCATTTCATAAACAGGATTATGCTGGACTAGCCTATTTTGAAATATCACCACTTCTCATATGGCTGCGCTGCCCCAGTTCTGCCTCAGGCATTGGATGTCTGCCTTCATCGGCTCTTGCTGGTTTGTTCCACCTTCATCATCGACTCGTGTAAAAGAATGGTCATTGGGTTTCTTGTGAGTTTTCCCTCTGCTGTGCCATGAGTATCACAGAGGTTTCTAATAGAGGTTTTTACCAGTATCAGTTTCTACTTTGGGTTTGGGAAAAAAATAATTGAGAAGGGAACTTCCTTCTCAATTGGGGTTAATTTCATTCCAGCCTGCAGGACATCTCTCATTTGATGAAAACCTTTCCCATGTGGAAGAAGGATATACTTTGCAGCCCTTCAGAGTTGGGCACCATTTTGCCAAGTTACATTATTTGACCAAAATGGTCCATGAAATGCTTGCTAATTGCTACAAGATTTAAAAAGGAAAAGAACAGACCTGTTTAATAGGGTTGCCCTGAAGCATTTTTGCTGGGCATGGCACAGTGGTGGAACAACAATGCAAAATGTGCCCTGCTCACTGAACACCAAATTACTGGGATCATTTTCTAACAGTGAAAGAAAGAAAAATATGTAAAGGTAATTATGACATTTTTCATTGTTTTCAATAAATCTAAGCCTCTAATTACCCAAACTATTTATGGGAGGGTTTAGATGAAGTGTGTTAGCTCTCTCTTTCCTCAGGGCTCAACAGTTGTAGGGCTTGTTTCAGTAATCCCAGATTATTCTCTCATTTTACCTTTCCTCTTGCTCCATTAATCTGTTTGCATTCAGAGATCTGTTTAAAGAAGTTTGCAGCATTATCACTGGCGTAATGCTATTGATATAGAAATTACTCAAGCCTGTTTCAGTCTGTCAGCTTGACGACAGAACAGAATATTGTGTTTTCAGGAGCAACTATTTCCCATGCAGGATCCTTCTTAAATTCTTCATTTTTTTGACATACCCTTCTCCAATTTTCATTCATTTCAAGTGGCAGTCTCGTATCCAGTTGGTTTCTGTATCAGTTTAATAATCAAACCAGTAACCCAATTCAAAGTGAGTCTAAACCAGATCCTGAGAGTGGGCACCCTTAAATGGGCACAGGACCGTTGGAAACTGGTTTTCCAGACAGATTTTTCTGCCTAAAGAGAACCGAGTCCACAGAGCTGAGAGATGGTGGTTCCAGCTTGGAATTTAGGGTACTTTCACGTGTCTCTCACCGCCACACCAGACTGCAAGGGCCTCACAAGCCCATCTAGCTTCATTGCAGGGTGTGATGGTTGGTTGGGAGTGAGGGGCAGTGCTGCTGAGCAGGACCTTTACAGAGGCAGCAGGAGGACTTATGTGTCTCATCTATTCAGTCATGTTAGACAACTCTCTTATGTGGGTATCTTTGGCATACAGGTCTCAGGGACTCCCCTGGTGTCACATCAAAGGATCAGAGGAACTAGGTCTGGGCTCCAGAAAGTAGGGGGCTCTCTACATTTTTAATCCCCAAGCATCCACACTGCATTCAGGTTACTTCAAATCCAGGTTCCTCTTTAACTGTGGCAGGACAAACTAAGGGACAGCATACATCAGCGTCCAGATCTTGTACGGACAACAGGCAATCCACACTGCCTGGATTGGAGGCCTCAGGGTGAAAATATGTAAAATACATGCATTATAAGCAATGCAAATAAAAGGCTTAGGGTAGCTACTGGGCTGTGCCTCCAGTTAAAATACGAACTCTGTGTCATGGATTAGGCTCTAACCAGAATAAACCAGTAATCAGATTTTCAGAGATAGGGATCTATTTTGTATGGTGCTAAGCATTCTGGCCTTGATCAAGCAGATTATTTCTGAACAATTTTAAGTCAATTGGAACAGTTCCTGGATAGATCAAAACCTCATTTATGTCATCTGAAAGATTATTCCAATTGCATCATCTAGTTTAATAAAAAACATTGGCTCTACCTACCAACCCTGACTTGCTTATGTCCTCAGAATATCATGGCTATATTGCTGCTACCACTGTAACACAGTAGGGCATGTATATCTGCAATCATATGGAGCCAATTAGGTGACTCATTGACCATTAACACCCATCATTTGGATAAATGCAGCTACATAATCCCGTGATTTAAACTGTTGAAGGGACGGGTCTGAGGAAACAGAGTAAAGAAATTATTCCCACCAGAAATACCATGGTCCTCCTTCACTCCTTCCCTGAGAGCCTACTGGACTCCTGGTCCCTGGCTCCCAGCAAACCTCTAGGAAGCCAAGAAATGCTTCATCTCCTGCTAGTCCTGGTCCATGCAAAGGATGCTTGAATCCTACAGCCCTCAGTGATGCTGTTGGTTCAAGAGCAGGGCACTCCTGCTCAGATGAAGAGGACTCTTGTTTTTCATGCGTTTTCAGTTTACGTAGAAAATTAACCAAAACAAAATCAACTCTGCTCCCCACGTTCAAAGGTTATTAAGGCTGCAAAGTCAAACACTCAAAATTAGGAAAAAACAATATTACAGTTTATAGAAGCATCTTCATCCACTCTCCGTGTACACATACTGTATATGCAAGGTCACAGGATGCCTGCTTTATCGGTGCCCAAGATGGAATTGCTCTGGGGTTTCACCAGGGCTGAACATCAAAGCAAGAAGTTGTCTGTAAGATCTCTGCTTCATTTGCTGCAATTGAGGAATATTTCTAGTGAATGAGGCAAAATGTTAAAGAAAGGACAGCTTTGTGGATAAAAGCAGTTGGATATTTTCCCAGAGAACTGATTCTACCCCTGTCACTGCCAGTGATTCCCTTTGAGCAAAGCAATTTGCTTAAAACAAACTTTTTTAAAGTGATCATCCATTATGTTGCTCCTTTTCAGGGACTGAACACACAATCTGTGTGCTAATTTGCAGAAGTGCCAAGCACTAATACAGATAAAATCAGCAGTAATTGCATAAACAAAATGGTTAGTTGTAGCCCAGAGATATGGAGGAGCTATTATTTTAAGAAGATAGATATTTTCATTTGTCCTCAAAGCTCTGGATAAGAGAAAAGAGGATCACGGAATCATACCTTTGAGAAGATCAACATTTTATAACTTATATTTTCCTTCTTCAATGAAGAAAAATGATGACACTTATAATGAATAAGAATCTTGGCTACATTGGTCTCCACAGGAGGAAACAAGAGTGCAAAATTCAAATATGGGGACATAGCGCACAAATTTCTGCTAAGTTAGGCAAATACTACTTTTAAAAAGTTAGAAGAAATTGTTAAATAACTTCAAAGGCAAGAAGAAAAATCAGCAAATCTACAATTTTTTGCAAACTGAAAAAGATTTGGGTTTATTCACCAAACTATGGAAAAAGTGTGTGTTCCTGGTTGGGTGGACATATCTATCCCTATAGAAGGGATATCCTTCATATCAGAAAACCCAGGACTCAGAGCGTTCTAACTGCCATGCCCCAAAATGACTATCACATTTTTAATATCTGGAGCAGTGTGGGCTGATTGAAGAACTGGCAGCTGATTGTGCTTGGAACCAGGTCAACAAAGGACCTTCTCCCTGCACTAAATGAATTCATTTTTACGGATCCTTTATTTTCCTTGTTGTTCTGATCCAGTTAAAGTCACTGCAGCCAAATTAAAAAGGCATAACTAGCTTATTGGGTTTGGCAAGTGTGATTGTTTAAGGTTTTAAAACGAGATTTTACTTAGTTTAACTTATTTTAAGTTTGCGTTTATGTTTTCTTCATGCTTTCAAGTCCTGGACAATTTTTCAAAGAACACTTTCAAGTTATCACCATTTTTATTCCTGCTAGTATTGATCAGCCTCAGGGGAAATAACAAGCCATTCTCTTGTGCAGAACTGTAAATGCAAAATAGCATTCTGTTGAAATACATAAACCTTTTGTGTCTCACCATGATCTGAGAATTATTAGCAGGGGCGTATCCTTTAATAACTTTGAAAAATGAACAAACTTATAACAGCTGGGAAAGGTTTTAACATACAGCTGTTATGGGAAATTTGCTGGAATTCATGATTCACATCTGAATTTAGAGACTGGATGAGATTAAACATTTTCTACAAATAGATCTTCATATTGAGATATTTTGGATTCTGGCTTTTGAACAAATATTAGACTGTCATATATAATCCAAATACTTTTATTGGCAAATGAAAGGAAATTGTGAAATTATTTTTCATAACCTTTGTTTCAATTAGGTTTCCCCTTTCTCATTACAATAATAGACAGTCCCCAAAGACTTTAAAATTGGTGTTTGTTTCCTTCACCCTCTGAATCTATGCAGTCCCATCACGTATGTTACTTCAAGTCATCTGGTAGAAGCAAGAGTACAGCCAAGTATGGGCTGACAGAATCAGACTGTTTCCAGGTAAATGTATACCTGGTTGAAGTTGTATTCCCTCTGCACAAATCTGGAAGTGCCTTCCAATTTACAGCCAAATTCTGCACTAATTGTAAAATCCACACCACTTGCAGCAAAATTAATACCTTGAGGGTGCATACCTGACATCATCAAAGAAGTCCTTTCCTTTTTCAAAGCTATATGGAAATGGGTTTGATGTGCAACCAAAGCCAGAACTTGAGCAGAGCCATGGATGAGGAGGTGGTAGAAGCTGAAAAGGGCACTGACGCAAGGACTGACATGCTGCTCTCTATTCACCTTCAGCCCTTGCCCTTCCAGATCTTCATCTTTCCTCCCCATTCTCACAGTTCTGGGGCTCAGGGCTTGTCTGGTGTAGCCACAACAGTGACAAATTGAAGAGCCGTGACAGTGATGAGAAGAGAAACACACAGAAAAGAATCAAACACTTCGAAAGGAAGTGCAAATGATGAACAAATAAATAGGGACAAAATGGACTGCTTTAGCCACAAACGTGCTGATGTACCACAGATTAGAGAAGTTGCTGTGAACTGCTCTGAGAAGCGTTTTGCTGACATTAGTTGGTGATTCTCCTCTTTCCCTCCTCATTTCTACAGGGAGAGCTGGGAATCACTGGAACTTGCACGTTTCCTCGATTTATGGCCCCAGAAGCAATCAAATCCACAGTGCCTTCTATGTTGGCTCAGAGCAATGATACAGAGCTCCCCATGGCCCAGAGACATACACGTGCTCTAACCTTGGCTGAACCCTTCTACCATTAGTCTTGATAATTGATGGAACCCAAGGAGAAATGACTGCAGTTTAATAACATTCGATGGTTTCTGGGTGACTAGTGGTGTGTGACTAAAGCAACATTTAGGTTAGGCATTACCCAATGCTTTTCAACGGAGGCCACAAGGGTAAAAGAAAACAGGAAATGTGGAGGAAGAAGGTCTGAAAAAAGTGGAAAATAATTTCTCCATACTCCTGAGTTTCTTTCTGATGAACATGGCATTTTCTGACCTGCTGATGTGGCAGGTGATGGGTTTTGGAGAGTGTTCATCAGGTATGAAATCATTGATTAAAACTCGCATAAATAAGCAAAGCAATTTTACATCTGTTTCCCAGGTACAGCAGGACTTAAATCTTCTTGTCTCATTTTCTGCTGACATAAGAGCAACAGTAGATCCAACAATAATTATGGAAAATCTTAAGGAAGCAGATTTATTAAGATCCATTATGCTGGTGACCTGTTTGCAATATCTTGCAGGAGACTGAAGCTCAATCATGTGAAATACCCACCCACACCCCCAAAGCCTCAAATATACCTCAGCAAAGTGAATGATATTACTTTTTAACTTTGCATTGCCATTATTCATATCTGCCATATGTAGATCTAAGTGCAACATTATGCACCAGCACACATTTCACTCGCATCACGCAGAGCTGCTCAGTTTTTAGTGATCTGAATACTATTCCTTTAGCCTACTAATATTACTAACATTGCCTTGCTATCTTTCATCGGCATAGAGAGAAAGACAGGCCAGCTGTCCACCAGAAAAGGTTTTTCACTCTAGCTGTAGTTGTAAGGTCCCTACAATAAATGTCACCCACACTGGCCTACTACACTCTTTAACCAGTACAGTATGTATCAAGCTAAGTAAGCTCTCTGTGGTTTTTTCTGGTGTAACCATATGCTAATGGCATAGAAACAGAAAAACACTTTTTTGCACTGAAGAATTCCTAAGAGACACTCCCTATATGGACAAATTCGCAACCTACCAGAAATGATCTGTTTCCAAAAGGGAATATCAAAGACACCACAGCCTAGAACTGTGTAATAGAAAAAAAAATACAGCTGAGTATTCTGCACCAAATTCACAAAGTCTGTATCTTTTCAGCTAAAGGAAAATCACCACTAATTGATAGTTGTTAAGGTCCATTTACAAACGGATGATAAGTTCTGCTAACCAGCAGCGGAAGGCAGTGTTACCTACACAATTTAAAGAAATCCACTGCATAAGTTCAGTCCTCTTCAGTCTCTTACAGCTATAAAATAGATATTTGGTCCAGAAAGTTGATATGTACCCATGTACTGGAAGCTATGAAATACACAGCTCACAACACCCAGAAAATACCTATACAAAACCTTTGGTAACAGAGATCAGAGCTACTTACCTCATAAGAACAGAGCAGAAGATACCACCAGCTTCCTAATTTCCTGCAGTACTGGAGAATGTTTTTTTCACTTTCAACCTGAAGAAATATGTCTTCATGGAAAGCAAAATATAGGATCATAAGAAATGTCAGAAGATCTCATGGTCAATATATTACCATGAGCTATGGTGAGGGGAGTGATGGAGTAGAATGGTACTCGTGGCCAAATTTTCAGCTCAGCGTGCAAAATGCCAAATTGTTTTAAAAATCAGACTGCTTCTTCTGGAGTCTAGCTGGGAGCTGATTTCTTTTGAAAATCTGGCTGTAATAATACACAAACAATGTTCTTCTAGTAAAAGAGCCACTGTTGGCTGCATATTTAATTTATGTGTATTTAATAATCCATGATAATACAGTAACTCTTGTTGAGTACAAGATGTGAGATCAGACTGCTGCCCATATGTAGAGAACAAATTCGTATTAACCACAGTAACACATATGCCTAACTTGGCCAAACCTTTTAGCCAAAATCTGGGACTTGCTAACGTATCAATATGGAAGACATATGTTCTTCAGGATATAAATTATGATGCTTTTCATCATATTACTTGTGCCGTCCAGTTTATGGACTAAAGCAGCTTAGCAGGGCTTGTTTGAATGGATGGAAAAAGCATGAATCATAAGTGAAATTCCCATAGCTATTGTTTGATAGGCACCGAGTTATTCTGGGCAATGTGGGTTAATAGAGCTAAACTAATAGTCAAGATGAGTAAGCCATTCCGTACTGTGTCCCATCTGGAAACACAGGTGACACAGCTTGTCTGTCACAGACTTGCTGTCTTTATTATACTCAATTTAACCAGAGAAATCAGAGCTTCTATAAAATAGCTGTTATAAAAACACTTGTATACGTTTCACTAGACAATTATGAGCCTTCCTTACATTATTTCAATGGTTGCGGCAAGCATTTCTCAGGCAAAGCAATTAATTAAATTCATGGTTTAAAATATGTAGCTGCTGTGCCTTAATTTTTAAAATTCCTTCTTTAAGCTATTTATATGCTGAATATTATAGTGCTGGGACAACAGATTCCCTGGATACTACCTGGAATGCATGCTCATTTCCAGAAAATTTCCAACACCGCTTCCTTTAACTAGCATTGCTCCTCCAATCTGAACTCCAAAAGACCATTCCTCACAAATAGTTGTTAGTTCTGAAGTACTTACAGATACCATCTGTGATTTCCGTTGCCTTAGTTAAGTAAGGCCATCATATATGGATAATACATATTCCATGTCACATTTATGATTTGAGAAAAACAAGCAGTGCAGAGCTTTAATTTGGTATTAACTTGAACAAAAAAAACCCCAAAATTAACACTGTGGGTACTGCCAACTCCGCTTTGTAAAGAAAGGTGGGAGATTACAGTTTATCCAGCCCAGCACTATGGACCTTATGCTCATTATGCAGGATTTGCAGCATCAAATTTAAAGACCAGATGGTCAGTCCAGAACTCCAGCTTGTATTCAACAGGAATGTATCTAGCAAAAGTCCGTCTTGTTGAAAGGCACAGAGATATAAAAATGTTGATTTTTTTCATTATCCTTCACTGTAGATGCTCAGTGGATGCTTGGGTCAAGACTGGATGGGAAACGAGACAGTGTTGTACGTGCTCTCCTCACTGCAGGTACCTTGGCAGGGGGAGTCGCAGGCAAACCACAATTCATCCTCCAGCACCACCCCAGGGCTGAAAACGTGGGGCAGCTCAGAGCACAGACCCAGGCACGCTGGTTGTCACAAGTCAGATTTAGGTCTGGATGCAACGTATTTATGCTAACATGGCATTAATAGGAACTATTAATCCAGAAACTTCCTCTAGTTTAGCCAATGGTTTTCCCTGTGCACTAATGAGACCTGCTGAGAGTTGGAGCTGTGCTGCGGCTGAGCCAGCAAATCTATGTGGTGCGAGTTCATCACATCTTTTGGGCAGTTCCATGCAATTCCCAGCTTCCCAGCACTCATGTGCCCTTGAAAACTGACAGGTCTCAGCATTTCTTGTTGGAGATTCAATGCAGTGAGCTTTTAACCTCAAGGAGTCTCCCCAGTACAGCAGAGAGGAGTAGCTTTACAGCCGTGAAAATACCTGGCATTCGCTTAGGTGTCCAGTCCACCTTCGGCTCCTTAGTTGAGGTAGGCAACAACCTGAACACAACAGGGTTAAAACCAATCTGACAAATGAGGCAAAGCATGGAAAATATGAAGACAGCTATTTGGTAGCACATCTGAACCCTAGCACAGCAATACCATCTGCAATCACTTAGAGGTGCCCCAGTAAAGCGCAGCCCGGAATGCCTGGCTAATAAAGTGTCAGCAGCAGGGGGATTACGAGGGAGATTTACAAGAGTGCATGAGTTTAGTTGCTGCTGGAGACATCCGATACACTCTGCGTTTGATTCCAGGCTTTGAGACGGCAATGAAATAAGCCTGCGGACTTGTGTCGAAAAGCATTTTAAAGTGAATACTTCTACCCCGCATACCTGCAGGAGTCCCGGCAATGCTGCATCTCGGCACCTTGCTTGGCAGACCACGCCGAGGCAGGGTGCTGCTCTCATCTCATTTTTTGACCAGCAGCAGAGGTAAGGCAGAGAAGCAAACTGCCTGGCTCCCTGGCTCCCCGCATGACAGTCCTAAGGGAAGACCCAGGGTTAACGCCTGATGAGACATGCAGTTTTCTCCCTTTCCCATTCTCCCCCCTTAAAGCTTCTGTGCAATGGAGTATAAACCATTAAGTTTGGGCCAAGATTTGCCAGAGCTATGGGGAGCTAAGATCTGAGGATTTTTCTCAGGCTCATTTCTAATTTTTAAATAATGGTCTTAAATAGACATATGATTGCTATTTAAAGCTAAATTAGATGAAGCATGAGTAAACATACTGTAGCGAACACATCAGCCCTGGAAAGCTTGATTAGAGGAACAAATGCTGCTTTTTCAATCTATAAGTAATGAACTTCCCAGCTACACTTTCAAATGTGTTTTCCTTTTATGAAGTGGACTTTCCAGGAGGCAATTAGAATGATTTGGGCAAAAACAAAGAGCAAAATATTTTCCCTTCACTGTCTAAGGCAACATAAATAAGTACTGAGCTTATTACTCACTCCCTTGGTAAATGAAAAAAGAAAACATTTTGTGCTTTGTTTCAGCATCTGACACATCGATGTAAAATGGGTAATAACCTCAGCCGCAGCTATGTCACTTATGACAAAGCTGGCCTATGGCTCCAGTGGAATCACCTATATGATAAAGCTTTGTATGTGCTGAAGTGTTTGCAGGATGAAGCTCCCTGCCACCTATATATCAGACTGCCTCTTGGCAGTCCATCAGACTGACAGCCCAGCAGCCCAAGTGCCCTAGTGAAGATGTGAGGGACTATGAGAGCAGAAAAGGAATGGGAACAAGGAATGCACTTGCCCAGCCTAGGAAATTAGTTGGAGATATTGTTCGCTCTGCATATTCATCAAGACTAGAGGCTAAATTCTGGCCCCATGGGAGCTGGTGGCAAACCTCCATTGATTTCAGTAAGGTCAGGATTTCACCAGTGATTTATGCAATGAACTAACATGACATTTTAACAATCAGTTTTAGTAGTTGGAAGTGTTATTCATTGCAGAGGTAAAGCATTGTTTGATTTTATGTGACAGTGTACCTTTAAAAACAGGCAACCTGCAAAGCAACATATAAAATGCAGCACTTAAATTACATTATGATGAGGAATGACACCAGGGAATGAAACCAAGGAAATGTTCCCTTTCATTCCGCTCATACTTTCAAAAGTCAGCAGTTATGAAGTCAATGTTACTGGTAAATTTAAATCACCTTTCCTCAACTTTAGAGCTGTTTGTTTGCAGTTTCTTTCATTTCTGGCAAAACACAAAGGCTTGTTTTTCAATATGAACTATGGATTTTTCTGAGCAAGCACAACGATCCACCAACACACGTGAGTTGTTCATGGGGTGTTACAGGACAAAGAAGAAAAACCAGGTCTCCTATCCAAACACGTCTGGCTGAATATATACATTAATAATAGGTATAATAATCTCTTTGTAAACTCTGTTGTTAACTCTGCCATTCAGAATAATTTCCATTTTCAGCTCCAAGTTAAGACAACACCAGGAAAATTGTATAGTAGGTCTTTGGACAATGTAAAAAATTTTCAGACCTTTATAAAAGAATCACTTGCTTCCTCTAAAAATCTGATCTCTGTGGTTTGAGATTTTCTGCTATCATGAACCAAAAATGCTCTCAGCAAGAGCATAAAGGCATATTTACAAATAGACAATAACTGGTTTTATTATGATAGCCTGTTTTGAGTTCTGATTTGATTTGCCTTTGCTCTGTTTTGTTTTGAGGGTTTTTTTGAGAGCATATATTTGTCATTAAAAATGTAACTGCAGGAAGAGAACTGGAAGGTGGCTCTGTTTGACTTCCCCAGCTACAGATCACGACCAGAACACATTTATCCCGTATCTGTAGATAAACTTGCCCATTTCTCCATGCTCAGGGTGGGTGCTGGTTTGGTTGGAGCTTTTCAGCAGACTTTCCTTCCAAACACCGCCAGCCAGGCTGAGTTCTGGCTGCTCTGTGCCTGCCGGTCTCAGCCCCAGCTCTCCAAAGCAGCGCTTGCGTGATTACAGCAGCAAGACGGAGCAGCACAGACCCAACCAGCTCGCAGACATGCTTTGGCGTTGGAGGAGTTCAAAGCCCAGTTTTCTTCCTCGCCTCCCGAAAATCACCGCTTTAAATCGGACAATTTGCTCTGAAGTCCACAGAGGATAATAGAGCTGATGAATAGGACTGTCCGCTGGTGTTTGTGGGTGTTGAAGGGACTCTGTTGGTGTGGTGTGTGATGCTTTCTTGGCGAGTTTTTTTTTTGATGATTTTGACTTGCAGCTCTGGGAAAAAAGAACCCTGTCACAATAATGGGGGATAATAAGGGTTTTTTATATTTCTTTTCTTAACTGAATGTTTCGGTAAATTAACTTCTAAGGAAACTTAATCAGGAAAGCCCTTCATTCTTCTTAATTTTTAAAAGAAGTCAGCAGAGTTTCCAGTTTTTCTTTTGCATGCCTGTTAGCTTTGTTTTCGTAACCCCACTATCCTGCTTCTGCGTGTTAAGCCATTCCGGATCATCTATGCTGCATTTTGCATCAGCATAAGACAAAGGATCCAGCCCTGGCAGAGGCTCAGGGCTTCCTCACTCTTAATAAGCACTCTCCAGCCCAATTTAGCTGTTAGTTGCCATTAAAAGCAGCCAATGATTCAGAGGATGAAGCCCTGCAAGCATGTCGATCTTTTAAATTGTTCCTTTCTACCAAAGCAGGAGCGATTCCAAGCAGTCACAGGTATGCCTGGATTCATTCAACAGACTCGTTCTTCCAGTCCTTTAGAATTCTCATGTTGTAATTGTCTAGGAAAATTTATTGTTTCTTTCAAAACAATGAGGAAAATAAAAGCCTCGTTCAAAATCAAATGAGTTTTAATAACCAGCTTTGCAGTAAGGCAAACTATAGCCTGATCCTGCCATCTTAACTCGAATTCTGGATTCGCATTGTTAAAAAGAATCAGCTCTGTTTGTGGGTAAGTGACCCCTCCATAGTTTAGATAATTAGAGCTGGTTGACGTTTTCCACTTAAAATGCTTTTATTTCTATTTAACACGACTCTTTGAAAAATAGCCAAAATATCCTCAGAAGACTTGGGTTTTCTTTGTCAAAATCCAACCTTCAAAAACAATTTGCATTACCACTATCAGGAAAGAAAATAATCTTATTTATTTATGGACTTTTTATTTACTTGACTGCTCTCTAACTTTCTGAAATTGGCCAAGTTTGGAACATTCACTAAAATATGAAACAGAAAAAGAGAAATTATCTAAACACCACCCACTTGGTGATGTGGAATAACAAAAAAGGACAAAAGAAGGTGAAATAGTAAGTCCTCGGCATTCCAAATCTCAGAAAACTTTTTTGAAATATTGAAAACATGAATTTTTTTTCCTGAACTCCACAGAATACAAGGAATTTTAGGCTTTCAAAACTTCTCATTAAATATTCTGATTGAGAGCTGCTGGGGTTATAATATTACTGTAACTCAATGTAGTCAATTATGTGTTCAGAAAGAAAGAGACCTGTGTTTGGGTGTATTGTAAAGGTGGAAGTTTTCTTCTGTTAAACAGAAGGGGCAAAAAAATATTATGACAGGGGCTGCTTGGTCTGGGACTCGGCCCTGTTTGGGCTGCGCAGCTTTTTATACCAGTCCCTGGAGTCAGTGGAGTGACTTGTAGCAGGGACCTAGGAGAGGGATGGAGACACTTGGCTGGTGGGTTTTGAAGTCATATGCCAAACAGCCCAGAAATGCATCCTGTGCTTCCCCCCATCCATCTCCAGTGCTCAACTCTCACCCAAAAACCTGTCCCCTGTGCCACTTTCTGCCCTTTTCCTTGCACCTTTGGTTGGGCTCACAAGCTTATTGAGATCTCCTAGCTCATCCCCCAGCTACATCCTCTCTGCTGTGTTACTGGAAGGAAACACGTACATCTTCTTCATGGCTCAGTCCCTTTGGAAGATTTTTTCCCCCCCCTTCATTTTTCTTATTATGCGGAGTAAAAGTGAATCCAGCGGCACCTTAGCACTCCTCAAAACAGACATTCGCCAAGCGAGACATTTCCCACCACGGGCTGGCAGACAGCCTTCGCCGCCGCGCCGTGCAGTCCCCACCGATAAGACTGACACCGCTCAAGCCAGCAGGTAGCTCGATATTTTCACCTCTGACACCACCGAGCAGTAGGGAAGCCCCCTGCTTCCCAGCCCCCGGAGACTTTCTGACCACCCCAAGGCATTTAGGGAGCATTTGTAAATTAATCCAGATTTGTTCGTAAAGCTTCATTTGTAGCTCCCCTCTGGCCAAGGAAAGACCAAACGCAAACCCAGCTTGATGTCAGAACAAAGTCATTCAGATGAGCCCAGATTCCCAGCTGAACGAAGCATCAGCACCATCAGGAGATGACACAGCAGCTTGCCACGACTTTCACTATCTGATCAGGCAATTTCTTAATCAGCAGAGACAGTGCTCGCTGTCAGAAAAACGTCGTATGAATCAGCTTTCATCTGCAGGGAACGGGTTCTGCTTTTGCAAAACTAATGGGTGTCCAGTTGTTTTCCATATTCATCGTGCCGTACAGCACTTTTGTGCCGTTCCCAGGCTCTCCCGGCCCTCAGCACGCAAATGCAAACGAGGTTTCAGCAAGGGGAAATGAAAGCTAGCCAGGGCAAAATTACTCTTGTAAGTGGAAGCTGGATATTCAAGCACAGTGGGAAGGTTGTGATTATAAGCACCTGAATCGGCTTTTTTAATATTTCAGCAATAGATGTAAAAAATACAACCTCTCATTTAAAAGAAGGGAGTTTTTCAACTAACAGATTTAGTATTAGAAGAGTAATAGATGCCAATAATTTCCATAATAAACATCCTCCATTTAGAATTAGAAGTAGAGACTGTCAACTTAGTTAACATAAAATTAAGACATGATTTCTCAACTCCTCACGAGCTTTGTGTTTTGCTGAAGTCGTTTACAAACCACATTTGCCTCCAATAAAGTACATGTATTTGCATATCACGACCACAAGAGAGAGCTTTAGCGTTGGATGTCGTGCGCTGCTGTGGCAGAGGATCCAGGCAGTTCAGTAGCCCAGCATTTTTAACGGGCACTTCTTAAGCATGATGAGGATACCAGAGCAAAACATCTGAGACAAACAGCAAAACAATTCCTCATATTCCACAATACAGGCAACCTCCACGTGTCCTGAAGCACAGGCGTTTGAGAGGCAGGTTTTCAACACCATGTGACATTCAGGAACTGCCACTTTTTGCCCAGCAGAGCAAGTTCCTCTGACAACCTGATCCTAAAAATTTCCAAGTGCTCTCAAGAAGATGAGATTTGATGGGATTTTTCCAAAAAGAAGGTATGACAACCATTTTAGTGCTGTATTTACAGACTGGGTGGGGTGGTATCATCTTCTGTGAAACCTTATATATAAAATTTGTATATAGCCATATATAAGCGTGTGTGTGTATGTATAGATGTATATCCAATCTTTTCCCTACACCACCCTGCTGTGCTTAAACAGCCTCCCAATTCTGGCCTGCTAAGCAGCTAGTCTCATTCCATTCAAATCCTTACCTAAGACTAATTTCTCCCATGATATCCATAAGGGCTTTAATAATAATGATTATACTGCAGTCCAACCATCTCAAGCTCTCCACCCATCTCCTCCCTATTGTGTATTACCTTCCACTCATTTTCTCCCAGATAAAACAAACTCTTGAGGGCAGAGACCTGCTGGCTCTTCTAGTCTTCTTCTGGGTGTTGTAAAAGCAATAAGGCAATATCACACATAAAGCACAGTATTCAAATGTTACTGAGTCAGATGTAAATGAGGAAAAGCAGGTCATTCAAAGTTACCTCACCATGAAGTGTCTAGATGCATTGCATTCCTGCAGCTTCCCGGATATGGTATGTAATGAAAATGGTGAATAATCTTGTGTGTATTATACCTTTCATCCCAAAGAGTACTCAATTACTTTACTAATTGACTGTGCAAAGTGTCTACATGAGAACCTCTTTGCTCATCAGCGAAATGCAGCCAGAGTGCCGGCAGGAGCACAGGGCTAGCACAATTCCCAGAAAGTCTTGAGACAAAATCATGGACTCTGGGGAAGACAGAACAGAGGAGAAAAATAAGATTCAGCGATGACCTTTAACTTGATGTTTCTCTGCTTTTGCCCAGTTTCAGCAGAACAACCATTTGATTGTCTGTGAGACGTGCATTTGCACGCAGTCCCCATGAAACAGACCACATTTGCAGGAGCTGATGCGGTACTGGGAGTCACTCTTTCCCTTTGCACTGAAGTAAGAGGTCTGGGCCTGATCCTGAAACATGCTGAGCACTTACAATTCCCTTAGATTCAGCAGGACCAGACCTAACTGTATCTCTTGAAATACCACACTCCAGCGAGTACTGGCAAAGGTTGCTACTTGCTATAGCTATGTATTCATTTGTTTTTAAAACATAGCCCCTGGATGTTTCCGAGTTACTTTTTTTTTTTTATATCAACTATTTTTAACTAACACCTCAGAAAGCTTCCTTAAACTTGCAGTGACCTATTACGCATCTGGAAATACGAGAACAGCAAAACCTCTCCCGAGATAGAACATTTTTTCAATACCAAAGCACTCGATGACGCAAGTGATTTTACAATCTGTCTTATAAACAGGGAAACTGAGGCACAGGAAATGAAAGGACATCTAGAAAGCCAATTGTCTGCTGAAAGCAGATCGACCACCCAGGGCTGACACCAGCTTTTGAAAAGACATCCCACTTCCAAACATGTAGAGTACCAGCAGCTGCTTCAGCAAGTGCCTCCGTCCATTGCTCAAGTCCTACTTACAGCAACAGGATTTTGAATATTAAAGGAATTCATGCTCGCAGACCTTATTGTAAGCATGGAGCCAGATATAGCCTCTCATTTTATAACATGCATATGCATCTTCTAACAGGCATTGTCTATCTCTTCATCTGTACCACACTCATCAGATTACACTATCTGAAACTTCTTTTTCCCCCAAGAGATCGTAAAAGTTTCAGCATTTACTCAAAATGTTTTGTCGTGTTTTCAATTTGACAGACTGTGCAATGGCTCCAAAGATAACACAGCAGCTGCCAGTGCTTCTCATGTGTTGAGCTGAATTGTAGATGCCTGTCTACAATGGCATGTTTCCTCAGTAGTTTTAGATACTCTGAAACAGAATTTTCCTGTCTTCTCAAATATGTAAGATACGGGATGGCCAGCAGCTATTCAGGTTACACAACAGTGACATTTTTGAAAGCTGAGAAGAGGCAAAACAACAGTCCTTGTGGTACAGAGCCTCCAGCAGAGCCCTCCTGCAAAGTGCCTTTGGTTTCCTCACCTTTACGCTCTGCTCAAAGCCCTGCATTAGCTGTTTGTTGCCCCTACTCGCTGCTTTGCCTCCTTTCTCCCCCTCAAAGGCTACGGTTTTGCTCCCTCCTGTGGCTCTTGGTGCTGAGGGTTCAGCAGGAGACTTGTGGCCTCGAGCCGAGGGTCTCCAGCACAGTCTTCTTCCGAAAGTGCCTGGGAATGGGATGCTCAGAGGATGAGATGTCAAGAGCCAGAACTGCCTGGGACATTTTCTCCTGCTTCCCATCCCAATATAACTGCCCAGTAATTTCTCCAGCTCTTGGAAGTCCTTCTGCCGTGGCAGAGAAAGGGACTGTTTTCATTTATACATCTCTGGTGCAGGCAGTTCAGCGCAGAGGCAGAGGGCAGGGTGCAACAGTAATTTACACACCATAAACTTTTGTAGGTTTTATTCACCTCATTGGCCTGGTATTAAACAGCATCGTGTGGCGACTGTGTAAGCTGGGAGCAACGGTGCCGGCTGTTGACTCGGTGCATGCTCTGCCACGCAGGAGTTTACACCTCCCTCCCCCGGCAACGGTGGCAGGGCAGCGGGGAGAGCCGCTGAACGGAGGAGATGCTTGTGATAGAAAAGAGGTGGGAACAGCACGTCCACCACCTAATCATTCTTATATATTTACTTAAAACGGTGCTAGGAGCTGTACGTATCTATACACAAAGATGCAGTCCTTGCCAAAAAACCAAACTACACAGAATCTGCCAGGAGTTGATGAAGGTAAAGGAAGAGCCCGTTAGGAAGCATAACGCAGTGACTTGTATGAAAAACATCTCAGCATAGGTCTTTCCTGATCAGTGCAAAAACACCTGGGAATAGCTTGTCCTCTGTCTGAGGGGTGTAGCGTGTGTTTGAAATGGGAGTCTAGAGAGGTGAAGAAAGTGTGATTCAGACTATTTATCCCAGTCCCACAGGGTACACAGTGATTCTCTTTCAGGGAATCCATGTATCGATTCTTTTGTCCCATGTGTGACACAGAATTTGATAACAAGAGCAGAAAACTAAAAGCAGAAGCAAAGCAGGCTTCATCACCAGAGAAGCAAACCTGCAAAGGAGATGCAGACCTTTACCTTCTGCACAAAAAAAAAGAAACAAAAAAAAACCCAACAAACTTTCTGCTGGAAAGGCTCCTGCTCCAGCAATCGCAGCTCCTGCTCGGGTCATTCCCCTCCGGTTCCCCTCCAATTCCCATGGAGAAAAGTTCCAAGAAACACTGTCCTGACTCAGCTGGTTAGGATTGTCTGTGTGAGTTGTAGATCATCTTTTCAGAATTCGATTTTGGCCAGTAGCACAGATAATGAGTTAATCCATCGGCACACGCTTTATGCTTTTTTTGCTAGCATCAGAGGGTTCTTTTGTGAACCCTGAAGATATTCTTGCTCAGAAGAAATTGCACTGGATGAGGGTATTTTTTTATTTTAGGCAAAGAAAGGGAAAATGTTCAAGCATTATTAACAGCTCAGCCTTTTCTGGACCAGAAAACAACTCTAACATAGAACAGCTGCGTTTGAAAACAAAGTGTTTTTAATGCTCCTACATTGCCTCACCTGAATAATAGCATTCAGGGCTTTGTTTCAAGACTTAATTTGTTATAGGAAGTTAAAAAAAGATATGCACGCAAACAACCCTATGGAAACTTTTGCCTACAATAAGTGTCAAGCAGAAGGAATGTTATTGATTGCAATAGATTTACACCCATAATGAATTTGGCCGGCTGGTCAAAAGTCTAGTGGGTGTGTAAATGGGGAGGTGAAATGGGGAGTGACGTACGTAGTGGTTTATCTGGAGAGTGGAGCCTCAAAATGTTGTAGTTACACTTAAGTTTTATTAAAAATGCCATTCTAACGAGCCCTAGTGGCCCCAGCACATGGAAAGTGGCTTGCTGTGTTTTGAATGGCACTGACTAACACCCCAGGGCCTTAAATCAGTTCAAGATGTGTTGGTGGCGTCTGATGTTAAGCATAGAAGGGAAATTCAAAGCAATATAGATTTAACCTAGGGACCCTTCTTTTGCCTGATGCTTATCAATAACGCAAGCGTAAGTAAGAGCCAGGAGAAATTCGGTATCGAGGCAAAGTATTATATGAATGTGTGATTTTATTAGTAATATTTTTACTGTGAGGTTTGGATAACCAATCCAAGCGGCAAGACATTGAGATGTGGACAACAAAGTCAGATATTCCATCCTGTGTATTTCTCCAGACACCACTTGATGTACTGTGCCCAGGGAAAATTAAACCAGGGGAAAAAAAGAAACTACTTTTTTTACAAGGCACATGGAGGAAGAAGAAACAGCTGTGGGGTGAGTGGGCAGAGAAGTCCTGCTACACATCTCAAGTCAGAGAGGTGGTTAAGGGAATTGTTACACTGCAGCAGCTGACCACATAGGACACTAAAGACAAGGGAAAAAAAAAGGAAAATGTGAAAATACCACTAATCCCAATTATAAGGAACTCATATATTTCTTTGCATTTATATGCAACGCCTTGCTAAGAAATTTAAGTAGAGCGCCCATGTCATGAAGGGTGGATAAGACAAGCCTTATGTCTTTAATCAAGGGCTGTGCTTCCAAACCTTGTCATGGCTGGGACATTTCTACAAGAATGTCTCCATTTCTCACTTGTTTTGATGGGACAGTGAAAATTGTGGTTTCTGAGGTATTACTAATGCCAAGAAGGATTTGCCAGGTATTTGGATTTCACATAAGCTGCACATATTTGCCACCTGCCAGAATCAAACCTTTGCATTCCAGGCTCTGGGATGAAAACCAGAAGACTGAGGTGCACCTCTAATGCCATATGGATGGCATGGTGAGCTTGGATGGTTTAATCTGTCAGTGGCAGCCAGAATTTGAAATCTGCTGAAACCCTGAATGTCCCTTACTCTCCATCTATGTGGTCTGGAGGCAGACAACCACTGAGTCATGAACTGCAATCACTAACTTACGAGATGCAATTAGAAGGGAACCTCAACAACCACCTAATGAAATGCCAAGGACTTGGCACAAATACCTCTGGTGATACAATGAAGAAGGAGTCTTAAACTCTTATCTTAAGCACTGCTTGCTTCCTTCCCACACTGACAACTTTAGCAACAACGTGACTTAGAGTGTCTAATTATAGGATAATTACTGTTGTTGCATTTGCAAAGGTCAGTCAGTAGAAGCTAGGACCCTAAGGGAATGGAGACAAGAAAGGTGAAGAAGGAAATGGGAGGAGCAAGGTTCTTGGACTTTTTGACCAAGTAGAAACAGACAGGGAGATATGGTCTTTCTCTGTAACTGGACCACAATGTGTAGTCGTGTAACATTAATGGTTTGTGCTCACAACTAAAGGCCAATCCTCTCCTGGTATAAATGTGAGCTAAGATTCAGGCCATGTCTCTTGCCTTTCTCCATACCTACGATGCCAAAGAATGAAGCCACTGTGATGATATGGCCAATTACAATCCATATGGGTCATTGCATCTGAAACTGTCTGCTCTCCTTTCCTGCTTCCATCCTGCCTCAATGCAAAGGAGGCAGTTTCTGGGCTGAAGGTTGACTTTTACTCCTAAGATTAAGGAGAAGGTAAGATCAGGTGAAGGGAGGAAAGACAACTCCAGAAATAGTTGACATAAAAGCATAAGGAATAGCATAGCATTACTCACATATTCAGTGATTGCCATCTAAGAAAGCAAAGAACATAGTTCAGATTGATAAATTCAATCTCCTTTCAAATCCACAAGAAAGAAATCAGCCATGCTACAGACACACTGAGGATCTTGTCGCTCTTCTTCCCCTCCAAGCTTCCTGCCCATTTTTTGACAGAGATGTTGGGGCCACCAAGCATAGGATCATCCATACTTTTCAGCACATTTGCATTTGAGTCTGTGAGGGGAAGGCTAACATTTGTCACCCAGGTACCAGGTGCATCCTTTAAGCTATAGAATATTAAACACTATTTCATTGGAGGGAAGACTTCTGTGATCCTAGCCAGTAAGTAAGTAAATAAATAAATCTGTGCAGAGATGCTGATCTACCTCCACCTCAAGAGCTTCAGGTTTCACTAGGAGAAAACACAAAGCAAGACTGCAACTAGCAGAAAGGAATAATTGGACTCAGGTAATCATCAGGACAGAAATAGGAGATACTCATTATTTGGACTCGTATCCACTGTATGAATAATTGCGTGATCCCAGAACAAGAATTTATTTATTTGGGGGCTATAACAAAATCATAAATTGGCAGCAATAGTCTTGTCAGGAATCTTGAACTTGTCCTGTGCCAATGGGATTGGCACACCTAATTTATTTTTTGTAAGACTTCAAAGAAAATAGGTCAAAATTCCTCAATGCAATTAGCTCAACTTAATATATACATCTTTGATCTGTTAAAATACAATTATACTTTTCTAAATTACCCTCATTTCATTGAAACTGGCAAGATATGAAAGTATGGATGCATCTGAACTTAACTGAGGTTCTCCAGGGAATTGTCCTGTTGTACACTTGTGAGGTGACAACCAGGGAAGTCCATCACTGATGAGCAAATGCAACTTCTTTACTCCTGCAGTATTCATTTAGTATTTCTGTCACTTCTATACTAGCAGGATGAAAAAGCTTTCTAAAAAAGGAGGTATATTCATTTTAGATTTGTTGAAAATAGATTGAACGTTAGTTTAGCTTGAATTCATCTGTATGATTTGAGCACCCTGTAGGATCTGTTTCCTAAACACAGAGCAAATTCAGGGCATGGTCACAGAATACTCATCTGAGCAGCTGATTTCACAACACCGTAGGAATTGATATTAATAAGAATTATCAGAACAATCAGACATAAATCCTAGCTCTGCTTTTGTCCTCTTTGGGCATCCTAAACTTTATTCCTAATTTCAACTGCATTTCTAAAGACATTCTTAACCTTCAGCATTGAACTACATTACACAAGTAAAGAGAAGAAATCATCACCGTAAAATTAAGAGAAAGGAAAGCTTCCAAGGTAAAATTTAAAGGGATAAAATGAGTCAATGGGAGGAGGAACAGGAGACTTCTGAATAGATTGGTCAGGTCAAGGAAAGAAAAAAGTATTTTCAGCTCTCATGACTCATGGGAAAAGTACAGGAATGAGACCTAGAATGGAGAAATAAACTGAATATATATGTACAAAGAGGATAAACCAAGGGGATTAGAACTCTAAGTAAGATACAAGTACTCTCATTTTCAAATATCAGAAGTTATTTATCAAAAGATGATAAATTTTTGTGGTTGGAAAAGGTTTTTACAAGTAAAAGATATTTACAGATGTGATCTTACAGATAAAACTGTAGGGGAGGGAGATCATAACCTATGTTTGGCATTTCTGAGTGCACTTTGGTGTTCTCCCTTGGTACCCCAGTGTGTGTATCTAAGGAGGGAAAGGGAAAGAGTAAATGATCCAGGTAAACAAGCACATTGTGCAACACTGCATCTGGAAAACTGTGTCAGCCTTTAACTTGTTTAACTGGCCCTCCTATGGCAGTAACACATCATTACTGCTTTCCGGTGTTTATTAATGTCATTTTTATGGTTTATTTGTAGCAATGTTCGAATTCCATGCAAATAGATGTTTAAAAAAAATCAGGGGTTTCATAGACTTCATTATTATATATTGTAATAAGGAGATTGCATTGGATACGTATGGGGCAGAGAAAGAGGCTAATGGAGCAGCGTTTGAATAGATTTGTGGTCTTACACAGGATCCCTGCCTCATAAAATTCCCTGGAATCCCATAGCTACCACAATAAACATTCCAGTCAAACCTGCCATTTCAGACTAAAGATGCTCAGTTCTGCTGCACTAAGGATTTTTCTCTATGCTGAAATGGTCAACATGCTCTGAAGAAAATTGGTGGAGATTCATTCCCAAGCATGGTCAAATGTCCAGGACTTCTCAGAATTAGTAGTCATCATTCCTTTAATAATAGTGTGCAAGGCAAGACTGTCATTCCCAAGCCACTCCTGGCCTGCTGGCACAGACAGACTGCAGCATGCAGTAATGGGATTCTTCTGTTCCCTCTGAGGGAAAGGATGCAGAAGACTCAAGCATCCCAAATGACTAAGCACCCACCAAAAAGGAAAACTAGATGGTTAGTCATGAAACTGAGAGAGCAATCATTCACTGCTTGGTAAGAAAACTGATTTCCTGAGCTCAAAATTAATATCCAAGCCCTGTGGAGAGCCAATAGGGAGCTCTCCAGCATTTTTTCCTTTTTTTTTTTTTTTTTTTTTTTTTTTTTTTTTTTTTTCCCCTCTTAGAGTCTGAAATATTAATATATGAATGTCATCTTCTGTGAGTAAATCAGTATAAAAAGCTCACTCTAAGGATGCTCTTTTCTCTAAGGAATGCAAAATGAAGAGTTTTAAAAGTGCTATGTTTGATTTAATTTGAACCAATGTATTCAGTGAGTTCTCTAAATACCTACGAGAGAATACTGAGACTTTTTCTTCCCCAGACGACTCCCAGCATAAATTCAATGGTAAGTTCTCAGTCCATAGGTTGCCCATGATCTGGTTTCATAAATAAAACCCAAGCCTCAAAGTGGGAATAGATTATGAGAGGATTAAACAAGTGACACTCGTTACTGGTATGAACATTCATTATTGCATCCCAAAGGGATAGTCTTACTGCAAAACTTGTTTTTCCTTTTATTCTTCTCATTGCAGTTAAAGGAGGGACGATGCGTTTATGGAGTTTTCTTTCCAGCTAAAGCAGTCTGTAGTACCGGCTCTTGGCAGTAAGCCTTAGTGGGGAAAGGTACAGGGAACTGACTGGGCAAAATCTGCTGGGCAGGACAACGCTAAGATTGGTTTCTAGGAAGCCATCCTCCTCCTACTTTCATAGCTCAGTTCGGTCAGAAGACTGAAACTATATAGGTGTTATTGTGGGATGGGGGTTTTCAATGTAGTCTAGAGCCCAGCTTGAAAATTCAATAGAGAGGTTTGCTATATCCTAAAAACTTGGATAGCTGAGAATTTTGGTTTAGCAATTCTAGTCATCTATTTCAGGATGTCTTCTTTTAGAAGTTTACTTCAGGTTTGAAAGCTCGTTTCAGTCTCAGGATCTCAATATAGGAAAGGAGCGAATTCTAGGCTAAACCCTAATACTGATAGAGATTTGTCAACATGACTGTGGGAGACATATCCTTAGACTGAAAGCTCTCAAGGTCAGCAAGCAAAGCTATTGTATTTTGTTAATGACATTTTCAGTGAAAATATGCAGTTCCCCTTTTTGGATTACCTGAGATGTCTTTGAACCTGCAGATCTTCACATACCACTTTCACTCTGTCTTTAATGTAAGAGGTGCTCTCAACTAGCAAGGAGAAAATGCACTTTGACCTCGTGATAGCTGAATATATGACTTAGGGTCAGGTTTCTCCTATTGTTTCTCGTTAAGAAATCACATTTCTGTTTCTATCAATATTCTCTGTGCCTCCTCCCAGTTGCCTGCCAGATCACTCAACAGAATACTTGAGCTTAGCAAGCAAAAAGGATCTGAATACAGGCAGTGGAAACAGGCTGAGGGTTTTCAGCCCTGCCTCTCAGGTATGTTATGCTCACCTGGCCTGGCTGAAGGCTGTATCATTCCGAAGGCAGAGATTTGTAGATGCCCGTTTGCTCACAGACAAGCACGGGGGGTTCACAGAAGCTGTGCTAGCAGGACTGAGGTAGGGAAAGAAAAGCAACATGCTGTAAGGCACAGTCCTGGCTGTGAAGGCAAGATGACCTATGTGAGTCTCCTCTCAGGGTGAAATAGTGCTAGACCTCCTCCCAGATCATGCTTCATTCCATCAGCAGCCCTGCTGACTTCACTGTGACTATTCAGTCTGGTTAGAAGACTTACAGTCTGGCCCTAATTTCTCTGCTTCTTAATTTAGGGATGGTAAAAAGACTTAGTCAAAATATCGAAAAGCCCCAGACAGCTACTACCAACTGCAACAGAAAAACTTTGCAAAAGTAGATCAAATCTGGCCCTGTTAGCCCTTGCCAGCCAATGTTTTGGCTCTGGGTATTTTTTAAGTTCCTTTCTTGTCACTCTAAATCAGATGATTCACGCTGGTAACATGTTGTATCGCTTATCCAGTAATGCAACCTAATAAAACCCTGCTTAAAACCATTTTCCTTAAAGAACCAGAAGAATTTGTTCCTTGCAGAATCAAACCTGTGTTCTTAATAAAGGCAGATTGAATAAAACAAGCCCTGTGAAGTAAAGGGACTAATTTAACAGCTCGCTGATGAAAATCTGCGGCTAGCTTCCCCCTCCCTCACCCCTTGCATGAGAACAGATGGTTTAACACAAGTTTTGAATGCAAAGTTAATTAAAAAAAAATCCATTCCTCTTACAATCCTTGGGCTAAGACTTTAAAAGTTCCCTGCTAAATCGGAATGCCAATGCTCTTATTTTGAGCTCTGTAATAAGGAAACAGACTCATTAATGTTCTGCAATTATTGAAGTAGAGTGATGGTCATGGATTAGCCCTTGAATTGAGCACGGCAGGCTCCCTTGGCAGCTAGACATCAGAATGGAATTTGAAAACCTCTGTTTTGTTCCATTTACTCCACTGCTCTTAATCTGGTGTTGGAAGCAGGTACAGTCACCTTGATGGCAATGTCCCCAGAGGGAAGGAGAAGGCATTCAAAAGGCAAGATCATTTTTCATAACAAGACCAACAGCAACTTACATGTTAGGGTTTTGATTTGATTGAACTCTGAAAAAAAAACCAGGTTATTTCATCTTGGACTGGGGTGCATCTATTTCTGGGATAGAAGGTAATAGCTTGTTAGTGACAGCAATCTTGTGTAAGAATCAGCACAGGACATGAAAAAACTAATATTAAATTTGTTCCTAGTATTGCTGCAAGCTCCTGCCCCAAAGACCTTCCAGTCTGAAAAGTCATTTTAAATTACTGGGAGGAGTTTGGGGTAAGTGAAAAGTAATTGCCTGAATTAGAATTGTCTTGGCTTTATGTATTTAATATTTTCACACGTCAAACATCAGAAGATCTTTAAACAACCAGTGCACCTGGAGAAGAGTTTTGTTTTACCTCTCATTTGCAACCAAAGCATCTCCCAGCCCTGTTCCTGAAAACTAACTCCAGATGAAAAGTCACGCCTAAAGACTCAAAAATGTTTTCTTCTGTCATTTTCTTCACCCAGCTTTCCACCCAAAAACTGATTCAGCCCAAACATCCTTAATACCAGCTCTGAAGAAATACGAAATTCCCAAGCCTACAGGGATGCCTTCTGATTATAGTAAGAGTCCAAATTTATGATGAATTTGAATAGGATCAGGTAATTTTGATCTTGTCAGGATCCTAATCACAATAGGAGCAAAGCTAGTAGTTAGTGAAGTCACTCTTCAGTCCTTGTTGAAGTGTAACTTGGAGGGAGATCTAATTAGCTACCAGGAGGCTGAGTCCTTCTAGTTACCTTATCTATTTTTGATCATATCTTTTACAAGCTCCAGCAGCAACACTCAGAAACTGAAACAGACACTGAACATTTGTTTCAAAAATTGTACATGTTAAACAGAAATATCCAGTCATCAATGTGTAGAATATGAATAGAACTCATAATTCTGGAGTTGGGGTTGTTGTTGCTGGGTTGTTTGTTTTTTTAATTCAGTCTTTGATTTTTGCACCACTACTGGTACATGGATTGCAAAACCCCAGTAGCAATCAATTGCAGAGACAAACTCTTACCCTACTGCACTCTAATTCCTTAATAGCATCCTTGAATCAGAGATGTCTAAACATTATCACATGCACCTGTGATTAATAGCTCCCACAATCAATTACAGATGCAAACATGCAGGAGCAGGTTTGGCCCATAATGTGAATTGATTGAAGGTACAATATATGTGACCAAGTGTTCAGTCTATTTACCACCTAGTGCTGGCATTTTATGGAGCCAAAGTTTTTACAGTTTATCCTGAATCGAGCAAACTAGCAAACAACTTTAAAGAGACTAAACACGATCTACAGATGATGGTATAAATACTGTTAATAACATTATATCCCTCCAGCTCGGGTGTGGCTGATACTCTACCTGATGTTTTAATTGGCACGAGGGCTCATGCTAATCATGGTTTATTGCAACCAGAGGAAGTCTTTTGACTTCCAGTCTATTTTTTTTCCTTCTTCACTGTTCCTCAAGTGATTTTTCTCCATACAGTAGTAACTGGTTGGACTTCTGATGGACTGCAGTGAAGAACAAAGTGCTTACGCAAAAACCCAATGGTTATACAAAGGTGCAGTAATTAGGGCTAAGTTGGTAGCTGGAAAGCAAAATGGAGTAAAGCAGTGTAAATCTCTTCAATATGAACAAGGGATAAGTGGGAGTCGTCTTTACTTTCTCTTCTTTCTTCCTCACTTGTACTATCCTCATGATGTACGTTCTATGTTGTTGAGACCAAAACTCAGTGACTTCTTACCAAAACCACAAAACCATCAGCCAGACTCAGCAGATCACAGTGAACCTATCAACCAACACAGGCTTACTTGAAGTTTACAACAAAACCCCAATGCTAGTTGTGTTTCACGTGAGTAAATGCTTAGGCAAAGAAGTTTCTCACAGCTCCAGTTACTGTGAAATATCCCCTCTCTCCAGCTCCCTGGCCAAACTGTTAGCCAAAGCGTGCGGCAGCAAGGTGCTACTGGGAAACAAGCCTTTGCTATTCATCTCTCCCTTTCCCCAGCCATCTTAAATTCTCAAGATCTGGTCTTGCATCATACAGTTGTTCTGAACTGCTTCGTCATTTTCTGAACCACAGATGAACAAAATGGATTTTCCTTGCCACTAACATTGTGGGTTTGTATGTGCCTCTCTAATTTGGGGGCTTGCATTGCTAATCCCATTTTCTAAAGGGCAAACTACTCCCATAAATGTTAGATGTGGGCTCTGCCTCATCTGTGCTGGTCTCCGCTGCTGCTATCTCAGGCAGAGGTGTACTTGGGGGGAATTGTGGCCAGCTAAAATAAAACCCAAGTGTGATGTAGTATGTTTTCTCCAGCTCTGCACCTGCTTAAACATTAGAAACTCTGGCAGAAAAAGTAAGATGTATGCAGACACAATGTCTTCACACAGAAGAATTCATTTGGAGTAAGAAAGTTGTACAGAATTGGTGGCTGCAGAGGTTCTCTAGGTTGTTCTTCAGACACCGGCATTAATGACTGAAGAGCATAAATGAAGGGCTTTCTTCTCAGCAAGTTTTCTTTTGACTGATTCATAATTATTAAGGAAATGGGTGAATCAGCCAGGATGAAGTAGGGACTCATTGTGGACCTTCATCTTTTAAAACTGAGGTCTTCACCTGACCTTGCATCCTTCCCCCACCAGCCAAGGGTTGTTCAGAGCTTGGGTTCTTGTTTTGGCCTACGATAGAAGCTACACATAACACAGGGCAGCTGTGAAATATAGATTCCAAGCCAAAGTCTGATTTATGAAAACCTCATTCAGAGCGGTCCGTACGTAATGTTTTGGGCTGGAGCCATCTTTACCCAGAATTGGCACCAAGCGCCTCTTAAAGGTTCCATAAGAATTTGTTGATTTTTTTGCTTGTTTTGGGTTTTGTTTTCTCTTACTCACTTCCCATATTTATTCTGTCTCTGCATATCCTCACTTTAACAGGAAATAGCAATGGAAATGCTGAAATATCCTCAGAAAGGGTTTTTTTTGCTTTGATTGTTCAGGTATTTCAAGCTCAACAAAAAGCAAAAATACTGAAAACTTCACAAGGAATCTTATAAAATAAGACAAAACCCCACTTCTTCCTCAGAGGTATCCTTACTATGAGTATGGTTTAATTCCTAGCAACATAAAAATGTGAGGCTTCCTAAATGGTAAATGATTTATAAAATGCCCAGGTTTGATTGAAGCACTGAACAAAAGCCCGAGCATATGGGTTCAGGCACGTAATAAACCCACAGTTGTCACAGTCAAATCAATATTTGCATCTCCAAGAACGTGGCATCACTCTGTGCTTTGGGAAGGAGAGATGAAGAGATTGGACTCTCCACAAAAAAAAAAAATTTAAAAAAAATCTGCTGTTAATATTGTTAGGAGGTGAAAGAAATAGTGAAGAAATTGTGAAGTTTCAGTGTTTGGGGGCCGAGATCCTTCCTGGCCTCTAATTAGAGCCCACACACTCATTTTTCTCCACTTGCATATGGGCCATGCGGAATTCCAGTCCTCTGCTGAGGAATACGTAGCATTAATGCACCTATCATTAAGGATATTTATGCCATAAAGTCAATTTTCTGCCAAGGGTTTGTGATTCACACGTTCTAAAGAGACTGAGTAGTGTGCAGCCTGCTTCCAAGGAAGAGCAGGGTGCCTGGTTCTTCTTGTGGGACAATATTGGTCTCCATCACTGCAAAGGACAAGATTTCAAGTTTGAGAAACTTGAAAAATGTTTCCTTTCGCTCACCACCATATCCCCAGACATGTTATGTGATCTCTGAGAATGCTGATGATTGCTTCGTTTTGTGTACCGGAAGGCAAGAGGGGTCATCTCTTTCTTGGCATATACAAAGAATTCGACTGGTTTGCCTCAAAAGCCCTATCTGGCAGCTGAACATCTCCATTCAGAGAAAGACAAGTGGAATTTCCATGCATCTGAAAACGGTACTGAAAATGAAAATGACTGCAGAATTCTGCATGTGTGAATTAGCTCTTGCATTTTTTGAGTGTTGCCTTATATAGGCAAACCCATGACCTTTGAAAAAACAGTAGTAGGTTCTGGCTTTCTGTGTATACGTCCATGCAAGATTACAGCTCCACTACAATGCACTTTAGTGTTTAGCCCCTACTTTAACCTTTCCTAGAAAGTTAGTAATTTTGCTACAGCACATGGACTGTACAATAGTGTCAGTACAAAAGCTTTGTTTCCTCTTAACGAAAGCTTGTGTTGTAAACAGTGATCAAAAGGAACCAGGAACAAGCGAGAGTAGCTGTATGGAAAATGTTTGCAGTGCCCTTTGGTGTGTTCACTTCCCTCAGCCCCTAGTGTTTTGCTGTCGTGGTTGGCCTGTAATTTTCGGACACTTTTGGAAATTATGGTGAATCATAACGTTTTCTAGATCTCAGAGGGAAAAAGGACAGTAAGAGCCTACAGTAGCATTTCCTGGTTAAATATACGTTTGCAGCACAACATCAAGTGCTGGGTTTAATGAATAGCTGCAATTTACTTATCTTTTGAATGCATCACTTTAAATGCACGTTGGAAAGTACCTTTCACCAAACTGCCCATTAGAAGTGAACTACAAAGTAAATTGTATATGGGAAGCATTTCTTATCTCTGCAAGTGCAATACATCCCTTGCAGAGACTTTTTTTTTTTTTTTTAAGTAGAGGATATTTAATGATGCTTTTTAAAATTCTGATAAAATTAACATGTTTTATTTTCTCCCTGCTACAAGAAGATTGACTAACGCTTTAAACAATGGTAATCTGATGGGTACAGGCACAGATGTACAAATTAAATGCTTAAAATAATAGGTGAGATTCCCAATTAACTATCTCATCCTTCTCCACTCTTTTAAGACAATTAATGCTATGTATTATGGGACAACTGTGAAAGAGTGTGTTCGCTTCTACTTGGCATGCCAGATTAGCCTCTGGTACTTTCAAGGGAATACACTGAGTATTTGAAGATTTGTTTTTTTGGGAGAGGAAGGGCATGGTCTGGATCATATTTATTAAGGTTTGCTCTTGCTGAGCACAGCACAGGCAGTCAGTATTTAGTTAGAAGTGGATTATGACAGTCCATTTTTTATTGGTATTTTGCCATCATGAAATATTCTAATGTGCTGCTTCCCTTTCAGCTCACTACAGTCATGGCTCTAATGTCACTAACGGTAACTGTTGAGGGGGCCGAACTACCTTTGGAGACTGCAAAGGTCATCTCCATATCCACTGCTTGGGGAGCCCACAGTTCCCACACAGTTGGAAGTTGGTTTGATGTAAGGCATGGCTCAGGAGGAGATTTCTGGTCAGAAGTCTGAAACACAGTAAATACCTGGCCAACAGTCTGCAAAAATAACCACTGGGATTTTACTGGGCAGTTCTGAGAACTATCTGCTCACACGCATTTCTCCCAAGATCCTTTCTGAACACAGTGAGGGTGTTATCAAAGCTGCTGCATCACATCATACCACTAAATGAAACAAAACAGCTTTTTTCATGTGCTTTGTGTCTTTAATTTGAGCTATTAATTTCAGGCTTCTTGACTGCCCCAAATGGAGGTGTATGCATTTGGCTCTCTAGCCAGTACAAATAAAACAAATAAAGAAAAGCAAATATTCTGATTTACCCAATTACTTCTACAAAGCTGTTAGGGCTTCACCATTACAAGATCATACTCAAGCATTAGCTTGGCATTGTCTCTGTGATGGCACCAGAAGCAGACACATGCATCAGACAAGAACGTCCTTTCCTCCCTGCGCATTCTTTTCAAGCTATAGCTATTATCCCAGTGACTCTTGGACAGTTAAACTGCCATCACCATCCCAAGGAACAGAGCAGCAATACCAGTTGTTGGGCTTGGCAGGATCCTTTAAGCTTAAAGGGATGTGTCCTATTTAGCGATGACAGCCAAGTTCAATTAAGTTCCGTTTGACATCTCTTTGGATGCTTCTCCAAACTCTATATGACCCTCTTGGCACTGTAAATCTCACAGAAGTGGATTTCTTCATGAAATTTTTGTTATAATTTTAGTTCTGGATGGGGCTGGATTTAAGAGTGAGTATAACCTTCCCCTTCATGCACTGGCACTCCTGCTTCTAGAAGCTTTAAAGCAAGCGCAAAGAGGAAAACCACTGGACAACTTTGAGAAGAAGCAGGAAAACATGCATTTTGCATCACATTTTGGACAAAAGATCATTTGGGGGGCAAAGGGAATGGCTGTCTTATTTTATCTGAGCTGACTTCTCATCTGCTGCTTGAGCCTCTCTAGTTTTTCTCCTCACTAGGAAACAGCTTGGCTATGGCCATTGCCTGACTGGTGAAGTCAGGGTCAATTTTTTCCATCTGGACTGCATTAAGCTTCTTCCATTTGCTCATCTCCCTCCCCCCAAACCACCCTTGCTCCTCCCCGGCCTCCCTTCTAACGCTGATGTGCTGCCAGACATGTTCCATTTCACCCACAGCCAAAAGGCAGCTCCAGTAGGATCTCATTAATTCACACTAATGATGGGGAATTTGGCAAATTAGTGAACTGACTTGATCCTGCCATTATTAATTGCTTTGCCATTGACTTCAGGCAGAACCAGATTGAGTCTCTGACTTGATAGCTCTCCTTGGACACCAGAAAGAGATTATGTTTTATGAAACAGACTGATTTTTGTTTGGATGATTGGAGTTTAGGGTTATGCTGGTGCATGCTACAGCAAAAGCAATGAACTCTAATTAATGTGATGGCTCACAACAGCTTTTCAGCTATTAAATCTCTGTAGAAAGGAAATGAAAGCAAAAAGATGAGGTTTTCTTCCCAGCTAGTAGAATGCAGGAACTTGCACACTGAGAGTCACTGTATGTCTATTTGGCTATCAAAAGGTTTAGCCCAGCAAAGATTTAGCTCATGGGACTCTGCCAGAGATTTCCACGTGACTGGGGTGACTTCCTTATCCTTTTTGTGCCTGAGCTGCCTTCTGGAAAAAGAAGATATTCTCTCCTTTCTACTGCACTATGTCACTTGGCTGATCGTATCTTAAAATCTAGTCCAAAAGAACTCTGTTTGGGGTATGAGGATGCTCTCTGAGCAATAACGAAGAGAAATCAGTGATCCACTGGTCATTTCTGCCATCTCTTCTCAGCTGTTACAGGTTATGTCTGAGTTTCCAGTCCAACCATAAAACACAGTCACATCAGCCCAGGGAGTGTCTAATGTTACTATGCCAGTGTGGCTTAGCGGCCCTCAGTGACTCTTATGCTCTCGTGATACTACACAGAAGCAAGCTCAGTAGCGTCAGTTGAAGGTCTGTAGGAGTAAAAATTACTTTGCATTTTTCAAGGTTAATGTATTTTAATTTACAAAGAGCAAAGCAAATGTACATACAGGCCTATTCTCTTAAAAGCACCAAAGGAGATAACTAGATTCTCCCTTTGGTGCTTTTCTTCCTAGAGGCAATGCGTAATCAACTTTTGGTCTTCTCAACAGTTGAAGCTAATAAGCCAGACCATGAACTGGAGCAGCTGAAGCACAGACACATATTACCTTCTGCCAACTTTTGGGAGTGGGGTGAGGCAGACAGCTGGAGGCGGTAACGTCTTAAATCACCTCCATCACGCAGAGCCTGGGTGCTGTCAAAGGAGAAGTGAGGGTAGGATGAGACTAAGACTACAGTGGAAAGAAATGCTCTGTTTCTACCTCTCTCTGGTAATGCCCTTTATTTCATAGGCTTGAGCAAGTCAGTGGGAAATGGAGCTGGAATCCACCTTGCTGTTATTCCAGCCACATAAGATGGGAAAGAACCGACTGGTCCCTCAGACAAGCTATCGATAACTCATATCCCCTGAGCCTGGAAGAATACAAGAGCCTTATTCCTCCTGGCTTTATTCCAGGAGCAGCAGGGAGGTGGGGACCTGGGCTTGTCCTCCTAGGGATCAGAAAGTGCTAACTCCCAGCTCCCAGAAGTAAATTATATCCCTTAAGACAGTGGATTGGGATTTCTAAGCAGACATTTTTTTTGTCTCTCGCAGCATCGTCACATGGTGTTCCCAGTAGCTGCTCCTTATGTTCTTGCTGTTCTGGACAGAAAAATGCTTGCTGGGAAATAGCCTTATAGATGGTTTCTTATCTCTTACAGCATACCTAATCTTTCAGTCAAAAAGCATACTACATAAAACTAGCACTTTGCAGATATTATACTCTCACAGTTCCCTGTTTAAGATCAAGACTAGAGGGAGGACCGACCCTTGCTTCATCACGTGTGAACATGCATGAAGTCCAAGTTAGAACATAGCGATAGTGATTCTAATATGTTCAGGATTTTTGTTCGCGTGGCTTAGAGGACAGAAATCAGGTATTGAATAAATAGTCTACTTCAGATATTTAGGGGAATTTTTGTGTTTTAAATTCATTGGTGATTGCACTTCATGCTGTGCGATTTGATCTTTGGCCTTTGCTGCTCCTTCACAAACTGGTTCCCACTCCAATTTCTATATGTCCTAGTGAGGCCAGCCCTTGGCTGGCTCCATGTGGCATTTCTGTCTATGTCTTCCCATGCATTGCTCCGCGTTTGTAATGCCTTTAGATTATTCCAGTCTTGCACACAACGGACTTCCATAGCATTCCCTGTTTTCATTCCTTCTCTTTCCCTTCCCCCCTCACCTCAGAGAGTAAAAAGTCTTAAAAGAAGGGAAATGGTGAGATCTGGGGGAAAAAAAAGGAAATCTGCCAGAAGGGATTATCTGGAGTATGCGTAGGCAGCTGTGTGCTCTGGAAGGAATCTGATCATATTTGTTTTCCCTTGTTCTGTATTCCCAAAGTTTTCCTTTAGTTTATCCGAAATTTGGCTGTGTCTGATGCTAAAGGTAGATGCCATTCAATGAGATTCTTCAAATCTTGGAACTCTTGTGGGTGGTGAAATACTTGCTAGCTTGAGTGCCTTCCTTAGGCTTCAGAGTTAACAATCCAATGACTTAACTGTCTCTCCAAGGAACTGTAAGACCTGGCTTTTCTATAGGCTCAGAAAATCTTTTGCATCTTGTTCACATTATATTATTTTTCAGAACTGTCAGTGCTGGGAGTATTTTCAATGACAATAAAGACATTTTTGCTTTTATTTTTATAAATGACAGCTCACATTCTGAGACAGCTATGAGCTGGCAACCTGGCTAGTTGAGCTATTCCAAACTGGCCCAGTTTGACTTGGCATCAGCAAGGAGGAAATGTCTCATTCTGCACTCAGCTTGCCAGGGAAGGTCTCATTGCTTTTGTAGCAGTGCAGAATGACTGGCTGCTGCCCTTTGCTGCAGAATTATGAATCGTGCTCTCTCTGAACTACGAAGTCAAGTGTCTCCCATGAATGGGTCTATTTGCCTGTCTACGGTACCACCCACCTTCCATCATCTGCCTAAACCTGGAAGTGTGGCAGCACATAACAACCTCAAAAGCAAGCGCCATGTAGCATCCAGATGAGTGTTAATTGTAGCAAATATGACTTAATAGAACAGCTTTTCGGGCTAGACTGAGGGTGCAAGAAGCAAAGAGGCCTTCTTACAGGCAGAGCTATCAGCTCGAGTTTCATAGTCTAAATAAAACTGTTTGTTTGTTCCTTGATCTATTTTACTCCTTTAAAAAAAATAAAAAATGTCAAGAGCCTGCTTTGAGGCTCATCAAAGTAGCTGGGAGAATTTTCATTCTTTCTCCCCTCCTTGCTACTTGACAGGATTTGGATCAATCTGTTAAAAATGTAATGTGGCTTTCCACGTGACTCTGAAAGAGGTAATACAGACAACGATGAGGGCAAAGCCTCTGTTGTACAAACTCATGGACCACACATCTCCCGACCTCCTGGGCCAGTACCAAGCCTCAGGCTTCCTCCGAGGCAGCCCAGCGGGGGGAAGGGTGGTGGGGATGGTGTTTGTGCAGTTTGCTGCCTTGAATGATGCTGTTAACCACAGTACAGGAACTGTCCCAGAAGACTCTGCCAGTGCCTAGATCCGCCCTTTGATGTTCTGCTGCTCTCCAAGTCAAAGGGCAGTTTGGTCCAGAAAGTGGCAAAGAAAGATGAATACAACCAGTAAGTATTTCCTCAAGCAGCAAAACACATGAAGCCTACTTTTCGGTAATTGTGCCTCATAGCTGCTGTCTCTAGTAGCCAAAGTAGAAGCTACTGGGATATTTGTAATGTTGTGCTCGCTCTCATTTAGCTTCTCTTGTGTTTCTTAAGAGTTGAGCTCTGGTTACAGCCTTAGTGGGGATTTAACAGGATCTGTCTCTCTGCTATCCAGCAGTCTATTTTTGTGAAAATCACAGCAACCTGATTATTTCTGAGACCTCTGCCCCCTTGTCAATTTTGATTGGAGTTGGCCCAGGAGTTCAAAAGGCTGTAACAGTTTGATCATATAATCCTGGCTTCCTTAGGAAACCAAGCTAAGGAACAAACAAACAGAAGTCCTTATAGAAATACTCCCTTGACAGTTCAGGGTTTTTTTTAATCAACACCTTGACTTCTATGAAGATTTTTACCTTCACTTCCCACAAAGATTGTCTTACAGATCAGCCACCAAATGTGCAGAAGTGGCTCTGGAGTGGCACTGTTACAGGCAGGTTTGCATTAGGGTTAGTCTGTATCCCAGTGGGAGCCATGGGAAACCAGCACAGGACCCAGGTGTCCTGCCAGCATCATCCCCTGCACCTCCTGCAGATGACCACTTGCAGACATGTTTAACTGGAGCAAAGCTCGGAGTTGAGCTGTTCAGTGGATGGGGAGTGCAGAGAGAGAAGAGTTCCCCAGATGGACAATTCCCTCTGACTTGTCCACCCGGCTCAAATCCTGCCCAGAGCTGCTGTGATGGGTGATGTAGGGGTACGGGCTCCATCCCTGGGAGCCTGGGACTAGGGATAAGAAATGACACCTAACCGTGGTCCCAGCTGATTTCCAGCCCAGCTTGGTGGGGTTGCTTGCCCCAGGGAGCGCAAGGAGCTCTCTGAGTTACCGAGGGCCCCCGATTCGGGCACTGGGAGCGAAGCTGAGCGAAACTCTGCAAATCACAAGCTTTGACACATCCACTTCGGTGCAGCGTGACTGTGGAGCAGGAGCACCTTGCTTGGATTCCTCCACGTTAGCAGCCAGCTTCTCCTCCCTCTGCTTTCTTTTCCCTTGTTGCTCTTTCCATGAGCACTGACAGCAGATCTGCTGAAGGGGCAATTTTACAACCTAATCCCAATAAAAGACAACAGCTGCCAGTGCGGAAACCCTGGACAAGAGCATGCCTGGATAGTCCGAAGTAATATGTTTTGGTATTAATTGCAAACCCTTTTTGCATCTGCCACTTTCAAAGCAGTTCTTAAAAAAAAAAAAATAACAATAGAAGGGCAAATATGCCAAACGCGATTATTTATGCATGTTCAGCGTTATTTGATCTCCGTCAATTACTACTGTGTTTCAAACAAGAGGCTGGAAAAGCAAATTTTTTCCCCTCCTCTTTTTTTTTTTGTTTTGTTTTAAGGAGATCGGGACTAACATTTTCACATCGCCAAAAGCGATGACACCTCACACCGCTAGCCAGGGTGTTTAAACAGAAAACACGCGTTTGAGGGGAAAGCTGACTCAGTGGCTGCAGGGAAAGGCGCGGAAAAAGAGGGAAACGGTTTGTCCGCGGAGCGGGACGCGGTGTCGGCACCGCCCGCAGCAGAGGCCCCGGCACCGCGCAGGGCGCCGGATTTACTATAAATAAGCTAATAAGTGATTGGGAATGGCCTCTCGGAAGGCAGCGCCGGCATCTCTCCTTTCCCCAGGCGAAGGGAACAAGATCTCTCTTTTTTTTTTTTTCCTTTTCTTTCCTTTTTTTTTTTTTTTGGGGGGGTTTGTTTTTTTTTTTTTTAACATAGATTTTCCCTCTGTAAGAGGTGTATGTTTAATTATAAAAGGGCCTTTTTCTGTTGTAATCTGTTTCCAGTTCAATTCCTTGCTGGATAAATCCCTTAAACGTGTTGTCATTCCTTATTTATTGATTGCAGGTATTTGGGGTTTAATTGAGCAAGTCGGTCGTGGCCCAGGGCAGGAGTGGCGCTACATGAGCAATTAAATCTGATTAGCCCGAGCCCTTTAAGCCCCAGCTGGGTGATTGATAACCGAGACCAACATTCTTCAATTGACTCGCTACATCAAAAAGGAGAAAGGCTTAGAGGAGAAACGCATGGGTCCAACATGAAAAATAGCAAAGGAGCCGAGCAGATTAGATTTGCAAAGGAGCTGAGCTAACGGCGAAGGGAGCAGGGAGAACAGCCCTGGTCAGCCCATAAAATAAATCCGTAAGTGTCTCCTCCTTTAAAACTCAGCCAAGGCTGCTTCCCGCCCCCCCCCCCCCCCTTTTT